>CM019068.1:108490995-108817458 GCA_009667805.1 Leptobrachium leishanense | reverse complement strand
AGCGCTAGTCCAGCGTGTTCTTTGTATTGCATGCAGTTACGATTCACATGCTAACACACATTTCGTGTTTTGTGCTCTTTTTTAGCCTCAAATGCATTTCAATAATTACTGGATTTGCTGGATCCTCTGCTACTGGATGTTCCATCTTCATCCCTCATCCGTTCTGAGTTCCCGTTATATTTCTTCAGTTCTTGGCGTCGTCGCTGTTTTCAAGAAAGAGGCTTAATAGACATTGGGGGGATACCTATATAGACTCTGGATGTTCCATACTGCGCTATGGGAGGGGTGCTGCAGGATGTACCATGTTGGTACTAGTTTTTTTGTCTAGTTTTCTATACTTTTCTGTCTAGTTTTCTTGCTGCTGTTTAAATAAAGCGAGAAAGAGACTGCAAATATTCGCCTCCGTGTCCTTAATAAAATTCAAACTTTCCGTTATGAAATAGGAAAATTTAGTAATTATTACTATTAAGGGTATCACCAATTGTGCCACTAAGTATGTCATTTATTGCCTTACTTGCCCTGGTGGGCTTAACTATATAGGCAGGACGTCGAGACCCTGGTCTAAAAGAATAGGAGAGCACATTAGAAATATCCGTAATGGATATGAAATACATAATGTCTCCCTGCATTATAAAAAATGTCATGCACAAAATCCTAAAACTTTAGACTTCATTATTCTAAAAAAGATCAAAAGGGATCTTAGGGGGGGACGACCTAGATCTTAAACTTGCTAGAGAAGACATAAGGTATATTTTTGAGTGCGATACTTTGGTACCAAATGGTCTAAATAGTGACTTTGAGATCTGCCATTTTTTGTAATATATGGGTCTATGGTTTGTTTTGAATATTGTGCCTCTCTCTTTAAGATCTGATATTGCTCTTGGTTCGTTTTATTTTAATATATTGATCATGTGGTCACCACACATGATAACTCTGTGAGGTATATGGGTACATATTGTAATTTTATGTAGCACAATCGTGTACACGATTTTGTGGGCAAATACAAGTTCTCAGCAAATGGACTCTGTGCGCATGCCTACATGGTAGCGCTGACATGTTGAAATAGTGTATCCAGCAAAGTTCTTTCTCAATGGACGCCGGAGTGGGAAGGTCCCGTTGGGAGGAGAAAAATGTTTGAGCTGCGCACACCTCCTTGTAGGAGCTCCTGGGTATCGTCTATTGACAATCCGCCATATCAGATGTCATCATCGCTGTAAATGAGGCGGCTACCGGAAACAGGAAGCAGGACGAAATACAGGAGGACAGACACTGCACCAGAGAACAACTGTTATTGATTGTTTTATGTATATTTAAGACCGGGTATTTGCTTTGTAATTATACAACCAACTGATGAAGCGCTTTGAGCGTGAAACGCGTTTTTGGTATGATTTTTATCCAATAAATCGTTTTATATTTTATTTACCCGGCTGTTGGACGTTCCTGAGTGGCTTTGGTATAGCTTTTAAAAAATACCATCTGCACTATTACGGAGCCAGTGATCGAAATATTACAGGCTCCAAACCACGTGAGTTGTGCCATGATGTTCAAATTACAGTATATTTTATTGTGTTGCACTATATGTTGTCTTTTCTTCTCTTTATATATATGCCCGCATCTGAAGCACCATTGTGAAGGATATCTGCGCAAGTTAAAGACACCCTATAAGCGATATAGGGCTTGCTTTTGGGTGATATAATCCTTTATACATTTTCTTGGTGACAAAGGTGTGGGGAACTGTATGCAAGTAGGTCCTTGTCTGGACCCGTAGAGGAGCGAAGCGCTTTCCACCTTTCTTTTTATTCTGTTGTACACAAAAGGAAGTTAAACAGGAATAGACTCTCTGGGAAATAGCAGCTCCACCTCTAATTTTTGCATATATGGCCGAACCAGCACCCTCTGTTTTTGAATTGTTTTTGTGCATAAAATAATGCTGGTATTGCAATCCTCGTGCATTTTTTCATACGTCAAAAAATAACGCGCGTAAAATGGACACGCACAAACGCGCGCGCAGAAATGGTGCGCGCAGAAATCAGTGTGCGGACTGGTTTTTTTCACGCGATTCAGCCAAGCAGAGTTAAGAACCACAATTGTCTCACGTTAAGTTTTTGTGCCTGTCAAAATCAATCTGCGCATATATGCTGCATCAATAAAAAAACACACACAACTTCTCAAATTTATTGGTTTGGTATGTGTATCTATACTTTGCTGCATATATTTTTTTGGGCTGGTGTATTTGGTTTCGGCCAGGCTGATAGAATTTGCCATTAACACCAGCTTTCAGGAGTTGCTAAAATTTTTCACGCAAAGGCTGTGTGTTACAAACTGCGCACAGATTGTAATATTATTCGCGTACCAGCACACAAACGCATTTGCGCTCACAATGTTAAGTATAGGACGTGCGAAGTACAGTAAGCTTGCGCAGCGTTCGCGCAGGTTCACCCTCAGTAGACGTATACGCGCGTTTGTTGTGCTGACATTGTAATCGGACGTTCTGCGCAAAGGGTTTTGCTCCTCGCGTTACTGCATTTTTGCACGCGCGCAAACATTTGCGTGAAGATTGTAATAGGGCCCGTTGTCTTTCTGCACCAAAAGTACAGGGTAACTGAGCACAAAGTGTTAACATGCCTGCCCGTCTCTTACACCAGCAACAGTCTGTGGGCCGTGGTAAAGGAAGAAGGGGAGGAAAGCTCTCCTGCATATGTACTCTCACTCCAAGTAGGATAGTAATTAGTTTCAAATGAGATAATTTATATAATGTCAATGAATCAAGAAAAAAAAATATGATACATAGAAGCTCTCCCAAGATTTTAGTATATGTGGATTAATGCAACATTAGAACTTTTCTATATTACAATATATAGGAAATTATTAGCAAACTCAAGAAGCGCTATATTACTTTTCATTAAACGACAGCCTGATATAATGTTTCATATAAATGTAATTGTGCTGCAACTTGACAATCAGATACAGTATCTGCCCTAAGAAACAACAATGATAATACAGTACAAGTTCTTACTTCTTGTTCTGCATAGTAGAACTGGGCTTGATGAAGTTCTCCATCCGTTAGAGCAATGATAACACTAGCTGCACGAGCACCTGATGGGAAATAGTAGTAATAAAACATAGCAGTATAGAAAAATACATACACCATATATGATATAATAGAGATTTGACTTTTCACAATTTCACAATGTTGTGCGGTATAGTTATATTTTAGGATTGGATGGTCTGCTCCATGACCACCTCTTAAGCTAGGGATGAGCGTTTCGGGTTTCGGAATTTTCACGAAATTTCCCGATTCGTGCATTCGGATTCGGCCGATTTTACAAAAACTTTCAGATCCGAAAACGGCAGATCCGAAAAAATTTACGAAACAAAACGAAAATTTGTTCGGAGTTTTCGAATGGACTAGAAATGTGTAAAATCGAAAATCATTTTCGTTCCAGTCGTAATTTCGGCTCCATTCCTGATTTCGGTTCCATTTCAGTAATTTCGGACAACATATTTTTTGGTTATATCGCTGATTCTGTAATTTTGTATCATTCCCATCTCAATGTATCCTTCTTGTAAAACATGAGAAGTCTCAATGTATCCTTCCTGGAAAACCAGAGAAATCTCAATGTATCCTTCTTGTAAAACATGAGAAATCTCAATGTATCCTTCCTGGAAAACCAGAGAAATCTCAATGTATCCTTCCTGGAAAACCAGAGAAATCTCAATGTATCCTTCCTGGAAAACCAGAGAAATCTCAATGTATCCTTCTTGTGAAACCAGAGAAATCTCAATGTATCCTTCTTGTAAAACATGAGAACTCTCAATGGCAGAATTATCGTATCGACATAAATATCGGATCCGAAAAACCATTAGTTTACATCAAAACGAATAGACACTTTGAAACGAGGAGAACAGACGTTCCGAAAAACACGAAAATTTCCGAAATTACGAAAAAAAGTCTATCCGAAAAACAAAACGAAACGGAAATCGGGCGAAACGAAAATTTACAAAATACGAACGAACCAAAAAAAATAAATCGGTGCACAAGTCTATCTGAAGCATTAGGGATTCAGTCTTCCAATGTAGTCCAACTGACTTCTAAAACCTTATGGTGGGTGTGACAGACTCAGCTGTCACTGGGGCAGTTGGAGGAGCCTGGGGGCTAGCCTCCTTCCTACTGACTATAGGCTAAGGTGTTACCTGGGGTTTGCCAAATGGATTGCCCAGGGAATCCAGGATTTATGTTGAACTGTGTCTTGGCATCCTGGTGGGCACACAAATTATGGTGGACATGGTTTCCAGCAAATCGATTGAGGAGGGGGGAGGTTGCCAGATTAAGATAAGAGTCGTCTAGTGTCTGTGTAAACTGTCTATTGTTTTGTCCAGTTTGAATGTCCTTTCCCTTATACTGTTGTTGGATTTGTTGATTTTATCTGTGTTTTATTCATCAGCAGTCCCTCTACTGCTGATATCTGTATATGTATGTGAGTAAAGAGTTAGTTCTGCTGCTGTTAAACTGAACACCGAGGCCTGTTCGGTTCCTCAGCCGTTACAAGTGCTAAATTAGCAATTTCTAATCTGGGTGCTAGGCGGTCCGTCACTGTAGGCATACGTCCTTATCAATAGGTTTCTTGAATGAATTCAGTTATGCATCGATGAGATGTGGACATTATGGACAATATCAGGTTTATTGAAAGAGAATCGAAAAGTCACTGCATGTTCAGTGACTTTTCGTTCTCCTCAATTCGGTTCGATTTGGCGATCCCATTTCGGCAACCCCGCGGTGTATTCAGTAAGCACCACAGGGTCCCCGAATTGCAGGGAAAAGCCGCCACTAACCCACCGAAAACTCGCCGCAAAACCCAGCGAGTGCACACCGAAAACCCGCAAAAACATTTGGATTAACCCCGCCGAAAAAACCCAAGCAGGAGCCCATAACACGCAGCGCAGCTGCCGAAAAAAGCCGACACTGCAGACGAATGGAGTAAAAAAAAAAAAATGTTCGCTTGAATGTTTTTTTTTTCAATAAAGGTTTTTATTAAGCTGTCAATAATACAAGAACACCGTATCAGAGACAAATATTGGCGTATAAGTATATCAAGAGAAAAAGTAAAATAAGTAAGACCCCGGGGGCTGAAGTGCAACAATCGAGACATAAAACATATAACTACTCAAGGGTATCAAGCGGACAATGTTTTATAAGAAACCTCGTGTCGAGGAGACTAAAGAAAGACTAAAAGAGTGGAGAAATAAGGGAGCAGAGGAAGAAGAGAGGAGACAAAGAAAGCAGCAGTAAAGTAACATGGACAGGTGAGACCACAAAGTAACAGGAGAAAAAGACAAGAGGAAGAGAGAAAAAAGAGAGGGAAAAGGAGGAGGAAGGGAGGGAAGAGAAAAACAAAAATAAAATAACGAAGAAAATGGGGGATGAGGAGGGGGGAGAGGAGGGAAGTGGGACCGGGTTCAAAGACAACCCCCCCGGACCCCCGGGAGAAGGGCCGAGCCCAAAATCAAGTGTACGTTCAGCGCCAGAGTCAAGGTCAGCTTAGCCAGAGAAAGCTATAGCGGGAGCAGCAGGAGGTGCAAACGTCTCCATCCACGGGGATCAGATCCGTTCGAAGTGGGGCATCCGCCCATGAAGAACCGCCGTCAGGCGTTCCAAGTTAATCATGTGCCAGATCCTGGCATCCACCTGGGCCCTGTCAGGAGGGGGGGCCTTCCAGGTGCGCACCAAGCTGAGGCGGGTTGCAATACACACCCGAGAAACCAGGTTGTCAGCGCAGCGTTGAAAGGATATATGTTGATAAGGACGATTAAGAAGGGCCGTCCAGGGGTCCGGTTCCAAGTGAACTCCGAGGTATCGACTTAAATCGGCAAACATCTCATCCCAGAGAGGCTTCACTCTCGGGCAACTCCACCACGCGTGGAGATACGTACCCTCCTCACCACACCCTCTATAGCACTGAGAAGAGGCCCCCTGATGCAAATGGGCGTCGCTTGAATGTTTTAAAAGTGAAACGCTGTTTTCAAAGAAACTACTGAGCGAAAATGTCTGAAATTTACATATGAGGTCCAATGAATGATAACAAAAAGGACTGTTTCAGAAAAAAGAAAAAGCGTTTAAAAAAAAAAATTGAAAACAAATTTTGGAAAAAAAATCCCTAAAAATGCTTAAAATATCCCAAAAAAATCTATAAATAAAGAGACTTTTTACTGCAGAACATTATAATGAACGGTTTATTAGATATTGAATCAAAACGGGAATATTTTTAACATTGAAGCCTATGAGATTTGCCTGAATAAACCTGCCGAATTAAACCACCGAATGGCAGGGCAATTTGGCAACTTTTCACTGCTGGGTTTTACTCTCTGAATAGCCGAAGCATTGCTTGTCTATGGGGATTCACTGCCCTCAAACAGGCAATGAACAGCCACCGTATGTGCAGGCAAATCGCCAGGATTTGGCGAATTGCCTGCTCTCTGGATAGCCGAATGGCCAAGAAAGGTAACCGAACGCTGATTTTCAGCGTTCGGTTACCTTTCGGCAGCCATTTAGTTCTCTTTGAATAACCATGTATATGTTAATATATAGGTGGGAAGAAAAGAGGTGACACGATATGTATAATGAACTAGTCAAGCTCCACAGGTTCTTCTGCAGTTTACACCTATATACATTGCTTCCTTTGTTAAAATAATAAAAAGACCAGCACTACATGTAATATTAACCATTAAAAACATTAAACTAACAGTAATGTGAGAAAACAAAGCATAACCTACCTCCACTATTCTCCTGATTTATCTGTTCTGTTGCCTGCAATCAACAGATAGGAACATGAGGTCCACTGGTGACTGGTTACCCAATCAGTTAAAAGCACCAAGTGAAAAAAGGTCAAAAATGTTAACCCTGCCAAGAACACATTACCCGAATGAAAGTCAAAGGTCATTTAACAGAGTGAATACATTTATATAGGTTGTAAATTTCCATTTCATTTATTTCTTCACAGTAGGGATTGTTTTAACCAGAAAAAAAAATCTTTTTATCTTTTTTTAAGTTAATGGAGATTTCTGTTTCTAGGACGAATATTTAAACTAAATGAAAGAAATATCTGCATTTATTTAACTGGTCTAATAAATGCTTTTTTTGCATCAAATATATATTGTGAGAAGAATACCAAAATACAAACCAGTTTAAGGCCTTCATGCAGAAATGTATCCCCTCCTGGAACCTCAGAATGTAACACTTTAAGACCTCGCCTGATGGCTTCTCTAAGGATAGAACACATATCTTAATGAAATAAAAAAAAATTGTAAGGGATGTATTAACTCTTTACACATAACAAGATAATAATCAACATTTAAGACCAATGATATTCCACCTGATCATCACATTTTGCTAGCTAATGTCAACAAAATTCCTCCAATGTAACTAGATCCAGACCAATACAATCTCCTTAATAAGATACTAAAACTGGCGGTCCACTGGGATAGAATTCGGACGACCGATTGGACTTTTTTGAAAGCTCTTGAATGATCTGGGTCATCCACTGGAAGCAAATATGGTCGACCCTGATCGACCGACTAGAAGACCAACGTAGGCCGCCGTACTGAAAAAAACAAAACCTGCACTCGAATGCTGCCAAAGACATGAAGGGATCTCCAGTGCTGTTCCTGGTGCTGAAAGAACTTAATAAAGCCCTTTCAGCACCAGGGCCAGCACTGGAGTTCCCTGAATGTCTTCGAAAGCGTTCACAGGTGGTTTTTATTTTGAATCAAAAATTTTGCCTAAAAAAAATACTAAAAAAATTCAATAAAATCAATAAATAAAAAGGCTTTTTGCTGCAAATGAAAAGTATATATGGTTGAATAAAAAATAAATACAATCAAAAATATAATTTTACATTGAATACTATGGGATTCGTCTGTCAAACTGAATCACTTCTCTATGGACCAATTACCCTGCCACCGCACGGCGGTTAAACTATACATTTACATTTTTTTTCATGTAACTTGTACCAGATCGTGCCAACTTCGTCTGACAAATCCTAGTCAAATGGGAAAGATCGCTAGTCTGTTGTAGTCACACAAAGTCATCTGAAGTCGTCCGATAAAAGTAGGAGGAAGTGCACAAGGGCTGAATCTCCTCCATGTTGTAGGATTGGTCGGACGATGAGGGATGACATCGGACAATCGCATGATCGCACAAATACGTACCTAACGGACGGCCAGCCTATACGTACCCCATCTAGTACAATGCATTGTAATTAGGGATGCACCAATACCATTTTTTTAGGACCGAGTACAAGTACCGATACGAGTACCGATACTTTAATGTCATGTGACCACATTTCAATGAGAACAGACTTCATACAAAATGCCCCCAGCTCACACATTGCCAAGCTCACACATTGCCCCCAGCTCATATTTGCCCCAGCTCATGTTTGCCCCAGCTTTTGTTTGCCCCAGCTCATGTTGCCCCAGTTCATGTTTGCCCCAGCACATGTTTGCCCCAGCTCATGTTGCCCCAGCTCATGTTTGCCCCAGCTCATGTTTGCCCCAGCTCATGTTTACCCCAGCTCATGTTGCCCCCAGCTCATGTTTGCCCCAGCTCATGTTTGCCCCAGCTCATGTTGGCCCCCAGCTCATGTTGGCCCCAGCTTATGTTGCCCCAGATCATGTTTGCCCCAGCTCATGTTTGCCCCAGCTCATGTTTGCCCCAGCTCATGTTGCCCCCAGCTCATGTTTGCCCTGGCTCATGTTTGCCCCAGCTCATGTTGGCCCCCAGCTTATGTTGGCCCTCAGCTCATGTTGGCCCCAGCTTATGTTGCCCCAGATCATGTTTGCCCCCCAGATCATGTTTGCCCCCAGCTCATGTTGGCCCCCTTCTCATGTTGGCCCGAGCTCATATTGGCCACAGCTCATATTGCCCCAGGTCATGTTTGCCCCAGCTCATGTTGCCCCCAGTTCATGTTTCCCTCGCGCTCACCCTGTCAGTTTCCTCCGGCGTCTTCTGTCTTCGAGCGTCTGCACGCAGAGGTTGTAGCCTGGCCGCTTGTTGAGAACTCACGTGACTGCGGCTGTGCACATGGTTCTCAACGAGCGGCCTGTCTACAACCTCTGTGTGTGGCCGCTTGAAGACAGAAGACACTGGAGGAGCCTGACAGCGCCGGAGGAGCCTGGCTGGGTGAGTATTCTGCCTTCGAGCGGCTGCAGGCAGAGGTTGAAGACTGTCATGTTTTATGCCTTTAAGAATTGCACATGTCTTATCTACCCCTGGGTTTCTCTCCTCCCCTCCTCATGGTGCAGGGATTTCCTGTGCAGATAGCTCCACCCTTGTTCTCTTCCCAGTAATCCTTTGCAAGCCTTATGGACTCATTCACTATGATTTTTTTACCTATCCGATGTATATTGTTGTGGATTTTCTACAGTTTTGGAATAAAACTTCAACAGATCTTCAAGGTGTCATCTGAATTGAGTCACTGTCTGTAATTCATCTAAGACTGGGAGTTATCGCCATCTCATCACAACAGTAAGTTAAGAGATCACATTCTCAGTGCTTTGGTGGAGAAACAGAACATAGACCGGCTGCTCGCAGAACCACATGCACAGCCGCAGTCAGGTTCACTATGTTCGCCAGGTTCACTTCAGTGCACATTACATTAAAAATGTAACGGACTATTTGTATCTCACAGAGATCCACAGCAATAAATCTCACAGTAATGTGCACTGTGCATGAACGTATCACAGAGCTCCACAGCAAGATATGTATCTCAGCAAGAGTGTATCTCAGAGCTCCAAAATAAAAGTCACAAATAAAAATTTATTTTAAGAAGAAATATATATATATATACTGCATATATCAATCAAACCCGAAACAGCGCTGTCCTAGGAGTGGCTTTGACCAGTTGCATAAACCTTATCTCTGCTAAAAAGCTATCTAGTATGGCATGGCATGGATTTAAGGGTTCTGTGTAATAACAGACTCAGCATGCATATTAGTGAGACAGATGTAATTTGAATTGCATATGGGGAATGTGACACAGGAGCTCTGGGATACAGTTCTTTGAATTGCTGTAATGTGCAAGTGGCTTCTGCAATAATAAACACATATACTGTATATATACAGTATATATATATATATAAATAAAAAATATAGACAAGCCCCAGCCCCAGGCAGGCGATTGTGGGCCCCCCTGGACTCAAGGGCCTGTGTGCGGTAGCACCCTCTGCAACCTTGGTAGTTACGCCCCTACTTGCACCCTACAATAAAATATACTTGATTGGATGGTTGGATTGTGGGGGGTTTTTTGAGAAAGGATTTTACCAGGAAGGATACATTTCTCTCGTTTTCAAGTATGTCCTGGGTGGCGAGTATGTACCGTAAGGTGTCTTGCCCAAGGACACTTACTGGCAGTGGCGACTCTAGGAACAATATTTAAGGGGGGGCACAGATGATACTGCAGTCAAAACTGGGGGGGCACTAATAATTTTCACCACTAAATCATACCACTGAATAAAACTAAGGGCCCAATCACCTGGTGTGAGCTAAAACACCATCACTAAAGGAAAAATTACCGCGAGGCGCTAAAACTTAGTGCCTGACGACCTACTAACACAGATCACCTTCTCTGCAGTAGTCCATGAACAAGGTCGTTTGGCGCACGCTAGGAAAACTCTAAGACCGAGCTGAGACCCAGCACTAATGCGGTTGTGTACAGGATAGAACGGTTTTTTTTTCCAGTGCAGAGTGCCGGGCCATACCTATCCCCCGCTCTCACAAGCTTGAATATGAACACATCCAGTGAATAACCTCACACCCTGCATTATTAAAAGCCTCCAAGGTGGCCGTATCATCCATGTTTTGATGCACACATATATTAAGGCTGATGGACATTGCATAATAAATGCCACCAGCAGCATGTAGAATCATTACACTGCATTTAATAGATCCAAAAGGAAGGCCAGGTGAGCGACAAATTTCCCTGCTGCAGCATATAAATAATACATGTTACAGGGCAAGACTTATTCACGTGTCCCTTTAAACATGGTCCACACGGTCACCCTAATAATCAACCACTTCCATACTATGAATAACCCCCAGCATAAAATCTTTAAAATTAGGCAAAATATTAGAATTAGGATATATGTGGATAAAGGATACATTTATAATAGAGCCTACTGCAACAGCAACAAAAATGCGCACCAAATCCATTGCTATGGTGTATGGGGCCAAGAGAACACCTGTGCTGCATTCCTTTCAATTGTCTGTTAATTTTGAGCAAAGATCCGTTTTTTCCTTTTTTTTGGAGTTGAGCAGTAGGTAAAATGTTGCAATTAGCGCCCCTCAAAAAATTTGCGCTGGCACCAAGTGATCTGTTAGCTGCAAAAGCACTAGAGATCTCTAGTGCTCCCCGTGTTAAGTATAGGACGCGGAAAGTACAGTAAGCTCACGGTACAAATCGCTAATAGCAACGCACTAAGTGATTTTTCCCGTTTGTAGCAGGAGGCAAACAATCTATTGGTCAGATGCTAGACTCGATTAACCTGGCGCTAACGCAAAACAATGCGAACGCAAGGGTTAACCCACACCAGTTAATAGTGCCCTAAATAAGGATATATAAATAAGATTCCAAAACCCCAGAGTAATGTGATGCAATGAGTAATGTGATGCAATGATGCCTTTTTATTGTACTAACCTGATACTTTATTTGCCGCAATTCTGCAGTTTTCGCTGAATGTCTGATAGCTGCTTCAGCGACTCCACTTTTAGCAAATTACAGTGACCAGTCGCTAAATAGGAATTCACTCAGGGTTATTCAGAGAGCGTGAAAAGCAGGAGAATGACTGGAGAATAACTGGAGAATGAAAATTCTAGGTCAAAATAGCCAAACCAGAAAAATTCTCCCTTTCATCTCACTTTCCAAATCGGCTATTTTGACCTACAATTTTTCATTCTCCAGTTATTCTCCAGTCATTCTCCTGCTTTTCACGCTCTCTGAATAACCCTGACTATATTTTCGGCAAAATTAATTCCCCGAAATGTGATGAAAAGCAGAGGATCTAAAGATGATTAGACCCTTTAGATTCTAACTTCCATAATAACCCCTAAAATGCCATAAACCCAGGGAACTACAATAAAAATAATAACAATGTGGCATTTAGCTACCCCTTAACCCCTAATATGCCATTAATCAAGGTAAAACATGAAATGAATACACTGTGAGGCATGTAGCTACTGATTAACCCCTACAATGCCATTAATCAAGGAAAAAATAAAATGTATACCGTGAGGGATAAAGCCTACCCATTAACCCTTAATATACAACTAAGGCTAGGGTCAGACTGAGGCAGTGCGAACGCGCGTGCAGCCGCACATAATCACGGCCGCACTAGCAGCATATGCCGGGCAATGACGGCCAATATACGAAGTACGGTCGCACAAAAGTCCGGCTGCGCAACGCAAGTGGAAAATGAACGCATTTTTTCGAGAACGTGAAACCGCAGGTACTGACGTACAGAGTGCGCTGCGTCCGCTAGCGGCGTGTGTGCGTGAATTGGAGATGTCAGACGCTGCTAATGTCCGGCCAACATAACGTCCAGACGCAAAAAGGGTTTTATTGATGATCCGTACAAAATCACGGACGAAAATGCGCATAGTATGACCACTATCACGTATTCTGTGAAAAAATGCGTCCATTCGTTCGAACGCACTTTTTCACAGACAACATAAAAATGCGTTCGTCTGACCCTAGCCTAAACCAAGGCAAAAACTAACGTAATACACAATGTAATGTATAGTCTGAACATTAACCACTTCACTGCTGAGACAGTTCAACCCAGTGAAAATGCTTAAGTTTAAGTGCCCATTATTATTTAATGTTTTATAACTTTTACTTCAAATTGAATATGGTCATGTTGGGTATCATTGGAAAGGCCATAATCTGCCCTTATCGTCCATATACGATGCACAGGGACGGAGATACAGTGGTCCGAATAAGTGTGGTAAACTGGATGCTGATTTTTGGTGGGGGGCACATGGGGAGGCAAGGAATAACCTAGGGGGGGCAATTGCCACCCCTTGACCCCCTGTAGAGTCGCCTATGCTTACTGGAGAGGTGCTCTTGCTGGAATCAAGCCCATGTCTCAACAGGCTCTCTCCATGCAGAGCAATGATGTTACCTCTACTCCACCCAGCCGGTACAAATACCTTGAGTACCTAAAGTCAGTATACGTAGGCTCGTCAGTGTAAGTTTTGCATTGTTCCCATTGGTTCTTAATGCAAAACTGCCAGGCCAGCTTTGACAACATTTTCATACTATTTCACTAATTTGCATAATTACTGAGGTCAAAGGAAGTTGTATCACTTAAAATGTAATCATATACAACAGCAGTGTTTCCCAACCCTGGTATTCAAACCCTTAACAGGCCACATTTTAAGGATTACCTTGGTGAACTGGATGCCGCAATCGCTGAGCAGCAAATGATATCACCAGTGCTGTGCTTCAGATATCTGGCAAACCTAGCCTGTTAGAGGTACCTGAGGAAAAAGGTTAGGAACCAGTGATATAAGGGGTTATTCAGAGAGCACCGAAAAGTCGGTGAAATTTCGGTGCTCTCTTGTTCCCCGCACTTCGGGGAATCAAATTACAGAAATGCAGGGAAAATCAGCAGACTGCTTCCGAAAATCCATCGCAAAACTGCCGCATCGCATAGAAAAACCGCCGCAAAACTGGCAAAAAACCACAGCTTTGCATCTGAAAAAAACAACCATCCACCGCAAAACCACCAAAAAGAAACCGAACGCATCCGAAAAAGCCAATGATCCGGCGAACACAGGCATGATCAGCTGCCGGAAAGAACCGACAAGCCAATTGAAAGGTTCAAATTTAAAACGCTGTTTGCAAAAAAACTACTGGACGAAAATGTCTGGAATTAACATATAAAGTCTATAAATAAAAAATAAAAAGATATCGGGAAAAAAAAATTGCCGAAAAAATCCCGAAAAATGCCTAAAAAAATCCCTAATAAATAAATAAAGAGACTTTTTGCTGCATATTAAAAGAATGAACGGTTAAACTGTTTAATAGATTTTGATTAAAAACGGGAATATTTTTAACATTGAAACCTATGGGATTCGCCTGAATAAACCTGTCGAATGAAACCACTGAACATCAGAGCAATTCACTGATATTTCACTGCTGTTTGATGTTCTGTAAATAGATTAACCATTACTTCTCTATGGGGACTTTCACTGAAGCCGAACAGCACTGTATTTCGCTGGCAATTCACCAAAATTTGGCAAACTGCCTGCTTTCTGAATAGCCGAATGGCCACGAAATTGCACCGTATGGGGAAATTCACTGTTCGGTGCAATTTCGGGGCCAGATTGGCTCTCTCTGAATAACCCTGATACAGTATGATGCTAATATTTTCATACAGTGTTATTCAGAGACAGTCGAACTGGCCACGGAATCTCCCCGTATGGTGTAATTTCGTGGCCATTTGTTTTTTACCCGTTCGTCGTCTTTAATCGGCAGCATTTATTTTGTGCTCTCTGAATAACCCCTATAGTGTGCATTTAGAAGTAAGCGGTTGTTTTAAGCGTTACTATTATTATCACTAATAGGTGCTTGATACAAGCGCTAAGATAAGTGCAAGGAAGAGTATAATAAATAACAAATATATAGTATTCCAAGTATTCCAAGTAAGAGCACAGAAAGATAGAATGACTGGTCCTGCTATAATGGGAAAGATGTGTCAACAACCCTCAAATGACACCATAAATAAAATGAACATGTAAAAGAATCCCTAGCGCACCACTAATTGTGGCAATAATGTGACATTAAAATCCATATAATTATCTCGGTGAAGTAGATGTTTATTTCTCAGCGACACGTGCTAAAAAGAAACAGGAAATACTTATATTTCCTAAAGAGTGTTTCACAGTTAATGGCTCGTTTTTAAAATTGGATATTACTGAGCCCATGGATGAACGACAAAAGGACAATAACTGAGGTTGCTTTAAACGAAACGCGTTTCAGTATTCCCTTATTTTTTATTTGTGTTTTTACATCTAAGGCTTTTTAAATTATATATAATAAAGTCTATATTTCTTTAGCTGCTAATTGTCCTGTACCGATTGGTCCTACGGTATATTGATGGCCTGCAACAGCAGGAGACTGTGAATACATCATTTGGAGTTGGTCTACCAAGAAATATCGGTAGGTTGGTGGGGCACCAACAGAGAGTGCCAAAGGCACGGAATCAGAGCCGGAAAGGGGCTCTAAAAAGTGTGAGTAGGGTCCAAAGAGACCAGTTTTTACCACTTTTTTTATCACATTTATTAAATAGCTCCTCTGCTCTATAATATATTTCCTGTTCTTTTTTTTGTATATATGTTAGAACAGACTACAGGGAAAGGACTGAAGGCCCCTAAAATGAGCCATTACCTGTGAAATAGAAGATTATGAACACTCTTTATGAAATATAAGTATTTCCTGATTAATTTTTAGCATGTGCCACTGAGAAATACACGTCTACTTCACTTACTAACCAGAGAGGTATAGTGGGCCCTGCTCATATGTACCTACAGTCTAGATTGAGGATTAAACCTCATTTGCTTAATAAAAAGGGTTATTCGGAGAGCCCAAAATGTCGCCGACATTTCGATGCGCTCTCGTTCCTCATGCATCCCTGCACTTCGGGGAATCAAAGTTCCCCACCCTGCGGTGAATTCAGCATTCACAGCAGGGACACCATAGTGCAGGGAAAACCTGCCGAAAATTCATCGAACACTCACCGAAAACTCGCCGGAACCGCCGCAAAAAACATGCCATACACGCCGGAAAATGCTCACAGTGCGGACCATCCACCGGAAAAAGCCGACAAGCTGACGAACAGTGTAAAAAAAACAATACGATTGAAAGTATCAAGATTGAAACGCAGTTTGCAAAAAAACTACTAAATGAAAATGTCTGGAATTAACATAGAAGATCCGAAGAATAATAATAAAAAGTTCTGTTACAGAAAAAAAAAAAACTCACGTTTAAAAAATGAAAAAAAAATTGCACAAAAATTCAGAAAAGTCTATAAAAAAATAAATCAATAAATAAAGAGACTTTTTACTTCAGATTAAAATAATAAATGGTTTATTAGATATTGAATAAAAAAACAGAAATATTTTTTAAAATTGAAGCCTATGGGGTTCGCCTGAATAATCCTGATGAATGAAAGCAGGGCAGTTCGCCAACTTTTCACTGCTGTTTGGTGTCTCTGAATAGGTTAACCTTTACTTCTCTATGGGGACTTTCACTGTCGAACAGGCACCGTACGTGCAGGCAATTTGCCAAAATTTGGCAAACTGCCCGCTCTCTGAATAGCCTAATGGTGCAAAAATGTCACCATACAGGGAAATTCCAGATCAGCTCGCTCTGAATAACCCCTTATAGTCTTTATCCTCCTTAACAACTTCACCCCAGACAAAAGTTTTGAAGCCACAGTTATTTCTTGCTAGAATCCACCATATTAGGTGGGCTCTGTTATGCTGGCTAGAGGCCTTTTTTTTGTCTGATGTTTTACTTTTACGGACCCCAGAGAAATGTCCGCTCCAGCTCTGACTTGTGTGTGAGCCAGCCCCGGGCAAGTATTACTAATTATTTTGAAATTATTCTACATATTATTATTATTATTATTATTCTTTATTTATAAAGCGCCAGCATATTCCGCAGCGCTGTACAATAAGCATAGTATAGACAGGGTTACAATACAATACATTGAACAACATTTGACAAACAGTACAGGAGGAGATGAGGGCCCTATTCCCGTAGGAACTCACAATCTGGGAGGGTTGGGGTTGGAAACAGGAGGAGAGGACTGTAAGGTGAGAGTGATTGATGGTTGTGTCAGTGAGTTGGGTGGTAGGCTTCCCTAAATAGGAATGTTTTCAGGGAGCGTTTGAGGAAGAGAAGTTAGGGGAGAGTCTGACAGTACGAGGGAGAGCGTTCCAGAGAGTGGGGGCTGCGCGTGAGAAATCCTGCAGTCTATCATGGGAAGAGGTGATGCGGGGAGAAGCTAGGCGCAGGTCACTGTTTGACCTTAGGGAGCGGGCTGGGGTGTATTTGGTGATTAGTGAGGACAGGTAGTGGGGAGCTGAGTTAGTGAGGGTTTTGTAGGTAAGGATAAGGATTTTGAACTTAATTCTGCAGTGGATGGGGAGCCAGTGAAGGGACTCGCAGAGGGGAGCGGCAGAGACAGAGCGGCGGGTGAGGTGAATTAGCCTGGCGGAGGCGTTCAGGATGGATTGTAGGGGGGAACTTTACAGTGTGATTGGTAGAATGGTTCCCAATAGTGTTTTCAAAATAGTGTGATTTATTATTGTCATCATTTATATAGCCAGATAATTAAATTTGTGTCAAAGTTCTCGGTCTACTGCTGCACAAAGTAAAAAGGCACCTTGAAGCCTTTAAAAACCACAATATCCACAACAGAAAAAACAATGGCGCATCTGACAGTGCGCTCCAAGACCCCGGGGAGAAACTGTTCCAGAAAAAAGCTGGGACCATCGAGTGGTGGATCTTGGACGATTCCAGATGTTGATTTCTGGAGGTCTGAGGCTGCCATTTTGGCATACGTTTATATGCACATTTTGTTATGTGCCTTGGAAAGTGTGAGTTTGTTTTTTGTAAAAGCTTTTAAATGAATTTTTATTAAAATACTACACAATGTATTCTTTCTACTTTTTTTTCCAGATCAAAGTAAAGACGGAATGCAGATTTGGAGACCCAACTGTATCTGGTGATCCAATTAATAGGTATCAAAATTTTACCATATGCATGTTTTGTGCCATTGTTTTTTCTGTTGTGGATATCATTGATATAGCGCCAACAGTTTCCGCAGCGCTTTACAATAACCAAAGGGAACAAGACACAGATAAATGGACAAAGGATGGAAACACGAGGTGTAGAGGGCCCTGCTCATAGGAGCTTATAGTCTAAAGCAGTGGTTCCCAACCGCGGTCCTCAAGTACCCATAACAGGTCAGGTTTTCCAGATATCTGAAGCACAGCATAGGTGATATGATTTGCTGCTCAGTGATTGCAGAATTCAGTCTGCTTTTCTCCAAGGTAATCCTTAAAATCTGGCCTGTTAGGGGTACTTGAGGACCATGGTTGGGAACCACTGGTCTAAAGGGATTGGGGTTGAGGAAGACAAGGGGAATTTCACTGGACGGCAGGATCATTAGTGCCAGTGGTTCGGGAATGGTAGGGCCATAGAAGCAGCTTCAATCATGTGTGAGTAGGTGAGCAGCGGGAGAAGTTGCATCAATGATGTGGTACGCTAATTTGAAGAGTTGGGTTCTGAGGGATATCTTGACGGCCTGAAGATCAGGAGAGAGTTTGATAGATCAGGCGAGGCAAGTCATTCCACAGGACCGGAGCTGCCCTTGGAGGCGAGAGTTGGAGAGTTGCGGGTATAGAAAGATGACAGGTGGAGATCGCCTGCCAACCAGACTGGACAGATCTTTTTGTCTTCCACATTTGGTGGAGGAGCAAATGTTATTTCTTCATATTACACTACTCTAGCAGCTCTGGGTGACATTGTCCATAACAGTGGCACACTACTGAATAATTCTGACACTAGTACAAATGCTTTGATGGGCAAAACCAATGCAAATTATGTTGAAACTATTAGGTGTTATACAGGGGTCAAGTCCTGGGGAACAAAGTGAGGTAACTCACCCAAGATTTCCTCCACTATCCCCACCACCGGAAGAAAAAAAAAAGGTATATATATATACACTGTATATATATTTGGGTTGTGGTTGAGGGCAAAAAGATAAAAAGCCTCCATGCAATAATTAATAAAGTTTATTATTGCATCCCAGAGCTCCTGTGCTGCAGTCCCCATATGCAACACAGATGTCATTTGCATGTCTTACCCAGAGTGCATATGGGGAATGTGGCACAGGAGCTCTGTGATGCCATTCTTTGAATTGCTGTGATGTGCAAATGGCTTCTGCAGTAATAAACATATTATATACACACTCTTATACAATACATTTTCGGTGTTTAACCCCTTAACGACGCGGGCGTACCATGCCGTCCTGCATGGCGCGGGCTTTAACGCCGCAGGACTGCATAGTACGCCCCGCGGTGTTTCCTTGTTCTGGGCGCGAAAAACGGCCCGCCTCCCTTCCCACAATGCTGATCGCAGGCTGGGGGTCTGCCTGACAACCAGGCAGACCCTCCCAGCTGGCGATCGGCATTGTGGGAAGGGAGGCGGGCCGTTTCCCTCGTGGAAACGGCAAGGCAGCCAATCCGGCGCTTGGACATGACGTTGCAGCGGTGACAAACTGTCACCTCTGCAACGGTCAGAAGGTCTCAGCCAATGATTGTTGCATTGGCTGAGACATTGTCTCTGCCCCTTTCTCCCTTTCTCCTGTTTCTCATTGCGATCTGAGGAGCAAGAGAGAGAGGCAGAGAAAGCGGAGCAGAGCTGAGCAGAGCTGAAAAGAAAAAAAAACAAACTGAAAAAACCTCTAAAAACCCCCGATTGAGAACCCGCATTGGCATATGACCCTTTGGCATTTCTGACTACCCGCATTGGCATACGACTCCCTGGAATTTCTGACTACCCGCATTGGCATACGATCCCTGGCATTTCTGACTACCTGCATTGGCATACGACCCCGTGGCATTCCTGACTACCCGCATTGGCATACAACGCCCCTTGGAATATTCTTACCCTGTCTAGATAGATAGAAGTACCGGCCACTACAAGGACCGGGAGGGCTTAGTTTAGGTGTTCTAATACTTGAACCCATCAGTTCCCCGACCTCCCATTTAATTAGTTATAACAAGATCCCCATAAAAATGTCCTCCCGCTTTTATTCCCCAGAAGAGGCATATGAGATCCTGGCCGCCTCTGAGAGGGACGCTCTCGCAGACAGTGACACCCTCACAGCCTCTGATATAGAGCCCCGTAGTGAACCCTCCAGTGATGGTGACCCCCCACCATCTAGTGAGAGGCGTGAAAGCAATTGGGTACCCCCAAATATGGCTGCCCCAGAAATACCCCCATTTATAGCGACTCCTGGCATCACAGTAAGGGTAGAGGACTGTGAGCCAGTGAGCTTTTTTAATCTCTTTATGTCGGACGACGTATTCGAGATGGTGGTTGAGCAAACCAACCTGTTTGCCAACCAGTATCTTGATGCGCATCCGGATTCACATCGCCACAGGCGTAACAATTGGCACCCAACGGATGTCATAGATTTAAAAAAAAATTGGGCTCTAACCCTCGTAATGGGAATAGTGAAGAAGTCAAGTATCCGGTCTTACTGGCACAAAAACCCCATCCTGGCTACACCACTATTCCCAAGGGTTATGAAGAGGGAGAGGTACGAAAATCTCATGCGATTCCTCCATTTTAATGATAACGCACTGTGCCCATCAAGAAACGACCCAATGCATGACCGCCTCTATAAAATTCGGCCCCTTATCAGACTTATGTCTGCCAAATTCACTGATAATTATGTTCCCGACCAAAATATATCTGTAGACGAGTCCCTTATGAAATTTAAAGGCAGACTGCTCTTCAAGCAGTATATCCCAAGCAAGCGATCCCAGTATGGCGTTAAATTTTATAAATTGTGTGAGTCCACAACAGGCTACACATGGGTGTTTAGGATATATGAAGGGAAAGATAGCCACCTTGACCCCCCAGGATGCCCCGATTC
Source organism: Leptobrachium leishanense (assembly GCA_009667805.1). NCBI lineage: Eukaryota > Metazoa > Chordata > Amphibia > Anura > Megophryidae > Leptobrachium > Leptobrachium leishanense. The sequence continues at coordinate 108,796,731 of CM019068.1, read as the reverse complement.
TATTGGCAGCAGCGGAAAAATTGTGTGGGATCTGGTCTATCCCCTCTTCAACAAGGGCTATCATTTATGGGTCGATAACTATTACACCAGTATCGACCTATTTAAAAATTTATATTGTTTCGAGACCCTTGCATGTGGCACAGTGCGGAAGAATCGCAGAGGTTTTCCCCCAAATCCTGACAGCAGGCAAAAAAAGTAGAGGCTCCTCTTCAGCTCTATGTCAGGAAGAAGTGCTAGCCCTTCGGTTCACCGATAAGAAGGATGTATACATGCTATCTACAGTGCACGACGAAAGTACAATGCCAGTGTCTGTGAGAGGGAGAACTGAGCCACTGGAAAAGCCGAAGTGCATTGTAGATTACAGCAAGTTTATGGGGGGAGTAGACTTGGCTGATCAATGTATACAGCCTTATCTGGTGAACCGAAAGACATGGGCATGGTACAAGAAGATTGCCATCTATTTGACTGAGATTGCAATTTTCAATGTGTACGTGCTCTACAAGCAGGCAGCAGTACAACAGCCATATCCCTTCCTAGAATTCATGCTTGAGATCATATCCCAACTTATCCTAACCCCGGCCCCCGTTACATCCGCTTTGGAATCAGGAGATCTCCAAAGATTAATGGCAGACACTTTCCTTCCCGAGTCCCTCCCACCCGCTGTAAAAAGTCCCCCCAGAAAAAGTGTTGTGTCTGCCGCCAGAAAGGAATCCGAAAGGATTCTAGTTATTATTGCCCTACCTGCCCATCTCTACCTGGCCTCTGCATAACCGAGTGCTTCAAAATTTATCACACAGAGCTAAATTACTAAATCCCCTTTTCTGGATTGTCCCGATTACCCTTAGCTGCCTGTACCGACTCATTGGCTTGTTATACTGACTACTCTTTGTTTGCTGCCTGTACCGACTCATTGGCTTGTTATACCGACTACTCTTTGTTTGCTGCCTGTACCGACTCATTGGCTTGTTATAACGACTACTCTGACTTCTGGAATCCCCTGAATTTGGCCTGTCCCTGTTTACGTTAAGCCCAGCTATTCTAAAGTGGCTGCACCAAACAACTCAAAATACTAATTTAGAATCATTGGCACGTCATCTTTGGAGCAATATTCTTTCTTGGCGTGCCATGTTCTCTCAAAGTCGACATAAATCCTGAAAATCACTTGTCAAATTACCAAAAAACTAAATAAAAATGCTACATGTGGGGTACCGTTGAATTCGTAACACATTGCCGAACACAAATATCAGTGTTATAGGCCAGTAAAAGGTTGACTAAGCATGATATTAGCAGCAAAATAACAGTTTTCGTGTAAAACAAATGCAAAACACAATCATGAAGACTAAGTGTGGCCAGGGTTTGTGACTAAGTGGCTACTATACAAAACTGGACATACCCCATTTTCAACACTCTGGGTTGTCTACTTCTCAAAATGATATGCCATGATGGGGTACTTTTCATACCTGGGCTGCCATACCCTCTCAAATTCAACCTAGGCCCAGCAAACCAATCTGGCAAATTTCAAGTTGTAAAACCTGAAATGGGCAAACTCTACATTTGACCGTGTAACTTTCCAAAGAGCAAATAAAAATGCAACATGGGGTACCGTTGAATTGGTAACACATTGCCGAACACAATTAAAAATGTTTTAGGCCAGTAAAATGTTGACTGAGCAGGATATTAGCAGCAAAATAACAGTTTTCGTGTAAAACGAATGCATAACACAATCATGAAGACTAAGTGTGGCCAGGGTTTGTGACTAAGTGGCTACTATACAAAACTGGACATACCCCATTTTCAACACTCTGGGTTGTCTACTTCTCAAAATGTTATGCCATGATGGGGTACTTTTCATACCTGGGCTGCCATACCCTCTCAAATTCAACCTAGGGCCAGCAAACCAATCTGGCAAACTCTACATTTGACCGTGTAACTTTCCAAAAATCAAAATATAAATGCTAAATGGAGGGTACCGTTGAACTCGTAACACATTGCCGACCACAAATATCAATGTTGTAGGCCAGTAAAAGGTTGACTGAGCATGATATTATCAGCAAAATAACAGTTTTCGTGTAAAAAATGCAAAACACAAACATGAAGACTAAGTTTGGCCAGGGTTTGTGACTAAGTGGCTACTATAAAAAAACTGGACATACCCCATTTTGAATAGCCTGGGTTGTCTACTTTTCAAAATGGTATGACATGTTGGGGTACTTTTCATACCTGGGCTGCCATAACCTCTCAAAGTCAACATAAGGCCAGCAAACCAATCTGGCAAATTTCAAGTTGTAAAACCTGAAATGGGCAAACTCTATATTTGACCCTGTAACTTTCCAAAACATCATAAAACCTCTACACGGGGGGTACCGTTGAACTAGTAAGACATTGCCGACCAGAAATATGAATTTTTTAGGCCAGTAAAATGTCGAGGGAGCATGGTATCATCAGTAAAATAACAGTTTTTGTGCGAAAAATAGAAAGCACAAACATGAAGACCAAGTTTGTGACTAAATGACTACTATAAAAAAACGAAACGTACACCATTTTGAATAGCCTGGGTTGTCTACTTTTCAAAATGGTATGACATGTTGGGGTACTTTTCATACCTGGGCTGCCATAACCTCTCAAAGTCAACATAGGGCCAGGAAACCAATCTGGCAAATTTCAAGTTGTAAAACCTGAAATGGGCAAACTCTATATTTGATCCTGTAACTTTCCAAAACCTCATAAAACCTCTAAATGGGGGTTACCGTTGAACTCGTAAGACATTGCCGACCTGAAATATATGTATTTTATTTCATTTAATGCTAAGCGTACAATGTCATTCACACTAAAAATACAATGCAGAACTTTGAAAATAGCGAAATTTCCTTTTTTTTCATAGTTTTTAGGATTTTTTTCATACTATAATATATTTTATATATAAATCTTTGATGGAAAATGAAAGCCCTATTTCTCCTGAATAAAATGATATATAATAAGGGTGGGTAACTTAATATGTAAGAGGTAAATTATGGTTGAACAGCGAATAGCTGAAATTCTACTTTTAGAAGTGTTCAAAAGTGTTCCAAACTTGTAAAATTACTCCCGTCCTTAAGGGGTTAAGTCAAACAGGTTTACAGTAAACATGGGAATCCCATAGGATTCAATGTATAAATGTAATATCTTTTTTTTTTTTTAAAAAAATGAAAAACCATTTTTTCTTTTCATTTTCAGCAAAAAAGCTTTATTGAACATCTTTTTGTATTTATATGACGAAAGTTTTGTTTCTCAATTTTTTAAAACGCCGTATTATTTTTTTATAGGACTTTTTTTCTTTGAATTAGATAAGGGACATCTAAAAGGTCAATGTAGGAGGTGAAAGAGGACCTCTTCACTCAACATTAGTGTTTGCCTGGGCACACCCCCTACGCACTCTTATCCGTGGGTCCAAATAGAAAATGCTGCTGGCTCCCCTCAAACCAGTCACATCAAAACACAGCAATGTGCAGTGTGTATGAATGAATCACAGAGCTCCACAGCAATAAAACTCACAGTAATGTGAAGTGTGTATGAATGTTTCACAGAGCTCCACAGCAATAAAACTCACAGTAATGTGCAGTGTGCATGAGTGTGTCACAGAGCTCCACAGCAATAAAACTCACAGTAATGTGTGGTATGTGTATGAAGGTGTCTCAGAGCTCCACAGTCATGAGTGGTGTGTATGAGGGTATCACAGAGCTCCACAGTCATGCGCGGTGTGTATGAAGGTGTCTCAGAGCTCCACAGTCATGAGTGGTGTGTATGAGGGTATCACAGAGCTCCACAGTCATGTGCGGTGTGTATGAGGGTGTCACAGAGCTCCAGAGTCTTGCGTGGTGTGTATGAGGGTGTCACAGAGCTTCACAGTCATGTGTGGTGTGTATGAGGGTGTCACAGAGCCCCACAGTCATGCGCGGTGTGTATAAGTGAATCAGAGCTTCACCATCATGTGCGGTATGTATGAGGGTATCAGAGCTCCACAGTCATGCGTGGTGTGTATGAGGGTGTCGCAGAGCTCCACAGTCATGCAGTCATGCGCAGTGTGTAAGAGGCTGTCACAGAGCTCCAGTCATGCGCGGTGTGTATGAGGGTGTCACAGACCTCCACAGTCATGCGAAGTGTGTAAGATGCTTTCACAGAGCTCCAGTCATGCGCAGTGTGTATGAGGGTGTCACAGAGCTCCACAGTCATGTGTGGTGTGTATAAGGTATCACAGAGCTCCACAGTCATGTGTGGTGTGCATGAGGCTGTCACAGAGCTCCACAGTCATGAGTGGTGTGTATGAGGGTGTCCCAGAGCTCCACAGCATTAAAACTCACAGTAATGTGCAGTGTGTATGAGTGTGTCACAGAGCTCCACAACAAAAAAACTCACAGTAATGTGTGGTGTGTGTATGAGGGTATCACAGAGCTCCACAGTCATGCGCGGTGTGTATAAGTGAATCAGAGCTTCACAGTCATGTGCGGTGTGTATGAGGGTATCAGAGCTCCAGTCATGCGTGGTGTGTATGAGGGTGTCACAGAGCTCCACAGTCATGCACGGTGTGTAAGAGGCTGTCACAGAGCTCCAGTCATGTGCGGTGTGTATGAGGGTGTCACAGAGCTCCACAGTCATGCGCACTGTGTAAGAGGCTTTCACAGAGCTTCACAGTCATGTGTGGTGTGTATGAGGGTGTCACAGAGCTCCACAGTCATGCGTGGTGTGTATGAGGGTGTCACAGAGCTTCACAGTCATGTGTGGTGTGTATGAGGGTGTCACAGAGCTCCACAGTCATGCGCGGTGTGTATAAGTGAATCAGAGCTTCACCGTCATGTGCGGTGTGTATGAGGGTATCAGAGCTCCACAGTAATGCGTGGTGTGTATGAGGGTGTCACAGAGCTCCATAGTCATGCACGGTGTGTAAGAGGCTTTCACAGAGCTCCAGTCATGCGCAGTGTGTATGAGGGTGTCACAGAGCTCCACAGTCATGCGTGGTGTGTATGAGGGTGTCACAGAGCTCCACAGTCATGCGTGGTGTGTATGAGGGTATCACAGAGCTCCACAGTCATGCGTGGTGTGTATGAGGCTGTCACAGAGCTCCACAGTCATGAGTGGTGTGTATGAGGGTGTCACAGAGCTCCAGAGCAACAAAACTCACAGTAATGTGCAGTGTGTATGAGTGTCACAGAGCTCCACAGTCATGCGTGGTGTGTATGAGGGTGTCACAGAGCTCCACAGTCATGGGTGGTGTGTATTAGGGATGAACGGTTCGGGTTCGGACAGTTCGGGTTTCGACCCGAACTTGGCCTGTTCGATGAGATCGCGAACACCGAACATTTCCGGGTGTTTGCCGCATGTTCGACCACAATGGACCACAATGCATTTTCCCACTGGCCTGAAGCTCGTAATTGGCTACAGCCTTGTACCTGACCACAGGTCTGGTGCAAGACTGGTTCAACACTATGCCAATCACCGCTCAGAGTCCTGATTGGGCAAATTTTGCCCAATCATGGGCTCACAGAGCTAAGTCCCGCAGCACACTATATAACGTTTCCTCGCGCCGATTCTGCACGCATTTCAGAGCAGATTTCAAAGGAGATAGTTGTGTCTTGTTACTGACAGTCTGCCACGCTACTGGGGGGGTCTCATTTCTACCAAATATCAGGGAATTTAGGTGATGTGTGTCTTGTCACTGTGCCAGCAAGTTTTTTTGGGGTTTACAACTTTCTTTAAAACATTTGTGAATTGAGGTGATCTTCTGGGTCTTGTCACTGTGCCAGCAAGTCTCTTTGGGTCTCATTTCTACCAAATATCAGGGAATTTAGGTGATTATTATTATTTATTTATTATTATTCTTTATTTATAAAGCGCCAGCATATTCCGCAGCGCTGTACAATAAGCACAGTATAGACAGGGTTACAATACATTGAACAACATTTGACAAACAGTACAGGAGGAGATGAGGGCTCTATTCCAGTAGGAACTCACAATCTGGGAGGGTTGGGGTTGGAAACAGGAGGAGAGGACTGTAAGGTGAGAGTGATTGATGGTTGCGTCAGTGAGTTGGGTGGTAGGCTTCCCTAAATAGGAATGTTTGCAGGGAGCGTTTGAAGGAAGAGAAGTTAGGGGAAAGTCTGACAGTACGAGGGAGAGCGTTCCAGAGAGTGGGGGCTGCGCGTGAGAAATCCTGCAATCTATCATGGGAAGAGGTGATGCAGGGAGAAGCTAGGCGCAGGTCACTGTTGGACCTTAGGGAGCGGGCCGGGGTGTATTTGGTGATTAGTGAGGACAGGTAGTGGGGAGCTGAGTTAGTGAGGGTTTTGTAGGTAAGGATAAGGATTTTGAACTTAATTCTGCAGTGGATGGGGAGCCAGTGAAGGGACTCGCAGAGGGGAGCGGCAGAGACAGAGCGGCGGGTGAGGTGAATTAGCCTGGCGGAGGCGTTCAGGATGGATTGTAGGGGGGAGAGGCGGGACAGAGGGAGGCCAGATAAGAGATTATTGCAATGTGTGTCTTGTCACTGTGCCAGCAAGTTTTTTTGGGGTTTAGAACTTTCTTTAAAACATTTGTGAATTGAGGTGATCTGTCTCTTGTTACTGCCAGCAAGTATTTTGGGGGTCACAAATTTCTACAAAACATTTGGGAATTGAGGTGATCTGTGTCTCGTCACACATCCAGTACCACGCAGTATTTTGGGGCTCACTAATTTCTACAAAACATTTGTGAATTGAGGTGATCTGTCTCTTGTCACACAAGACTTAAGCAGCAGCAACATACAGAGGACTTGGTGGATTGGCTAACCTGGCCATCCTCATCCTCCGAGTCTTCTGCCAGCCAGGCTTCTAGTGCTTTACAGTCCACCTCAGCTGCCAAAGCATCTAATGCAGCCTCCATGTCAACAGCTACTCCTGCCGTAGCCTCGCTATCACACACGGAGGAGTCAGCTGAATTGTTTGACTACAATGAGAGTGACATGCTGCTTGAGGATGCGCAGCAAGTACAGTGCTCTGATTCAATCTCTGAGGTTGAGCAAGGGAGTATAATCAACCTAGAGGAAGGGGGTGCCAGTGATGACACACAAATAACTGGCACTCATGTTGCCCCAGCAGCTGCAGCATACTGCCAAGTTGGCTCCAGTGATGAGGAGATAGGGGGTGAAGATGACATTGATGATGAGGTCACTGACTCCACCTGGGTGCCAGATCGAACAGAGGAATTAAGTGAGGAATAGGGGGAGGAGAAGGCACAGCAAACACGAGGCACAACATCCTCTGTGACCAACCGTAGCACTAGCCAGTCCAAGGCATCACATGTCAGAGCTGCTCCGGTGCAGAGTGCTGTTGTCTCAAAGAACACATGCAGGAACTCTGTTGTCTGGGACTTCTTTAAGAAATGTGCAGTAGAGCGCAGCGTTGCTATTTGTAATCGATGTCAGATGAGGCTTAAGCGTGGGAAAGATACCGGACACTTGGGTACCACGTGCTTGAGGCGACACGTTGGCGCAAAAGTTTGCGTAGGTCCTCCTCCTCATCTGTCTCTACCCCCACTGTATGTCCTGCCATGTCATTGCCTACAACCTCCACCGACAGGGATGATGCTACATTAATGGATGAGAAACAACAGGGGTGTTTGTGAGGGTCCTGAGAACGAGCAACAGCACAATGGCCTGCTCTACGGAGGGTGCCCGCTCAGGTCTCACAAACAAGGTTTTAGCTTGCTTGTGCCATTACAGGGATGAATTTTCCATATGCAAATCAGCCTGCTCTCACCCAGAAAGGGTGGCCAGTACTGATTGCCAAGGACGTCATCCCTGCACGAGAGGTGCAGCAACCCCCGACGATCGTTTTGGCCTTCTTGGGCCTCGTCAGGAGGGTATAGCTGACACCCCTCTAGGCACATCAAGCAAGGGGTCCACGTCTGGATGACCCTTTACAATTATAGTGAGAAACAACAGTGGTGTTTGTGAGGGTCCCGAGAACGAGCAACAGCACAATGGCCTGCTCTACGGTGGGTGTCCGCTCAGGTCTCACAAACAAGGGTTTAGTTTGCTTGTGCCATTACAGGGATGAATTTTCCATATGCAAATCAGCCTACTCTCACCCAGAAAGGGTGGCCAGTACTGATTGCCAGTACTGATTACATTAATGGATGTACCAGGTCCATCCTCACAATGTGACATCATCCCAGTAGCTGAAGATTTACGCAGTCAGATTACGTTGCCGCAGCTGCTGCAGCGAAAGAAAAAAATATAGTCCCAACCATTCCCAAGCACAGCGTCTAAATGCAAGCTTAGCAAAATTACTCGCATTGCAGCTGCTGCCTTTCCAGCTGGTGGACTCTGCTCCCTTCCGTGAATTTGCTGAATGTGCTGTACCACAGTGGCAGGTTCCAAAATGCCATTACTTTTCACGCAAGGCCATTCCAGCACTATACCAGCACGTGGAAGACAATGTTATCGAGTCATTGGCAAAGGCAGTCAGCAGCAAGGTGCATGTGACTTTAGACACGTGGTCCAGCAAGCATGGACAGGGTCGTTACATTTCCTTCACGGCACACTGGGTAACTCTGATTGCAGCTGGGAGGGATCCAAGACGGGGCTCTGTGCTGGAGCTTGTTCATCCACCACGCCTCCAGAAAGCTGCTTGTATGAGGTCTGTCTGCTCCACCACCACTTCCTCCTCCTCCTCCTCCTTCTCTGTCTCTGGCGAAGTGGCAGTTAAACCGACGCCTGACAGGGTCTACGCAATGGCTCAAGCAAAAAGATGCCATACTGTGCTTGAGCTGGTTTGTTTAGGGGACAGGAGCCACACCGGGTCAGAAATTTTGTCAGCTCTGTAGGGGCAGGTACAGAGATGGTTAACACCACGCCAGCTTGAGCAGGGAATGATCATCTGCGATAATGGCAGCAACCTTCTCTCCGCCCTACGCAAGGGTAAATTGACGCATGTACCATGCCTAGCACACGTCCTAAATCTGGTGGTACAGCGTTTCCTAACCAAGTACCCAGGGCTGCCAGAGCTTCTCATCCAGGCCAGAAAAGTCTGCAGCCACTTCAGATGGTCATTCCCAGCAAGCGTTTGCTTGGCAGAAATTCAAAGAGAGTTCCACCTTCCCTCAAACCGTCTGATCTGTGACATGCCCACCATGTGGAACTCGACATTAGCAATGCTGCAGCGTCTGCAAAAGCAGCAGAGGGCCATCAACGAGTACCTGTGTGAGTATGGCACAAGGACAGGTTCAAGTCAACTTGGTTTTTTTCCCCCCCCATAGTGGCTGATGATCAAGGATGCATGCACTGTACTGTCACCATTTGAGGAGGTAACGAGGATGGTGAGCAGGGACAGTACATGCATCAGTGACACAATTCCTTTAGTGTTCCTGCTGGAGCACACTCTGCGGGGAATTATAGATGTGGCTCTAGAGGCAGAGCAGCGGGAGGACGAGGAGGCCTTCCCTAGCTCTCAAGGCCCCAGTCTTTCCGCAGACAGCATTCCAGCGGGTCCTACTCAGATCAGACAGGAGGAGGATGAGGAGGAGGAGGAATATTTAAGTAGTGGGGGCATTGAAGGTGGGGATTCCTCAAGGGAGGGTTTTGTGTGCCCAGAAACAGAAGGGCTAGTGCGTGGCTGGGAGGAGGAAGTGCACGATACGGTCATCCTCATTGACCAGGAAGACTCGGAAGCTAATGCCACCTCCAACCTACGCTGCATGTGCTCCTTAATGATGCAAAGCCTGCTAAAGGACCCCAGGATTCGTGCTATCAAGGAGAGGGATCATTACTGGTTGGCAACCCTTCTTGATCCACGATACAAGGGGAAAGTTGCAGAGCTCATGAGGGAGCACAGGATGAAAAAACTTGAGGACTCTCTAAAGCGACACTTGTGTAACAAATTTCCAGGCACTGGTAGATTATCAAGTGCTGACACACGTGCTTCTGAGGCTGCGGGTGATCAGAGGAATAGTGGTGGAAGGCCAGGGCCGCTTGACTGATGCTTTTTAAATTTTTTTAGTCCTCGATGCCCAGGGACGTCAAATGTAGGCACCCATTGCCAGCGTCTACACCATATGGTGCAGGACTACCTAGGGGCAAGGGCAGACCTGGATACCTTTCCAGCGGATGATCCACTGGCTTACTGGGTGTTGAGATTGGATCACTGGCCAGAACTTAGCCAATATGCTATGCAGCTACTAGGTTGCCCTTCATCTAGCGTGCTTTCCGAAAGGACGTTCAGTGCCGCTGGAGGTTTTGTCACAGACAAAAGAGTGCGTCTGTCCACCGACTCTGTAGACCGGCTGACATTTATAAAAATGAATCAGTCCTGGATCAGCAGCTATCAATCCCTTGATGCCGAAGTAACGGAATAGATCGGGTATGTCTTCTGCATGCACAAAACCTCCAGCACTGAACTCTTCCACAATACCACAAACGGGTTAAGGTGTGAATGCACTTGCTGCCATGAAAGGCACAATATTTGGCTGCACTGATGCCTGTGCCTGATTTATATCATTTAAATTTTTTGAACAGCAGGGTCCAACCCTGCACTCTTCCACAATACCACAGAGGGGTTACTGTATGATGATACTTGCTGGCCTGGCACCAAAGACACAATATCTGGGTGCACTGACGCCCATTACCAGATCAAAAACTTTTCAATATAGGACCGCAAGGTCCACCCCTGCATTCTTCCGCAATACCACAGAGGGGTTACTGTATGATGATACTTGCTGGCCTGGCAGTCTTGCACCAAAGGCAGAATATCTGGGTGCACTGACGCCTTGACCAGAATCATATCTTTTCAATATAGGACCACATGGTCCACCCCTGCATTCTTCCACAATACCACAGAGGGGTTACTGTATGATAGTACTTGCAGGCCTGGCACCAAAAGCCAATATTTGGGTGCACTGTCAATGACGCCTGTATCAGATTCATATCCTCAGAGGGGTTACGGTGTGACGGCACTGTTGGGGACGCTAAAGGACCAATTTTAAAACACCTATTGTTACTTTCATCCAAAGCCTGCATATATTTCACAATAATTTAGCCAAAAAAAATCTGTAAACTTTTTCTGCGTGTACGAAAATGTCTCCTCTTTTCATAGAGACTGCCGCCCCAAGCAGTTGTTTATGGATAGATTAAAGGAAAAGCATTTACCGTCATATGAAACGTCATTTTTTTGTTTTTAAGTGTTTCTATACATCCTAGAAATCCGCCACTTCACGGGCAGGTTATGGGGACCTCCTAGGCACGATATTTGAAGGAGTTTTTGGTTTTTATTTTTAACCCTTATTTCATGGAAAACTCACTGTCCCTTTAAAAACGTTTTTTTTTTTACTTTTTGTTCTTGTTTCCTGTCCCCCAGGGCACTACCCGAACCCCCATACACCTTTTATGGCAAATATGTAGCATATATGCCCTCTTGGAGGGCACTCTAAAAACCGAATTTTCAGCCCCATTGACTTGCATTGGGTTCGAGTTCGGGTTCGGACCTGAACAAATGGGAAGTTCGGGTTTGGGCTCGAACCGAACTCGGGGAGTATTCGGCTCATCCCTAGCGTGTATAAGGGTGTCAGCGCTCCACAGTCATGCGTGGTGTGTATGAGGGTATCACAGAGTTCCACAGTCATGCGTGGTGTGTATGAGGGTATCACAGAGCTCCACAGTAATGTGTAGTGAGTATGAGGGTGTCACAGAGCTCCACAGTAATGTGTAGTGAGTATGAGGGTGTCACAGAGCTCCACAGTCATGCGTAGTGTGTATGAGGGTATCACAGAGCTCCATAGTCATGCGTGATGTGTATGAGGGTGTCACAGAGCTCCACAGCCATGAGTGGTGTGTATGAGGGTGTCACAGAGCTCCACAGCAATTAAACACCATGTAATGTGATTACTAAGTGTTGAGGAATATTTTAATCTTTCTATATATGCATATTCTTATATCAAATTGATCCTCAGATAAACTCTTTGTATCTTGAAGTCTTTTGAGTCAGAGTGGGAAACAGATGTTGAACACCTGCCTCAATCCTTGAAGGATCATCAATTATGGCTTCCAGCATTTATTGAGGAAGGAGACATTAAGTCAACATCCTTGTGGCCTTCTGACACAAAGACTTTAAAGTTACCAGCCTAAAAAGCTCTCTTTGATGTAAGGAACTGACCATGATTAATTGTAACAGGATGTTGTAAAGCGTCTCACTGTTTAGGGTTAATTTGAATAACATATTGTATCTCAGCTCTTTTGTTTGAAATGGTTTGGAAAATGCGGCAAAAGCTTAAACCAATTAGAGGTATTACAGGATGTCTTTTACTGTGACGTCAATTTCTGTACTTGAGGAGACCATGTGTTTGGTTCTTCAGAGGGAAACAACTAAAAGATTTAGAACCTATTTTTGGTGTCTGTGGTTATTCCTCTCTCCAGATATCTGTTTATTCTCAATCTGTAGTTTTATGTTATCTAAGAAAATAGTAAACACAGCCGGCTGTGAGAAAGAACAGGGACTGACCAAAGCCAGAATATAACATCACAACGCTAAGTAAAGCAATTAAGCTGGCAGCCTGGTTCATCACTTCCCCGCCCCCCACTCTATTCAAACCTGGCAGACTGGGTACAGGTTTGACTTGTGGCTGGTGGATGTGAGGGAGACTGTACTATCTGCAGATTGTGGGGCCCCACTTGGTGAGGGAGGGGTTGTGGAGGAAAGCAGTGGTGTATTTTGGCCTAGGCCGACTAGGCCCAGGCCTAGGGCGGCCCCACCCCATAAAAAAATATAACAAAATATTTTTTTTTTTCTTTTTTTTTCTTTTGCAAATTATTTTACCAGGAAGGATACATTGAGATTCACTAATTTTCAAGTATGTCCTGGGTAGGCAAGGCCTAGGCTTTCACTTTCCAGGGGGCAGCAAAAAACCTCACCACTAAATGGGTTACTCACAGAGCACCGAAATGACGCCAACTTTTTGGTGTTCTGTAGTTCCCTGCATTTAGGAGAATAAAATTTCCCCACCCTGCAGTGAATTCACCATTCACCGCAGGGTCCCCAAAGTGCATGGAGTCGGCCGCTGAATGCTGCCACCTCAAACCCGTGGCCTGCTGTTTTCAAAAGAACTACTGAACGAAAATGTCTGGAATTTATATATAAGATCCTATGATTGATAATAAAAAGTTCTGTTACAGGAAAAAGAAAAACTGCTATTAAAAAAAGGGGGGGGGAATTTTGCCCAAAAAAAATTGAAAAATTACTAAAAGGTACTAAAAAAAAAAAAATCAATAAGTAAAGACTTTTTACTGCAGATTAAAATAATAAATGATTTATTAGATATTGCATAAAAACGAGAATATTTTTAACATTGAAACCTATGGGGTTCGCCTGAATAAACCTGCTAATTGAAACCACCGAACATCAGGGCATTTCACTGCCATTTCTCTGAGTCTCAGTACCACATGACTGGCTGAACCACGTGAAACGCACGCGCGTAGCTGCCTGCCCTTTCGTTAACACAGACTCTATTCTGGACTGAACACCCACCGGGAAGGGAATCAAAGCTACAGTGCACCCTCTGGCAGTGGCACCCCACTGCTGACAAGATGGCTCCACAGCATAATTGCTGTGTGCTCATATACACTCGGTTTGCTGGGAGTTTTATTGCAGTGGATTCTGATGCACTCATACACACCGCACATTGCATTGCTGGGAGTTTTATTGCTGTGGATTCTGATACGCTGACACACACCAAACATTGCATTGCTGGGAGTTTTATTTCTGTGGATTCTGTGATACACACTGCACATTACTGTGAGTTTTATTGCTGTGCAGTTCTGTGATATGCTCATACACACTGCACATTTCTGTGGGTTTTATTGCTGTGCAGCTCTGATATGATCATACACAGAGCCCATTTCTGTGGGTTTTATTGCTGTGCAGCTCTGTGATACGCTCATATGCAGTGCACGTTTCTGTGGATTTTATTGTTCAACCAATTAGAGCGGCTGTGATCCAGTATACTTGACATGCGTGGCTGTTCTTTGTAAAAATGCTTGAATTTAAACATTTCATAATTTTATTTATCGCAATAGGTACATTTGAAATGGTATACAAAATATACAAGTAGGCACTTGGTATCCACTTTTAATATAAAGAGAGGAAAAGGCGGAGCTCTAAGAGGAAAAGGTGGAGCTTAAAGAGGAATGGTGGGGATTAACCAGGAAGAGGTGTGCCCTTGACAGGAAGGGGTGTGTCAAATTTAAATTAGGGGGTGCACGAGTTTAGTCAGGCCTAGGGCAGCACAAAACCTAAATACACCACTGGAGGGAAGGGGATTTTGCTGTAGGGCCTCCAGGAAGGGGTTAAGTGGAGGGAGGGGACATTCCTCCATTATTCCTGATGGCACACAGGAGCTGTGCCTGTCCTGCCTGATCTCTATTGAACTCTCCAGTCACTGCACATTAATAAAGGCTGCAGCTGTTCAACTGAGATCAGGCAGGACAGTGTTCTGCCAGGGCTCTTACTTGCAGAGGTGTTGGACCGTGCTGTGAGTGGCAGCACTCTGCTCCACTTAGTCCCGCCAGAAAAAAAACATACTACTATAATATTTCCCCCTCTCCTGCTTACCTTCTTTGCAGGGAGGGGGCCAAATCACTGCTGGTCCGTTGGGCACAGGTGCACAGAGAAGGGGAGCATGGTTCCCTGCTGGTCTAGGTTGGATCATTGGTAGTCTGGGTGGGAGGGGCACGGTCTCCTCACGTGCTGGCCACCTGACAGGGAGTCCAGCGCGGCATTCTGATGCATCATTAGAGTGCGCCGGACTCACTGTGAGCAGAGGAAGTGGAATTCATAACACATGCGGCTGTGAGCACTCCGGAGCGGCCGTGATTCCAAGAGGATGGCAATTGCACCTCGGTCTATGGCTTAACGCGGGAACAATGTTCCCGCTGTGTTTCCGCTACAGGAGAAGTGCGGGGACGCCGTTCCCACGCGTTCCTGCAGGACTCGAGCCCTGGTGTAATAGTAGAATGTTTATCTTATTTTTATATTGCTTCCTGAATTGTATTGTTTAAGTGTGAAAAGGCTCAGAAATAAAGGAAATCATTATTTCCTGCAATCACCCCCTAAAACAATTGTAGCATAATTGTTTACTGGTTGACTTGAAAAATTGCTTTACAATGTCCACTCGTGTTTATTTAGCTGAATAATTGAGGGAGGATCGTATATATGAGATGAGTACATGCCCAATGCTCTTTGCAGTACACGCAGTGATCATCCTTGTCTACAATGAAGTGGGATTCTTTCATGGGATCTCTCTCCATCACATGCAGAACACAAACAAAACAATGTTGAATTTTATTATTCTCAGCGGTATTCTTTTTAGAAATGTCTGTTTTCCCAGCTATATTAAAAACATTATTTGGCATTAATGCAGGATGTTCACATATGGATTAGTTAGAGTATATGACCAGTTGAGTTTTATCAATGCATGGTTTGTTTGGTAGCTGCGCACATTCTTTCAATCTAGTCACGAACACACATTGGGAATTCCCTGAATTTGACTGATATTATGTTTTGCTACCAATATGCAGCTTCTTGTTACTGCTCGCATACGTTTTCACGACGTGAGATGTATTCATATGTCACAAATAGGTATGAGCCGAACACCCCCATGTTCGGTTCGCATTCTAACTCGAACAATTTCAAAAGTTCGAGTTCGAACGCGAACACGAACCGAACTCAATGCAAGTCAATGGGACTCAAAAGTTCTATTTTCAGAGTGCCCTTCAAGAGGGCATATATGCAAGATATTTGCAATTAAAAGGTGTATGGGGGTCCGGGTAGTGCCCTGGGGGACAGGAAACAAGGACAAAAAGTTAAACAAAAAACGTTTCTAAAGGAACAGTGAGTTTTCCAAGAAATAAGGGTTAAAAATAAAAACAAAAAATTCCTTCAAATATCATGCCTAGGAGGACCCCATAACCTGCCCGTGAAGTGGCGGATTTGTAGGATGTATAGAAACATTTAAAAACAAAAAAAATATGTTTCAAATGACGGTAAACGGTTTTCCTTTAATCTATTCTTAAACAACTACTTGGGGCGGCAGCCTGAATGAAAAGACATTTTAGGACACGCAGAACAAGTTTAGTGATTTTTTGGCTAAATTATGGTGAAACTTATGCAGGCTTTGGATGAAAGTAACAATAGGTGCTTCAAAATTGGGCCTTTAGTGTCGGCAACAGTGCCGTCACACTGTAATCCCTCTGTGGTATTGTGGAAGAGTGCAGGGTTGGACCCTGCGGTCCAATATTAAAATGATATAAATCTGGTAATATAGGCGTCAGCTCAGTGGCAGTGCAGCCAAATATTGTGCCTTTGGTGGCAGCAAGTGCCGTCACACCGTAACCCTTTTGTGGTATTGTGGAAGAGTGCAGGGCTGGACCCTGTAGTCCAATATTAAAATGATATAAATCTGGTAATATAGGCGTCAGGTCAGTGGCAGTGCAGCTAAATATTGTGCCTTTGGTGGCAGCAAGTGCCTTCACACCGTAACCTTTTGTGGTATTGTGGAAGAGTGCAGGGTTGGACCCTGCGGTCCAAAAAATTTAAATTATATAAATCTGGTAATATAGGCGTCAGTGTCAGTGCAGCCAAATATTGTGCCTTTGGTTGCAGCAAGTGCCTTCACACCGTAACCCTTTTGTGATATTGTGGAAGAGTGCAGGGTTGGACCCTGCAGTCCAATATTAAAATGATATGAATATGGTACAGGCGTCAGTGCAGCCAAATATTGTGCCTTTGGTGGCAGCAAGTGCCTTCACACTGTATCCCTTTTGTGGTATTGTGGAAGAGTGCAGGGTTGGACCCTGCAGTCCAAAAAATTTAAATGATATAAATCTGGTAATATAGGCATCAGTGTTAGTGCAGCCAAACATTGTGCATTTGGTGGCAGCAAGTGCCTTCCCACCGTAACCCTTTTGTGGTATGGTGGAAGAGTGCAGGGTTGGACCCTGCGGTCCAATATTAAAATGATATGAATCTGGTAATATAGGCGCCAGTGTCATTGCAGCCAAATATTGTGCAACAATTACAGCAATTCCCAGATATTTTGTAGAAATGAGACCCCCACAATTGCTGGTGGCAGTGAGAACACAAAGATTACAACAATTCCCAGATATTTTGTATAAATGACTGACCCTCAAAATAGTTGGTGGCAGTGAGAACACAAAGATTACAACAATTCCCAGATATTTTGTAGAAATGGGACCCCCCCCCCAATAGCTGCTGGCAGACTGGCAGTGAGAACACACACTAACACAACAATCTCCTCTCAAAAAATACGTGCGGAAGGCTGTGTGAAGCCTTATATAGTGTGCTGCGGGACTTAGCTCTGTGAGCCCATGATTGGGCAAAATTTGCCCAATCAGGACTCTGAGCAGTGATTGGCATAGTCTTGCACCAGGCTGTAGCCAATTACAAGCTTCAGGCCAGTGGAAAAGTGCATTGTGGTCCGTTGTGGTGTATTGTGGGCGTACATGCGGCGAACACGCGGAAAGGTTCAAAGTTCGCAAACTTTCGAACGGCCAATGTTCGAATCGAACTCCGAACCGATCGAACTGAACAGCTCATCCCTAGTCACAAACAAAATATGATGTCGCTGATCAGCATTTCCCTTGTGGCCCCCCTGCCGCATCCTCCCGCCTGCCAGCTATGTGGAATCGTGCCGATGCCAAAACCTGGAAAATCCCCAAATTTGAAAAAGCTCATCATCCCGAGCATTTGAAACTAGGGTTGTAATATATATTTTGTAACAAGGAATGGGGGGGGTTACTAGTCTCCGGCTTGAGGACCACACCTCAACCTTTTACAGTGTCCATCTCTTCTACCAGGTCAAGCAGCTTTCCTTTATTCACAACCCTCAGCACAAAACATAAATATACCACGGATCCTAACACTAATTACTGATCGCGCTCCCCACGTTAAGTAGGGTGCACAAAGTACAGCAAGCTCGCGCAAGCATTGACGCAGTAACGGATTGTTTTTACCTTTTAGGGGCATGGGTTAAAGTCAGTTATCTTGACATAGAAACATAGGAAAAAAAAATGTCGGCAGATAAGAACCTTGCGGCCCATCTAGTCTGCCCAATTACATGGATACTTTAGCTGGATTTATCTTTTGTTTAGGATAGCCTTATGCCTATCCCATGCCTGCTTAAATTCAATTACTGTTTTGGCCTCTACCACTTCAACTGGAAGGCTGTTCCATGTATCCACCACCCTCTCAGTAAAATAATGCTTCCTGATGTTACTTTCAAACCTTTGCCCCTCTAATCTAAGACTATGTCCTCTTGTTTTGCTACTTTTTTTCCTTTTAAATAAACTCCCTTCCTCTACCTTGTGGATTCCCTTTACGTATATAAATGTTTCTATCATATCTCCTCTGTCTCTTCTTTTTTCCAAGCTATACTATATAGATATCCGAACGTAACGTTATCAGTATGTAATCTAGCCTTTTGTGTCTACATACACACTAGGGATGAGCTGTTCGGTTCGATCTGTTCAGAGTTCGCATCGAACATCAGCAGTTCGACAGTTCACAAACTTCGAACATTTCCGCGTGTTCGGTTCGAGTTCGAAAAAAGAAAACATTTGAAAAAGTATAAGAAATGCTTAAAAAAATACTAAAAAATCTAGAACTAAAGAGACTCTTTACTGCAGAATATTATAAGCAATGGTTTATTAGATATTGAATTAAAACGGGAATATTTTTAACATTGAAGCCTATGGGATAAAACATTCTTGTTACTAAAACATCAGGCAGACACGGCCCTCTAATCAGGCACTGTAGAGGGCAGCCTGCAGGGGCCTCCCAAGGATCCCCTTGAGGAGCATTGAAGAGCATGCGGCCGCCGGATGACAGAGCAGCGACTGTGCGGGCTAGCCGCCCGGGTGCATGTGGCAGAGACAGGCAGCGCAGGGAGGGAGCCACTGCACCTGCGGCCACGGCAGACCCCCCCCACAACCAGGATCCAGGGAGCCCCCACTAACCACCAGGCTAAGGTAAGGCAAAACATTTCTAAAAAAAAAATAATCCGAAGACATTTTTGAAAGTCCCCGGGAACATGAAACTTTTTTTTTCTTTCTCTACCTGGCTGAATGTATTTAATCTATATATATTAGATAAATTCAGCCAGGTAGAGGGGGGTGGCATGTGGGCTGCGCGGGGTCTCAGGCAGTGGTTTGTTTTTTTTGTGTGTACATTTTTAGCAAATTTATAGAGGAAGGTAAGGCCAGGTATATATATATATATATATCTATATTCTTATAAATATATATATCCAGACTTGTATTACACACACATTTTGGCAACTAATTGCCCCCCCCCCATTTGGCTGATCCCTCCAGAAGAAATATTGAACCTGATAGAGCAGAGAATAATATGTATATTCTCTGCTCTGTCGGGTTCAACACTTCTTCTGGAGGGATCAGCTAAATGGGGGGGGTGCATTTAGTTGAGATTGTCCACATGCCACCCCCCATGTGCGTATGTGTATATATGGTCTGAGGTCTGTGGGTGGGTGTATATATATATATATATCTGCATGTTGATATATACGTATATATAGGTCTGCGTGTTGTTATATACGTATATGTCTGTGTGTGGTATCCAGGGCCGGTGCAAGCATTTTTGTTTACTCAAGCGAAGTTGCGTTTTGGTGCCCCCCTCCACCCAATCCGTGCCATGCCAATCGGGAGTGTTTGGTGTCCTCACGCATTGCCAATCTATGTTGTGCCTGGTGCCCCCTCCTGTGCCACAGGGCCAAATTACAGAGTGTGTGGTCCCCTCCTTTTGCAATGTGGCATAGGAGGGGCACCAGGCACTGCACAAATTTGCAATGTGGCCTGGTGGTGCCCCCTGGTCTTGCTGTGTCAATATACCCACATATTTCAAACTGCCTGCCACTCCGAGTGATTCCCTAAGATCCTGCTACCTATCACTCTCACTCTGTTGCTGTGGTCCACTGTCTGACTCCAGGTCTCCAGAAGCAGACTGGCAGCAGGGTCCTCATCCTCTAATTCAATTCACTCCCCCTTAATTCATTTTTCCCCTTTAATTACTTTCACCCCCTCCCCCCTTAAATTCATTTCATATAGCGTATGACAGAGCTCCGCAGCAATAAAACTCACAGTAATGTGCCCTGTGTATGAGTGTATGACAGAGCTCCACAACAATAAAACTCACAGTAATATGCAGTGTGTAGGAGCATATCACAGAGCTCCACAGCAATAAACCTCACAGTAATGTACCGATATCAGTTTACTCAAACCCCCCTGTGTTGAGAGCCAGCAGTGACATCAGAGGAAGGGGCGGCTCTAAGGGTAGTACCAGGAAGACAGCTCAGAGAGAGGATGCAAACCGTGTGTCGTCCCTGTGTTAACTACTGAAATAAACACCTGTTGAACCCAGCTCGCTGTGTTATTTGGATCTCATGACATGGTGTCAGAATTTCTTACCTGCACATCTATTTTGATCTGTGAAGATGTCCAGGTTCACTCCACCGGAGCCTTTTGATTTCTCTCAGCCTGCAGCATGGCCTACCTGGAGCAGTGGGGTATTGTGGCCTAGGTCAACAAGGCCTAGGCCTAGGGCGGCACTTTCCAGGGGGCGGCGGCCCACACTGGTGGCCCTACCCCTAAAAAATAATTTATTTTTTTTTTTACTTTTGCTAAGTATTTTGCCAGGAAGGATACATTGAGATTTCACTAATTTTCAAGTATGTCCTGGGTAGGCAAGGCCTAGGCTTTCACTTTCCAGGGGGTAGCAAAAAAACCTCACCACTAAATGGGTTACTCACAGAGCACCGAAATGATGCCAACATGTTGGTGTTCTGTAGTTCCCTGCACTTCGGGGAATAAAATTTCCCCACCCTGCAGTGAATTCACCATTCACCGCAGGGTCCCCAAAGTGCATGGAGTCGGCCGCTGAATGCTGCCACCGCAAACCCGTGGCCTGCTGTTTTCAAAAGAACTACTGAACGAAAATGTCTGGAATTTACATAGAAGATCCTGTGATTGATAATAAAAAGTTCTGTTACAGAAAAAAGAAAAACTGCTATAAAAAAAAGGGGGGAATTTTGCTGAAAAATGACTAAAGGGTACTAAAAAAAAATCAAAGACTTTTTACTGCAGATTAAAATAATAAATGGTTTATTAGATATTGCATAAAAACGGGAATATTTTTAACATTGAAACCTATGGGGTTCGCCGGAATAAACCTGCTGATTGAAACCACCGAACATCAGGGCATTTCACTGCCATTTCTCTGCTGTTTGGTGTTCTCTGAATAGATTAACCATTACTTCTCTATGGGGATTTGCAATGCCTTCAAACAGCACCGTACTTGCTGGCAGTTCACCAAACTTGTGTGTGAGCATATCACAGAGCAGTGGTGTACTTAGGGGAGTGGCGGAGGGCGGGCCGCCCCAGGTACCAGTGATTATTTGAGTGTCATTAGGGGGTACTAGGAGGTGCCACTGTCACTGTGTGTGTCAGCTTTGAGCGGTGTTCTCAAACAACGAGCAGCAGAGCAGGGCGTTTGCATACGGAATAAAATCGAATAGAATAAAAATCCCCCTCTCCTCCCTCCATAGCTCCTCCCTGCCCCGCAGCAGCTCTAGGAGAGGGGAGGGGGACGTGATTTGTGTGCAGAGAGAGAAGATGACAGTAAATGGCAGGTAAAAGGGGGGGGTATCAGCAGAATATGAAGCCCTGTCTGCTTACTGCTGTTTAAAGTGGACCTTTCCTTAACCAGCACTGCAATGATAGAAATTTGTCATTGAGCTGCCTGGCTCCTGGTGAGGCTGCGTGCGTGCAGGTCACGCGGTCCGGCCAGTCAGGTGGTACGGAGTTTACTTATTTTTTTCTGTACCACCTGACTGGCTGAACCACGTGACACGCACGCAGCTGCCCGCCCTTTCATTAACACGGACTCTCACTCTATTCTGAACTGAACACCCACCAGAAGGGAATCAAAGCCACGGTGCACCCTCTGGCAGTGGCACCCCACTGCTGACAAGATGGCTCCACACACAGACACAGCCGCGATCCTGAGTCCGTACACAGTCCCTGCTGACTCTGCACACAGCCCTACCGCAGACGGAGGCCGGTAAATATAGAATAAATAATTGCTGTGTGCTCATATTCACTCGGTTTGCTGGGAGTCTTATTGCAGTGGATTCTGATGCACTCATACACACCGCACATTGCATTGCTGGGAGTTTTATTGCTGTGGATTCTGTGTTACACACTGCATATTACTTTGAGTTTTATTGCCCTGGAGCTCTGGGATATGCTCATACACACTGCACATTACTGTGAGTTTTATTGCTGTGCAGTTCTGATATGCTCATACACAGTGCCCATTTCTGTGGGTTTTATTGCTGTGCAGCTCTGTGATACACTCATATGCAGTGCACGTTTCTGTGGATTTTATTGTTCAACCAATTAGAGCGGCTCTGATCCAGTATACTTGACATGCGTGGCTGTTCTTTGTAAAAATGCTTGAATTTAAACATTTCATAATTTTATTTATCGCAATAGATACATTTGAAATGGTATACAAAATATACAAGTAGGCACTTGGTATCCACTTTTAATATAAAGAGAGGAAAAGGCGGAGTTCTAAGAGGAAAAGGTGTAGCTTAAAGAGGATGGGTGGGGATTAACCAGGAAGAGGTGTGCCCTTGACAGGAAGGGGTGTGTCAAATTTAAATTAGGGGGTGCACGAGTTTAGTCAGGCCTAGGGCAGCACAAAACCTAAATACACCACTGACCTGGAGGCAGAGGTTTGCATGCTTCAGGATTGCTTCTAAGCTGGATAAGGAGAGCGGTGAAGTACAGGTTAACTCTCTTTTATATTCTATGGGGAAAGATTTGGAGCCTGTGTACAATAAACGTTTACTTTCCGTGAGGGGGAAGAATTTGACTTTGAGATAGTCATTGACAAACACAGCGCCCATTTTGTGCCCAGGAGAAAAGTGATTCATGAGAGAACCTGTTTCCACAAGCGAGCCCAGCGTGTGGGTGAATCAGTGGAATCATTTGTGCGCCGCCTATATGAATTGGCAGAGTTCTGTGAGTTTGGTGCTGCGAAAGAGGAGCAGATCAGAGACAGAATCGTCATATGTATTGCAGACTCAGAAGTTTCGCTGAAGCTGCAGCTGAAGTCTGCGTTAACGCTGGATGAGGCTGTACGGATAGAGCGCCAAAGTGAACTAGTAAAGAAGCAAAGTGCAGAGATGAGATCTGAAAGCATGGTGGAGGAGGTGCAGCAGTTCAGGAGAGCTGTAAGTGACAGAGTGTGAACAGCAGACCGCAGGTGACAGACAGGGTCAGAAGCGGTGGGATGCTACAGGCTCGTTGAACGCGCTGCAACCGCGCTCATGGAATGAAGATGTTATGCCCTGCTAAAGACAGGAGGTGCAGAAAGTGTAACAGAGGCGGCCATTTTGAGGTGGTGTGCAAATCAGAGTCTGTTAAAGAGATGCATCTGGACAGTGACCAAGAGGCTGTCCTATGTAGGGTCTGTGATTAATCAATCCGGCTCAGAAGAAGATTGGCGTGTTACACTCTCATTAATGGGTGCAAGGATTGCTTTTAAAATTGATACGGGAGCGGACATTACAGTTATTTCTTTTGCAACGTTCATGAAACTGCCACGACGACCGCAGCTTGAGAAGGTTTTGATAAACGATCACAGCCCTGGAGGTCGCCGGGAGATTTCTTGCTAGCAGGGAGTACAAAAGAAAGAAATTTACCCTGTGGGTGTACGTGATCAGAGGATACTGCGTTAATAACCTATTGAGCCGGAATGCAGCCTGTAGCCTGGGTCTTGTTGCGCGAGTGCATGAGATCACGGAGGTCATGTTTGGAGAACTTGGGCTGCTGAATTGTGAGCCGGTCCGCATAGAGTTAAAAGCGAATGCTATCCCATACAGTATCGCTGCACCTCGTAGGATTCCATTTCCACTTTTGCCCCGGGTTGAGGCCGAACTTTTGAGGATGAAGAGTATGGGTGTTATTGAGGAAGTCACTGAAGCTACTGACTGGTGTGCTCCTATTGTGCCTGTTGCTAAGAAGAATGGGAAAGTTCGTATTTCTGTGGACTTGAAACACCTGAACGAGGCTGTAAAGAGGGAGAGATTTGTACTGCCGACATTGGAAGACATAGCTCCGAAGTTGTCAGGGGCTAAATTCTTTTCCACGCTTGATGCTTCCAGCGGTTTCTTACAGATTCCCCTCGACCCGGAGAGCCGTAAGCTGACTACTTTCATTACGCCAGTAGGTCGATTTTGTTTCCGCAGACTCCCCTTTGGGATATCTTCCGCACCAGAGATCTTCCAAAGGGAAAGGAGTTCCCTCCTGATGGACCATGAGGGCACGGTGGTAGTTATGGACAACATCCTCGTGTATGGGTCCACTCTAGAAGAGCATGATCAGCAACTGCAGCGTGTACTGCAGACCGTAAGAGAGTCAGGATTGAAACTGAACAAAGATAAATGCCACTTTGGGAAAACAGAACTGTGCTACTTTGGCCATATTATCAGTGGAGACGGTATTAAGCCAGATGCTAGTAAAGTTCTCGCTATTGAGCAATTGAAAGGCCCTTCCGATGTTCATGAACGGAGACAAATACTGGGCCTTGTGAACTACGTGGGCAAGTTTCTGCCGGAACTGTTCTCAGTGTTGCATCCTATTACTGAATTGTTGAAGAAGGATGTTTCTTGGACCTGGGGACCTCCACAGGCGGAGGCCTTTGCACTGGTCAAGTCCATGTTGGGGTCCGCCCCGGTGCTGGGGTTCTATGACCCTTCAACGATATCTGGTGGGCTTGGAAGGTTTTAGTCTTGAGACTGACCACAAGCCGCTGGTTACATTGATAAACTCCTATG
This sequence comes from Leptobrachium leishanense, assembly GCA_009667805.1. Taxonomy (NCBI): domain Eukaryota; kingdom Metazoa; phylum Chordata; class Amphibia; order Anura; family Megophryidae; genus Leptobrachium; species Leptobrachium leishanense. The sequence continues at coordinate 108,771,801 of CM019068.1, read as the reverse complement.
ACATTGACAAGGCACCTCTGAGATGCCAGAGACTTCTGATGCGGCTACTCAGATTCAATGTTCGGGCAGTGCATGTGCCGGGGAAACAACTGGTAGTGGCAAACGCACTCTCCAGGCTCCCGCTGGCTGCAGCTGAAGAGTCATCTACAGAATCAGATGTGAAGGTGTATGTGGATTCGATTTTGGCTTCTAAGTCCATCTCTTCAGGGAGATTGGAGCTGATAAAGAGAGAGACACATCTAGATACTGATCTCCAAGAGGTCATAAACTACATAAAGAATGGTTGGCCCGAGAGCCGGGCAGTATGGATGCTGCTGAGTGCTTTCCAGGCAGAGGGAGCGCACCTTACTGAACTAGACAGTTTGGTGCTGTTTCAAGACCGTATTGTTATACCAGCCAGTATGCGGCGAGAGATGTTGAGTCAAATTCACGATGGCCACTTGGGAATTTATAAATGTAGAGAGAGAGCTGCCTCTGCGGTGTGGTGGCCTGGAATTAGCACTGACATTGCAGAATATGTATCAAGATGTGCCTTTTGCCGTGAACGTCGGCCTACACAGAGGAGAGAGCCTCTACTATCTACCTGCTGCCTGCAGGCCCCTGGCAGAAGATTGCAGAAGATTTATGTGAGCTCAACAGGAAAAAGTATCTGGTTGTTGTGGACTATTACTCAAGGTATTTTGACATTGCACCGTTAGTTGAGGTGACCAGCGTGGCTGTCATCACGCGCCTGAAGAGCATGTTTGCCAGGTGGGGGGTACCGGCTGAGCTGGTGAGCAACAATGGAATGCAGTTTGCTTCAATGGAGTTCAGGTCCTTCAGTGGGGACTACGATTTCCTTCATTCTACTTCCAGTCCACATTACTCACAGGCCAACGGGATGGCTGAGAGGGCGGTTCAGACCGCAAAGTTCGTTTTGAGGCAACCAGATCCTTATTTGGCCCTCCTGGCTAGGGATGAGCTGTTCGGGTTCGGACGGTTCGGAGTTCGGCCCGAACTTTCGCAGTTCAAAAGTTCGCGAACTTCAAACTTTTTGAGTGTGTTCGGTTCGAGTTCGGAAAAAAAAAGAAATTTTGAAAAAAGTATAAAAAATGCTTAAAAAAATACTAAAAAATCTAGAAATAAAGAGACTCTTTACTGCAGAATATTATAAGCAACGGTTTATTAGATATTGAATTAAAAACTAATGTCTAGGTGCAAAGATTCTCACCTCTAAATTACTTTTTTTTTTTTCAAACGGCATAACAACAACAGATGTTTTAGTCTGGTCTAATCAATTTGATACATTTTATGTAGAATGAAGGTGTGGGGTGTCTGCTTCTGTTCTGAGTGAGTAATTTCCCTCCTAAAACTTCCTAATATGCTGCATTTAACTGCTGTGTGAAAAAATACAAAATGTCCTCATTGCCCGCTTTTCACATCTAAAGCAATGTTATTTTTCACCTCGGATTAAACATTCACAGGGTTATTCAGAGAGCGGTGAAAAGCAGGAGAATAACTGGAGAATGGAAAATTCTAGGTCAAAATAGCCAAACCAGAAAAATTCTCCCATTTAGGCTAGGGTCAGACTAGCGAATTTTTAACGTGCATTTAGGCGCACATAATCACGGCCGCACTAGCAGCAAATGACAGGCAATGACGGCCAATATAAGAAGTACGGTCGCACGAAAGTCCGGCTGCGCAACGCAAGTGGAAAATGAAAGCATTTGTTCGAAAACGCAGAACCGCTAGTACGGACGTACAGAGTGCGCTGCGTCCACTAGCGGCGTGTGTGCATGATTTGGAGACGTTAGACCCTGCTCATGTCCGGCCAACATAACGTCCAGATGCCCAAAGTTTCCTGGTTTGGATCCGTAAAAAATCATGCACAAAAATGCGCATCGTATGACCATTTTCACGCAATCCGTGAAAAAATACGGCAATGCGTTCGGACGCACTTTTTGACGGTCGCTGCGAAAAATGCGTTAGTCTGACCCTAGCCTTATCTCACTTTCCAAATCGGATATTTGGTCCAGATTGTTCGCTTTTCCTGCCATTCTCCTTTTCCTCCTCATTTCACCTTTCTCCGAACAACCCTGAGAGACAGGTGAAAGCCAGGAGAACTGGCAAGAGAAGAGAACAATCTAGACCAAATAGCCGATTTGGAAAGTGAGATAAATGGGAGAATTTTTCTGGTTTGGCTATTTTGAACTAGAATTTTCACTTCTCCAGTTATTCTCCTGCTTTTCACCGCTCTCTGAATAACCCTGTGAATGTTTAATCCCGAGGTGAAAAATAACATTGCTTTAGATTTTTTTCAAACACCAGTTAAATGCAGCATATTAGGATGTTTTAGGGAAATTAATTCTCAAATCTCAATCAGAAGCAGACACCACCTCAGTATATTGTACAATGTATCAAATGGATTACCAGACTAAAAACACCTGGTGTTATGCCCGTTTGTGAACAGAGGTCATTTAGAGTTGATAATCTTTCCACGTACACATTAGTTTTTAATTCAATAACTAATAAACCGTTGCTTATAATATTCTGCAGTAAAGAGTCTCTTTATTTCTAGATTTTTTTGTATTTTTTTAAGCATTTTCTATACTTTTTTCAAAATGTCTTTTTTTTTTTCGAACCCGAACCGAACACGCTCAAAAAGTTCGAAATTCACGAACTTTCGAACTGCCAAAGTTCGGGTCGAACTCCGAACCGTCCGAACCCGAACAGCTCATCCCTATTTACCATCATTTGAAATGTCATTTTTTTGTTTTTAAGTGTTTCTATACATCCTAGAAATCCGCCACTTCACGGGCAGGTTATGGGGACCTCCTAGGCATGATATTTGAAGGAATTTTTTGTTTTTATTTTTAACCCTTACTTCATGGAAAACTCACTGTCCCTTTAAAAAGGTTTTTTTTTAAACTTTTTGTCCTTGTTTCCTGTCCCCCAGGGCACTACCCGGACCCCCATACACCTTTTATGGCAAATATGTAGCATATATGCCCTCTTGGAGGGCACTCTAAAAACCGAATTTTCAGCCCCATTGACTTGCATGGAGTTCAAGTTCGGGTTCGGGTTCGGACCGAACATATGGAAAGTTCGGGTTCGGGCCCGAACCGAACTCGGGCGGTGTTCGGCTCATCCCTACTCCTGGCTTATAGGGCGACTCCTATTCAGGCCACGGGATGTAGCCCTGCACAGTTGATGATGGGGAGACAGATATGTAACACATTGCCTTCGGTGGGTGCATTCCAGCCTTCCTCCCCTGTTCTGTCTGAGAATGTTCGGAGGAGGGATGAAGAGGCGAAGTGGAACTACAGATACTCTGCGTGCCATCTGCCTGAACTGTACCCAGGACAGAGTGTCAGAGTCAAACTGGATGATGAAAAGAGGTGGAAGACACCGGCCATAGTTGTAGGGCATGCTGCTGAGCCAAGGTCCTATGTGGTCCGCACAGAAGCAGGGACTGTTGCCCGCCGCAATAGACGGCACCTCCAGGTGGTTCCTGAGGAACTAGGTGCCGAGAATTTGCAACCACAGCCGGTGGAATCTCCGGTCTTAAAAGGTACACCCGCTCTGCACCAGGATTCCAGCGAGAATACATCACTGCCTGACTTGGAGTCGCAACCACTCTCACAGGGATCTGGAGAGGGTCCTTGCAAAATGACTTCGAGTGGTAGAGTTGTGAAGCTTCCAGTGCGCTACCGAGATTATCGCTGTAGTTAGAACAGTGACTGGAAGAATGGGCAGAATAATCCCATAGTCACTGTGGACTAGGGTAGTCTACCCTGATGTCCAAGATAGCATTGTACCTTTATCTGTATCTGTGTGTGTGCTTCTGTTTATTTGTTTTATTGTCTAAGAAAAATTTATTGTTATTAAAAAGGGGTAGATGTGTTGAGAGCCAGCAGTGACATCAGAGGAAGGGGCGGCTCTAAGGGTAGTACCAGGAAGACAGCTCAGAGAGAGGATGCAAACCGTGTGTCTCCCCTGTGTTACTGAAATAAACACCTGTTGAACTCAGCTCGCTGTGTTATTTGGATCTCATGACACCCCCAGCAGAACATGACACACACACACACACACACAGCAGAACATTACACACACCCCAGCAGCACATTACACACACACCCCAGCAGAACATTACACACACCTCCCAGCAGAACATTACACCCCCCCAGCAGAACATTACACCCCCCCCAGCAGAACATTACACCCCCCCAGCAGGTCATTATACCCCCCGAGCAGAACATTACACACACACACACACACCCCCCCCTCCCTCATTTTATTCAAACCTTTTAAAAATCTTCTCTCTGCCTCTCTGCTCAGTCCTCCTTCGCACTACAGTCGAAGCACGCAGGCTGACTCTGCTGCAGGGCCGCACCCTAAGCTTTGGGGTTTGTCCTCCAGGCTTTTCTGCTGCTGTGTGCCCTGGCTATGCATGTCACGTGAGGGGGGGTGGTGCCAAATTATGCAGTTTGCCTGCTCATGTTTAGAATGTGGGACTGAGGCAGGCACACTGCATCTGTTTGAGAGTGTGCGGCTGGGCCCCTGGTTGATGTCTGAAGATCATTCATAGCTCCGCTTCCGGTATTTTAAAAACAGAATTTTTCCGCCCCTCACGTTGATAGCAAGCCAGGACAGTAAGGTGGCCGCCTGTGTCGCCTTACACTAGCGCCGGCCCTGGTGGTATCAATGCATCCCAACTCTATACACAGCGTTCCGTGTCCCTATAATATATATGATCAGGGCAGGTTACCTTTTTTTTATATTTTTATACTATTCCTATTAAATTAACAGTAATTTTTGATGTATTTTATTCAGTAGAAACTTTTTTTTGCCTATATTTCATGTGGTTTGTGAAAATAAAACGGTTTTGTGTGTACATTTTAATTTAGTTAGTGGATTCCTGTCCAGTGTGGTGAGAAGCAAACGTAATGCAGTGTAGACACGCTGCGAGGCGGAGCGGAGTGAAGTCAAGCCTGCAAAATGTTTGCTTATCTTCGCTTCGCTACGCTGTGCGTCGCTACACGCTCAGTGTGTCTCAGCCTTTATTCCTGCATCGCTAGCTTACTGAATCAGTTTGTATACTTGTTACTGACCCTGCTTGTTCTGAGGACCCGATCTGTTGCCGACTCTGCCTGCCATTTGACTATTCTCTCTGTGTATTCCCTGCCTGTTCTGTTTGCTTCCTGTTGCTACTGGTGTGCGCCAATTCTCACCATATACAGTAGCGCAGTACAAGTGCCTAAACATTGCTGACCCGGTTTTGTTATAGCTGCTGATGTAACTGAATAGATCGGGGATCTCTTCTGCATTACCAAAACCTCCACCACTGCACTCTTCCACAATACCTCAGAGGGGTTACGGTGTGAAGGCGCTTGTTGCCACCGAAGGCAAAATATTTGGGTGCACAGACGCCTGTGCCAGATTCATATCATTTTAATATTGGACTGCAGGGTCCAACCCTGCACTCTTCCACAATACCACAGAGGGGTTACGGTGTGACAGCACTGTTGCCGACACTAAAAGCCCAATTTTAAAGCACCTATTGTTACTTTCATCCAAAGCTTGCATAAGTTTCACCATAATTTAGCCCAAAAAAAATCACTAAACTTGTTCTGCGTGTCCTAAAATGTTCTTCTTTTCATTCAGGCTGCCGCCTGTTTATAAATAGATTAAAGGAAAACCATTTATCGTCATTTGAAATGTCATTTTTTTGTTTTTAAATGTTTCTATACATCCTACAAATCCGCCACTTCAAGGGCAGGTTATGGGGACCTCCTAGGCACGATATTTGAAGGAATTTGTCGTTTTTATTCTTAACCTTTATTTCATGGAAAACTCACTGTTTCTTTAAAAACCTTTTTTTTTTTACTTTTTGTCCTTGTTTCCTGTCCCCCAGGGCATTACCCGGACCCCCATACACCTTTTATGGCAAATATCTTGCATATATGCCCTCTTGGAGGGCACTCTAAAAATCTAACTTTCGAGTCCCATTGATTTGCATTGAGTTCGGTTCGTGTTCGAGTTCGAACTCGAACTTTTGAAATTGTTCGAGTTCGAATGCGAACCGAACACGGGGGTGTTCGGTTCATTACTACCTCTGAATATATACTAAACTAAGACAGACAAGGCACATGAAACATGTGTAGCGCTCACTCCCAGAGGAGCCGCTGAATTTAAACCTCGGGTCAGTCTCCCGGCACTAGGGAATAAATATACACCAGCACTGATATGGATTTTATAAGTTATATAGTTTACTGAATAAACTGGCATATAAAGAGCAGCACGGTATACGTATATATATTTACACTAGTTCGTAATGCGAGAAACGCGCAGCGGAAAAGAAAAAGGAATTTTAACCCTTCGTGGTTGAAGTGTGAGTCCCGTACAGGTTGTGTCCTAAGAAAGTGTACGTGTATGCGTGTATTGGTACCCGGGTACAAGATTCAACTGGCCAGTGAATGATTTCAATGTGTCTTCGACTAGTCACGTTGGGGCCCTGTAGGTTTTGACAAAACTGCAGCATGCTTTATTATTTTTACTGTGGCCGGGAAGGCCTCTCACCCATCCGCCAGATACTCTGCGCTCTGCTCGACCCAGGACGTCTCTCCGCTCGATTTGACTGGGACTCTGTGTCACCGGATCCGCTGTCTTGCTTGTCTGTTACTGCCACAAGATGCTCAGCTCACCGCCTGCACTCCCATTAGATCATCTGCGGTCTCCTAACTTGGGGTCCTTCAGCAACTCTGTATCTGTGTAAACTTCTCAGCGGTGGATCACTAGGTCTATGGCAAGTAAAGTGAACTGATCTCCAGCTCCGCAAAGCCGCACCTGCGCTCCGGCCTGGTCACGATCGTTGTCTGTCTCACGTGCGTCTTGCTCCCTTCACTCCTCTGCGCGCTCTGCCTGTTCTCTCCACGAGGCTGCGGATGTAAGTCTTTCCTCCCCACCCACTTCCTGTTCCCGCCGCAAAGCATGCTGGAAAACGTAGTCCCATTGTCCAGTGTCTTACATTGCACAAAAATAAGTACTACAGCAACAGTGTTTTAAACCAGCGCTACACATGAAACATTCAAGAATGGTCATACAGGCAGAGGTTGGCAACAGATCAGCATACAGAGTACCAGGAGTGAGCAGAAAAGGATAGTCAGGAAACACAGCCGAGGTCAAAACCAGAAATCACTAGGACAAGAATGCTTTGCAGCAACACTGGGAACAAACAGGACACAACCACCATTAAACTCCACAAACCGTCAATGAGGCTCTGTGCTGCTGGGATACTTATAGGGAGTGGGTCTGTGTGATTGGGCCATGTGACCCCAGACCAGGAGATCACATAAGAACCCCAGAACAGCCCCAGACAGCACGGTCAAACACAACCACAGGGGAATACAGACATGGATTCCCTTCACCACCAGGGGGCAGGATTGAGACATAACAGTATGGCACATGGACAGGTTCAGGTCAACTCGTCTTCCCCCCCAATAGAGGCAGAGCAGCGGGAGGAAGATTGAAGAGGAAGGATGAAAGGATGAAGAGGAAGGAAGGATGAAAGGATGAAGAGGAAGGAAGGAAGAAGGGATGAAGAAAGGAAGGAAGAAAGGATGAAGAAAGGAAGGAAGAAAGGATGAAGAGGAAGGAAGGAAGGAAGAAAGGATGAAGAGGAAGGAAGGAAGGAAGAAAGGATGAAGAGGAAGGAAGGAAGGAAGAAAGGATGAAGAGGAAGGAAGGAAGGAAGAAAGGATGAAGAGGAAGGAAGGAAGAAAGAAAGGATGAAGAGGAAGGAAGGAAGAAAGGATGAAGAGGAAGGAAGGAAGGAAGAAAGGATGAAGAGGAAGGAAGGAAGAAAGGATGAAGAGGAAGGAAGGAAGGAAGAAAGGATGAAGAGGAAGGAAGGAAGGAAGAAAGGATGAAGAGGAAGGAAGGAAGGAAGAAAGGATGAAGAGGAAGGAAGGAAGAAAGGATGAAGAGGAAGGAAGGAAGGAAGAAAGGATGAAGAGGAAGGAAGGAAGGAAGGAAGGAAGGAAGGAAGGAAGGAAGGAAGGAAGGAAGGAGACGATGACGACTATTTAAGTTGTGGGGGCATTCAAGGTGGGGATTCCTCAAGGGAGGGTTTTGTGTGCCCAGAAACCCAAGGACTAGTACGTGGCTGGGAGGAGGTAGTGCACGATACGGTCACCCTCAGCGACCAGGAACACTCGGAAGCTAATGCCACCTCCAACCTACGCTGCATGGGCTCCCTTATCCTGCAAAGCCTGCTAAAGGACCCCAGGATTCGTGTTATCAAGGAGAGGGATCATTACTGGTTGGCAACCCTTCATGATCCACGATACAAGGGTAAGGTTGCAGAGCTCATCCTGCCCTCACAGAGGGAGGACAGGATGAAACAACTTGAGGACGCTCTAAAGCGACACTTGTGTAACACCTTTCTAGGCACTGGTAGGTTACCAAGTGATGACACAGGTGCTTCTGAGGCTGCGGTTTATCAGAGGAAGAGCGGTGAAGGGGGTCGCTTGACTGATGCCTTTTGCAATTGTTTTAGTCCACAACGCCCAGGGACGTCAAATATAGACACCCATTGCCAGCGTCTTCACCATATGGTGCAGGACTACCTGGGGGCAAGGGCAAACCTGGATACCTTTACAGCAGATGATCCACTGGCTTACTGGGTGTTGAGATTGAATCACTGGGCAGAATTTAGCCAATATGCTATGCAGCTACTAGGTTGCCCTTTATCCAGTGTGCTTTCTGAAAGGACGTTCAGTGCCGCTGGAGGTTTTGTCACAGACAGAAGAGTGCGTCTGTCCACCGACTCTGTAGACCGGCTGACATTTATAAAAATGAATCAGTCCTGGATCAGCAGCTATCACTCCCCTGATGCTGATGTAACTGAATAGATCGGAGATCTCTTCTGCATTCCCAAAACCTCCACCACTGCACTCTTCCACAATAGCTCAGAGGGGTTACGTTGTGAAGGCACTAGCTGGCACCAAAGGCCCAATATTTGTGTGCACTGCCACTGACGCGTGTTCCAGATTCATATCATTTTAATATTTGACCGCAGGGTCCACCCCTGCACTCTTCCACAATACCTCAGAGGGGTTTCAGTGTGAAAGCACTAGCTGGCACCAAAAGCCCAATATTTGAGTACACTGACGCGTGTACCAGATTCATATCATTTTAATATTTGACCGCAGCGTCCACCCCTGCACTCTTCCTCAGAGGGGTTACGTTGTGAAGGCACTAGCTGGCACCAAAGGTCCATTTTTAATGTACCTGTTGTTACTTTCATCCAAAGCCTGCATAAGTTTCACCATAATTTAGCCAAAAAAAATCACTAAACTTGTTCTGCGTGTCCTAAAACATCTCCTCTTTAAATACAGACTGCCGCCCCAAGCAGTTGTTTATGAATAGATTAAAGGAAAACCATTTACCGTCATTTGAAATGTCTTTTTTTTCTTTTCAAAGGTTTCTATACATCCACAACACGGGTGTGTTCGGCCCATCACTATTTATTCGACATTGCATAAAAACAGGAATATTTTTAACATTGAAGCCTATGGGATTCACCTGAATAAACCTGCCGAATGAAACCACTGAACAGGAGGGCATTTCAGCAACTTTTCACTGCTGTTCCGTGTTCTCTGAATAGATTAACCATTGCTTGTCTATGGGGGACTTTCACTGCCTTTGAGCTGGCACCGTACAAAATTTGGCGAACTGCCTGCTCTCTGAGTAGCCGAATAGCCCCCAAATGGCACCGTACGGCGAAATTCACTGTTCGGAGACATTGCGGGGCCAGATCGTCTCTCTCTGAATAACCCCCTAATATTTTAAGGAACAATACCCCTAAAATAAGCTATAATAAGATTATTTATCCATTACAAACACATTATAAAACACATGCTGCTGTTTCTGTTCTTTATTTGAAGAAATCGCATGTAAAGAGGAAAAATACAATTAGGTTTTTATCTTCCGTTTTTACAAAATTTTCCCATGATGCAACATTTATCAAACTATTAGCAAAAGCCTCCTTTTACAGTTGTGGTACAGGATTAAAGTAGTAGTGACGAGGCAATGGGTGAGGGGAAGAAACGTTTAGACAAGGCTGCAGATGGTCTATTGTGCTAAGTAGGCTACCAGAGATAAGAGATGGCGGGTAAATGATAGCTGCAATGTTATGAGTCAAATTTTGGACTTCTGACCCATAGAGTCCATTCTATGTCCACTGCAAGGACTCAGGAGCAAGTGATGTAAAGATACTGGGTTCTATTCCCTAGTGAACGCACTAACTCTACCGTTCGGATGTTGCATGATCAGGGGACATTTTTTCTTTTTTTAAACATTTTTTATTCATCTTGGATCAGTACAACAATACATGCAGAAAGACGTCATAGTATACCTCAATTACAAACAATAGAGCAACACTAAAACTTGGCATCCGATATTCAACATAAACTTTGCTGCACTAAACCTACAAAACAGTGCCGGCAAAAGTTTGTGAGCACGTATCTCCACCTTTTCCTGCGGGAAGTGTCCTCCACTAGGAGGGAGGGGGTTGGCTACGTGCAGGTGGGTACGGAATCTGAGGGTGAGGAAGCCAGGAAACAGGTTAGGGAATGATCAGGGAGGGTCTTGTGGGATCGGTGAGGTACCTTGTAGCATCTGTAAGGAGTACCAGGGAGCGCAGAAAAAGGTACGTCTTAGGGAATCCGGAAGGGTTCAGATAAAGGGGGTCCATTTAGTAAAGAAGGACTGAATCTTCGTTTCCTGATGCATAGAAGCCTCAGTCCAGTCGGCCAGGAATATGGCATAGATTCTCTCATAGACCATGCGAAAGGAGGAGGGGAGGCGTAGATCCACTGGGACAAGATCGCTTTTTTGCCAGTCGCGGCTAGTAGGGTTAGCCAAAACCGGTGGCACTTAGCAAAGGACCGGGGGTGAGAGGGGGTCGGTCGATTAAAGATGGCACACTCCGGGGTGAGAGGGAGTTCTAGTCGAAGAACCTGTGAACTGAATCGTCTTACAGTATCCCAAAACAGTTGTATGAAGGGACATGACCATAGGCAATGACGTAAATCGGCTTGAGCGAAATTGACATTTCAGCCAATTTGCGGTTGGCGAAAGGCCTGTGCGGGCCATCCTGTCGGGTGCCATATATGCTCGTTGGAGTATTCTATAGAACATGTCCCAGTAGTTAGCAGAGGGGAGTGAGCGTCTGGATGTTAAGGTGGCCCCTATCAAGTCGTGAGGAGGAGGGCTCAGGAAAGTTGTCGGCCCATCTGGATATTGCTGTCCAAGGGAACGTGTTAGGTAATGAGTATTGTAAAAGCGCATAGATGGCAGAGGTAGAGGAGGGGGGGGGACGAAGGGCAGCTGAGCAGTTGCAATTCCAATGGATTAGCCTGGTTGTTGGGGGATAATGCGTTCAATTGGGTGAGGAGGAGAAATTGCTTCAATTGCAAATAATACACCGGATGTATGCCTAAGGGGGCAATTTGGTCTTTCAGGGTCGTGTAGGAATATGGCAAACCTCACACTCCGTCTAAGTAATGATGGAGATAGGTAAAACCGCGGTGTGCCAGGGTGTGAAAAATTGGGGCGGGGGAGGCATTTTGGAAGTGAGGGTTGTAAAGGATGGGGGACCACAGGGGACATTTCTAAATATATTGTGACAATGGACAGTTTTTCAGCAGTGTACTGAATAGTAGTTAGCATTAACGTGAAAAAACATCTTTTACTAATTGATGAAGAGCTAAAAGGAAGAAGTGGTAAAACAACTTTTACAAATAACCATCAAGCTAAATTGTTTCAATTATCCATGCAAGTAATTGTAATGGTAAGGATTTCTAGCTAATCTAACATTTAAAGCCTGCAGCTCTGATGTTGCTCATTAGCAAGCACAAACAGCTTTTACCCAACATTGTAAGATTGTCAAAGCTACCTGTCCACTGTCAGCTTCATGATGGTGTTTGCACGTGACGAGAAGACGATGAAAGACATTCTCAGCATTGGACTGGACACAGAGAAAAAAAGAGAAACACAAAACAAAGGAGAATATTATTCTTAATTTGCAAGTACGTGAAGGACAGCTAAAAGCAGAATTTGACATTGTAAGATGCCTGAACTGGTCGAAGACAAATCATGCTACAAGTATTTGGTGAAATGTATATATTTTGGTGACCATATGAGGTTAAATCCTCCACATGTTACGTATCACCAAAAATACCAAAGGGGTTACTCACGAAGCACTGAAATTTGATCTAAATTTGGTGCTTTACACTTCGGTGCACTTTGGCGATTCAATTTCTACTACAGTGAATTCACCAAAGGGTCACCGTAGTGCGCCGAAGATAGACTCGCCAAAGTCTCATGAAAAATTTGGAGAACATCACCAAAGAGCAGCAAACTGGCCTTGGCAATATCCACAGGACTGAATTGTTATTATTATTATTAATTTATAAAGTGCCAGCATAGTCTGCAGCGACTGTACAATGGGCATATAGACAGGGTTATGGATAGGGGGGTTTGTGAGGGTCCTGAGAACGATCAACAGCACTAGTGGCCGCTCAGGTCTCACAAGGTTTTAGCTTGCTTGTGCCATTACAGGGATGAATGCTCCATATGCAAATCAGTCTGCTCTCACCCAAAGAGGGTGGCCAATAGTGATTGCCAAGGACGTCATCCCTGCATGGGAGGTGCAGCAACCCCCGACGATCGTTTCGGCCTTGTTAGGCCTCGGCAGGAGGGTATAGCTGACACCACTCTAAGCACATCAAGCAAGGGGTCCACGTCTGGATGACCCTGTAAACTTAGTGGGCAGGGCTAAACGGAGGGTTGAAAAGGTGCACGCACAGCATCTCTGCGTGCCTTTTCTTTAGGTGACCTGGAAATCCACATCCTTACGCTTCCTCCCTTTGAGTATAGGGTTTATGGGTTATGTTGGGACCAGTTTGTTAAACGGGTTGGTTAAGGCTAGGGTCAGACGAGCGCAGTGTTAACGTGCGTTTAGCCGCACTTAATCACGGCCGTGCTAGCAGCAAATTACGTCCAATGCCGGGCAGCATACGTAGAACGGCCGCACGAAAGTGCGGCCGCGCAACGCAAGTGACAAACGAACGCATTTTTTCGAGAACGTCAAACCGCTAGTACTGACGTACAGAGTGCGCTGCGTCCACTAGTGGCATGTGTGCATGATTAGGAGATGTCAGACGCTGCTAATGTCCGGGAAACATCACGTCCAGATGCAAAAAGTGTTTTATTGATGATCCGTACAAAATCACGGATGAAAATGCGCATCGTATGACCGCTATCGCGTATTCCGTGAAAAAATACGTCCATTCGTTCGAACGCACTTTTTCACGGACAACGCGAAAAATGCGTTAGTCTGACCCTAGCCTAAGTGTCGGTTAGTTTATTCCCCTTTGCCACAGTGGGAGTTGGTAAGCAGTGCTGAGGATGGGTTCTGGTTAGGATGGAGAATTTGCTGGTGAGAAGGAAGTCAAATGGGAATGGAGTTAGGTTGGGGTAGGTTGGAAAAGATACAGGTAGAAAGGAGAGGACTCCTACAGCACTGTCTTTATTTTATGTCATTATGTTATTATATTGTTATTTTATATTGTTATATTTTAAATATGGAGGATACGGAAAGCTGTGGGCAAGAATAAATATTATTCCACAGAGCGAGAAGCTGTCAGTGTTATTATTTATTTGTTGTTACATAAGGGGTCTCGCAAACGGATGGTGGGCAACTCCTAGAACACTGCGGTATTTTTTTTTTTGTCTGAAGTAATTGCATGTAAAAAGGAAAAAAAAGTTAGGTATTTTTTTCTCCGGGTTCCAGTTTCCGGATTTTTTTCCATGTTGCAACATTTACCAAAATATTTGCTTTGTGGCTCTTGCTTATTTAACTGGTAGATATTGTACATTAATGAGATGGAGAAGGGCATGTTTAGATAAGGCAGCAGGGGGGTGTATTGTGTGGTGCATGCTATCTGACGTAAGAGCTGGCAGCTGAATGAGATATGACAGGGAGCTTAAAAAACTTCTAATATACCCCCTGGTGATGTCATTTGAATACATCCCACACAATACAATGATTTGAGTCAATGATTGGCCCATAGACTCCATTATATGGCCAAAACCACAAATTGAGGACCAAGTGAGATAAACATACTGTGGGCGGGGCAGTATACAACACAAAAGATTACAATATGGATTACCCCAGTAACACATTTACAGGGTTATTCAGAGAAAGGTGAAAACCAGGAGAACTGGCAGGAGAATAGAACAATCTAGACCAAATAGTTGATTTGGAAAGTGAGATAAATATAATTTTTATGGTTTGGCTATTTTGACCTATAATGTTCACTTTTCCAGTCATTCTCCTGACTTTCATCTTTGTTTGAATAGACCTGATAGAGTAAAATATTTTCTTAACTAAACATACAATGGAAAAACAAAGTACAAGTAAGATATCAGACACCTAAAGTAAACAAAATATGGATTTTTTTCAACACAATATGAAACACAATATTTAATTTTTTTGGTGGTAGTGGCCCTTTAGACACATTTTAACCTTCTCGTGACCAGGCGATTTTACTATTGTAATTACCCACTGCTGTTTTTACAGTTCTGTTACAGGGTTATTCAGAGAAAGGAGAAAACCAGGAGAACTGGCAGGAGAAGAGAACAATCTAGACCAAATAGCCGATTTGGAAAGTGCAATAAAATGGGAGAATTTTTCTGTTTTGACTATCTTAACCTGGATTTTTCACTTCAAGTCAATCTCCTGAGTTTCACCTTTATTGAATAGACCTGATAGTCATACTATTTATAAAACACAATGCACCATAACACAAAAAAATTTTTACAGGGTCATTCAAAGAGAATCGAAAAGTCACCTGCACGTTAGGTGACTTTTCGTTCTCTTCAATTCGGTGCGATTCGGCGATCCTATATCGGCGACTCTGCGGTGTATTCAGCAAGCACCACAGGGCCATCGTAGTGCAGGGAAAAGCCGGCGCAAACCCAATGAACACTCACCGCAAAACCCAGGGAACGCTCACCGAAACCTGCAAAAACATCTGGATTAACCATGCCGAACACGCCGGAGAAACCCAACTAGCCACCGATCACAGCGCAGAGCAGCTGCCGGAAAAAACCCGACACGCAGACGAAGGAGGTGAAAAAAAAAACCCAGTACGCTTGTGTCACGGAATGGCCCAGCACCCTCAGCCAGGGGTGGTCCATGGTGACGGGGTTTTGCCTATAGACTGTTAGGGGCCGTTGCACCCACGGAGTTCCGTTTATATTTTAATTAGATGTGGTTTATTTGTGTGTGGTGTAATAAAAGTGTCCCCATTTGTGTATTGTGAAATGTATGTAAATTCCTTTGTATGTGCCTTGCCCGTCGCCATTTTCCCAGCGCCTCGTGGATCCGGTCAGAATGATCGGATCGGAAAATGGCCGATTCGGACCATCCGGTCGAATCGCAAAATGGTCGATTCGGACCATCCGGTCCGAATCGGCAACTCCCCGATTCGTAACCGCCAATACGAATCGGGGCCCGGGTGCCTCCTGCCAGCGAGGGCCAATGGGAATTGTGTGGGCGGGCAGGGATTCCCATTGTTCTGATATTGTGGTAAAGTTTATAAATGTATGTGATGTGGAAAAATAAAGCAGATTTACTAGTGCATTCAGCTTCGCCTGGTGACTTTTATTATCGGCTGTATTTTCTGAGATCCCACGCGGTCTCAGAGTGCGGCATCCAGCGAAGATCCGAAACGAACACCCTGTGCCTGCATCCCGCATCAGGACAGAGGTGTAACGTATGGTCATCGGACTTAAGAATAGTCGATCGAGGTGCCGCGATCCGATCCGAAGGCGCGGCCCATCTACCGCGCTTCGGGATATCGAGCGGCAAGTGAAATCCGCATTCCTCCGATTGATAGCCCCATAAGATCCGAATATTCCCCGACGTAAGATCCGAATATTCCCGACGTAAGATCCGAATATTCATCCGGGGAAGATCCGATCCCCGTATCCGTACGCCCGCACCGCAGACGCTCCCACACACACAAGGTCAGTGAACCAGCTGCTCGAGACGCTGAGTGCCGTGTTGCTCAGTGGTCGGGCTGGTTCCGCGCAGGGGTCCCCTTCACCGCCCGCTAACCCTTCCCCAGCGTCACTCCAGGCCGCACGAGACGCCGAGTGCCGTGCCACTCGGTAGTCGGGCCAGCGGTAAGCGCTGAGGGGCACGCAGATAAGAGCACACCCGCAGGCGGACAACGCCCATTCCGTCATAGCTTGAAAGTTTGAAAATTTAAACGCTGTTTGCAAAAAAACTACTGAGCGAAAATGTCTGGAATTTACATATAAGATCCAATGAATGATAATAAAAAAGGGCAGTCACAGTAAAAAGAAAAGACGATTTAAAAAAAAAAAAGGAAAGATTTTGTAAAAATTAAAATTCGAAAAAAATTAATAAATAAATAAATAAATAAATAAAAAAAAAAATAAAAAAAAAAAAATAGATAAATAAAGAGACTTTTTACTGCAGAATAGGGTTGAACCGAATACCCCTGAGTTCGGTTCGCATTTGAACTCGAACTTTTCAGACGCTGAAGTCAAGCTCCTCCCGACGTAAATGACGTCATTGCACCATGCGCGATGACGTCATTTCCAGGCAATCCCGGGAGATCGCCTGGAAGGGAGGGGGGGATCCGTTCGGATCCCTCTCCCTCCCGATCGGGAGGACCCACAAAAAAAAGCCAGGCACCGCTTAAAAGGGAAGAGTCTCCCCTTTTCAGCGGTGCCTGGTTTTAAGGCTAAGGTCAGACTAACGCAGTATTAACATGCGTTTAGCCACACTAAATCACGGCCGCGCTAGCAGCAAATTACGTCCAATGCCGGGCAGCATACGAAGAACGGCCGCACAAAAGTGCGCCCGCGCAACGCAAGTGGCAAACGAACGCATTTTTTCGAGAACGTCAAACCGCTAGTACTGACGTACAGAGTGCACTGCGTCAGCTAGCAGCATGTGTGTGTGATTAGGAGACATCAGACGCTGCTAATGTCCGGCCAACATCACATCCAGACGCAAAAAGTATTTTATTGATAACCGTCCAAAATCACGTATTCTGTGAAAAAATGCATCCATTCGCTCGAACACACTTTTTCACGCACAACGCGAAAAAGCGTTAGGCACAGGTCGCACTTCGGCGCCTTGCGGCGTCGAAGTGCGGCCTAGCTCCGGTGGGAGCCTGGCCTTTCGGATGATACCCAACATGACCTGGTATAAAAGTAAAAAAATAAAAATAAAAAACATGTATTTTTTTTGTGTGTTATTTTTATTAATGCAGCAATATTGTTCACATTTCAATTATAATGTGAACAATGATGCTGCACTAATGATTTTTTTCTATGGTGTGCGTTTGCTAAAAATCACATAATTCCCCCCAAAAAATTTAATAAGTCCCCATTTCTAATTTTTGTACAAGCCCACACCATAGAAAATATAACCGCAAATGTTCATGTGATAAAAGGTGAAAAAAAACACTTTACACGCTGCAGATGATTAAAAATTCAAGTTTTATTGCAGTTTTTGTTATAATATACAGGCAGAACATGACGTATACATATAAAAATTATATATTATGAATCTGCCGAGTCTGCTGGAAAGAACGATATATAATATGTTTGGGTCGTATAATAAAATGTGGCTTCAAATCGCGTTTAAACATGATGAGCGAAAGTGGTAAAAATTAGCTCAGCACACAGCGGTGAAATGCCTCAGCAGTGAAAGGGTTAAAGGAACAGTGAGTTTTCCATAAAATAAGGGTTAAAAATAAAAATTCCTTCAAAAATTGTGCCTAGGAGGTCCCCATAACCTGCCCGTGAAGTGGCGGATTTGTAGGATGTATGGAAACATCGCCATCACAGACCCACACACGACACCTGGCACTCCCAGTCTGCATACAATGTATCAAATTCATGAGACCGGACTAATTAGAAGCACATGTTATTTCCAAACACTAATTAAACACCTGTTGTTTACGCCGTTTGAGAGCACAGGTCATTTATGTCGCGGTGGCTCCCCGTACCCCCCGGCGCCTGGCAGCAGCTTCCTCGCTGCTCGCTAGCCAGGCGCCGAGTGATATTGCGGTCGCTTCCGCACACGTGGGGACGCCGGGGGGCGGGGCCTGGCGGGCTGACGCGGACCCGCCGGGTTTAAAGCCCAGACTCGCAGAACAACCGGCGCCCTGACGTGGTAGTTACTTCCCGCAGAGCGCTTGCATTCTATTGTATATTTTTGGCTATTCTGTGTACCGACCCCTGGCATTGGCAAACTGACCATTCTGTGTACCGACCCCTGGCATTGGCAAACTGACCATTCTGTGTACCGACCCCTGGCATTGGCAAACGAACCATTCTGTGTACCGACCCCTGGCATTGGCAAACTGACCATTCTGTGTACCGACCCCTGGCATTGGCAAACGAACCATTCTGTGTACCGACCCCTGGCATTGGCTTATTAACTATTCTGTGCAACACTCCTGGTATTGGCGTTTACTCTTCTATATTGGTTTTGTGGTCAGTCTGTGTGGCATCCTAAGCACGCATCAGACTACCTCTTCTATTGTTTAGGTCTTGGGAAGAGCCAACCATTCTAGGTCTTGTGTACCCTCCTAGTATCGTTCTTTGTGTCTACCTATCTTTACGTATTCTGTATCTGTCTAGACGTGCCGACCATTCTAAGGATCGGAAGGGTAGTGAGCGGTCTGCGTAATAGGGACCACCATCTTGGTAATCAGGGGGATCCGTGACATTACGTCAGGGCCAATGGATCCCGCAGACCTCTCATCTCAGTTGACAAGAATTGCAGCCCGACAAGAAGAGCAGGACCACAGGATGGACCAAATTGCTCTTGCTCTGCAAACCCTGTTGAATCGATCCACTACTGGTGCTGCAAGTCCTCCAGAACCAGTAGTGCCTAGGGCCAGTTCGGCCTCACCCGAGGGGTGTAGGCTCAGTATGAAGGCACCCGTACGCTATGATGGTACGCCTAACCTGTGTCGGGGTTTTTTGACCCAACTGGAGATTCTATTCGAGAACAATCCAGGGTCCTGTGTATCCGATAAAGCCAAAGTAGGCTACCTAATTAATCATTTAACTGATAAAGCGTTACTGTGGGCCACGCCATTGTGGGAAAACAAAAAACCTATCATATATGACTATGAGGGCTTTACCTCTGAACTAAAACGTACGTTTGATCCCTCTAGAAGGGCCACCAATGCAGGCAGGTCCTTATTCCACATTAAGCAAGGCAATAGGAGAGTCTCCGACTATGCCATAGAATTTAAGACCTTGACTTCTGAGGTACACTGGCCTAACGACGTTTTAACCTTGGCGTTTACCGAAGGCCTGAACGAGGCCTTGATGTTTGAGCTGGCTCCCTTGAAGTTGCCAGAACATCTGGACCATTTGGTTGATTTCTGTATTGCCATGGACGACCAAATTAGGGACAGGAGGCATTCTCGAGACAGACCCAGAAGGCTTTTGCCTCCTTTACCCTTGGTACCCAGACACACCAATACGTCAGGTACTCCAGAGCCAGTAAGAACCGATCTACCGGTCGTGGAACCTATGCAGATAGGTAGAACAGGTATTTCAGAGGCTGAGAGAACTTACAGAAGGGAAAGGGGGCTCTGTTTTTACTGTGCCGGGGCAGGGCATTTTCGTCTTCAATGTCCTCAAAGACCCAGGGGTGGCAGGGGTGACACTGGCAAACCGGGCCAGAGAACACCTACTAGCCAGGTAATCGGTTCACTCTATGCCTCCTTTGTTGATAACGAAAAAAAAAAAACCCGGATTCTGGTGCCCATCTCCTTAACCTGGGAGGGGGTGCACCTCAAGACTGAGGCGTTCCTAGACTCTGGAGCCTCAGGTAACTTTATGGATAGAGTGTTTGCCTCTAAGAACCTCATGCCTCTAGTTCTCAAAGAAAGACCCCTAATGGTGGAGGCCATAGACGGGAAACCCTTGTCATGTCCCCACATCACCCACGACACTATAGAGGTATGCATGAAAACAGGGGTTTTGCACCAGGAAACCATACGATTCCAGATTATTGACTCTCCCTCATGCCCCGTCGTCCTGGGGTTTCCATGGTTGACTGAGCATAACCCGGTGATTGATTGGGTCCAGAGAGACATAAAATGTTGGGGCCCCAGTTGCCAGTTGAAATGCATGGGCAGAGTCACTGTTATTGGTAGCCTTAATATCGCCACAGCACCTCCTTTATCCACAGTAGTCCCTGACTGTTATCAGGCATTAAAGGAGGTTTTTTCGAAGGCCAGGACTGAGGTTTTACCCCCACATCGCCCGTATGACTGTGCCATAGAGTTACTCCCGGTACCATGCCTCCCAGAGGACATGTATACCCCTTGTCGCAAAAGGAGAACGATATTATGGAGGAATATATAAAAGAGAATCTTGAGCGTGGATTCATTAGACGGTCCTCCTCCCCAGCAGGAGCTGGTTTCTTTTTCGTCTCCAAGAAAGAGGGAGACTTGCGACCATGCATTGATTATAGAGGTTTAAACAGAATAACCATAAGAAATGCATATCCTATTCCCCTTATAACAGAGTTGTTCGACCGACTGAAAGGGGCCCGTATATACACGAAGCTCGATTTACGCGGGGCCTACAATCTGATAAGGGTGAAAAAGGGGCACGAGTGGAAGACGGCTTTTAATACGCGTAGCGGGCATTACGAATACCTGGTAATGCCCTTTGGGTTATGTAACGCGCCAGCTGTGTTTCAGGATCTCATAAATGACACTCTAAGGGACTTTCTGCAAACATTCGTCATAGTGTATCTCGATGACATCCTGATATACTCTCCAGATAAGGAGACCCATCACACCCATGTGCAACAAGTGTTAAGGAGACTATTGAAGGCCGGCTTATACTGCAAATTAGAAAAGTGCCTCTTTGATATAGAGATGGTGCACTTCCTTGGGTATATCATAACCCCTGAGGGGTTTCAGATGGATCCTGGTAAATTGTCGGCAATCCTCGACTGGCCCCTACCCCAAGGGCTTAAAGCCATCCAGAGGTTTCTAGGTTTTACCAACTATTATCGAAGGTTCATTAAAGACTTTTCGGCCTTGGTAGCTCCTCTCACGGCCATGACTAAGAAAGGGGTGGGAAATCAGAAATGGACACCCCAGGCCAGGCAAGCCTTCGAGGCCCTCAAACAGGCATTCACGACTGCCCCTGTTCTCCGACATCCTGATCCGGCTCTGCCTTTCCAAGTTGAAGTTGACGCCTCCGAGCTAGGTCTTGGTGCAGTCTTGTCCCAAAGGGAGGCACCCGACAAACCCTTGCATCCATGCGGCTTCTATTCCCGAAAGTTGTCCCCGGCAGAGAGGAACTATGATATCGGAAATAGAGAGTTGTTAGCAGTTATCGCAGCCTTGACGGAGTGGAGATACTTATTGGAGGGGTCT
Source organism: Leptobrachium leishanense (assembly GCA_009667805.1). NCBI lineage: Eukaryota > Metazoa > Chordata > Amphibia > Anura > Megophryidae > Leptobrachium > Leptobrachium leishanense. The sequence goes on along the minus strand of CM019068.1, from coordinate 108,750,292 downwards.
AGGGACCCCATTGTCATCATTACCGATCATAAGAATCTCACGTACATTGGTGACGCCAAACGGTTGAATGCCAGACAAGCGAGATGGTCATTGTTTCTTTCAAGCTTTAATTTCGTCCTCACATATAGACCTGGGTCAAGAAACATTAAAGCAGACGCATTGTCAAGACAGTACGAATCCTACGAACATAACATCCAAGATCAGCATCCCATTGTACCCCAGGAAAGAATTATAGCTCTCACCACGATTAGTGTCTCGTCTCCTCTAATGTTAAGATTGCAGACCGCCCAGGGTACAGCTCCTGGGGGGAGACCTCCTGCGAAACTCTTTGTACCTGAGAACGAAAGGGAAGAAGTATTAAAACTGTATCATGATAACAAAACCTCTGGGCATATGGGGATCACCAAAACACTGTCTAGTATACGTAAGCTCCTCTGGTGGCCCACGGTGCGCCGTGATGTTAGAGATTACATAACGGTGTGCGAGGTGTGCACAAGACATAAAAGTCCCAAAACAGCGCCCATTGGTTTACTCCAGCCTCTGCCAATCCCCGAACGACCATGGTCGCATTTAGCCATGGATTTTATAGTAGAGTTACCCGAGTCAAGAGGTAATACTGTAATACTCACGGTCATAGATCGGTTCTCCAAGATGGGCCACTATGTTCCTCTTCGTAAACTACCTTCGGCACTCGAACTGGTGCCCATATTCATAAACAATGTGGTCCGCATACACGGTATTCCTCTTGGGATTATCTCCGATAGGGGTACCCAATTCGTCTCTAGATTCTGGAAGGGTTTTTGTAAGAATGTGGGGATAGACTTATCTTTCTCCTCGGCCTATCACCCCCAGACCAACGGAGCAGCAGAACGCGCTAATCAGAATATAGAAAAGTATCTAAGATGTTTTATATCTGACAAACAGGACAACTGGTCTGATCTTCTACCATGGGCAGAGTATGCTTTGAACAATGCAGTGAGCGAATCCACAGGACATTCACCTTTCTTCACTGTTTACGGTTTTGATCCTCCCGTGCTCCCTGCTACGTTTCCTGATACCGCGATTCCTGCTCTGGATGAGCATTTAGTGTCTTTGAAAGAAACTTGGGGAAGGGTTAAACGGGCACTGGAGGAAAGTAGCGTTATCCAGAAAATCAAAGCAGACAGTCACAGGAGGCCGGCACCCGTGTATCAAGTTGGGGACAGGGTTTGGCTTTCTTCACGGAACATCAAGCTTTTAGTACCCTCTATGAAACTGGCACCCAGATACATAGGGCCCTATAAGATTCTGCGGCGCATCAATCCGGTCTCCTATGCTTTGGCACTACCCTCCCATATCAGGATACACAATGTGTTCCACGTGAGTCTGTTGAAGCCACTCTTGTGTAATCGGTACACCAGGGCCCGTGTCCCTCCTCCTCCTGTCTCTGTGGAGGGCGAGGAGGAGTTTGAAGTCAAGGCCATTCTGGGCGCCAGGGTGTCTAGGGGAGTCCTTCAGTACTTGGTTGACTGGGTGGGCTACGGCCCGGAGGATCGCTCTTGGCTTCCGGCTACTGAGGTTCATGCTCCTCGATTGGTGAGGGCTTTCTATTTGGCTCATCCCCGTGCCCCTGGGGGTCGTCCAGTGGCCGCCCGTAGAGGGGGGGGTTCTGTCACGGTGGCTCCCCGTACCCCCCGGCGCCTGGCAGCAGCTTCCTCGCTGCTCGCTAGCCAGGCGCCGAGTGATATTGCGGTCGCTTCCGCACACGTGGGGACGCCGGGGGGCGGGGCCTGGCGGGCTGACGCGGACCCGCCGGGTTTAAAGCCCAGACTCGCAGAACAACCGGCGCCCTGACGTGGTAGTTACTTCCCGCAGAGCTCTTGCATTCTATTGTATATTTTTGGCTATTCTGTGTACCGACCCCTGGCATTGGCAAACTGACCATTCTGTGTACCGACCCCTGGCATTGGCAAACTGACCATTCTGTGTACCGACCCCTGGCATTGGCAAACGAACCATTCTGTGTACCGACCCCTGGCATTGGCAAACTGACCATTCTGTGTACCGACCCCTGGCATTGGCAAACGAACCATTCTGTGTACCGACCCCTGGCATTGGCTTATTAACTATTCTGTGCAACACTCCTGGTATTGGCGTTTACTCTTCTATATTGGTTTTGTGGTCAGTCTGTGTGGCATCCTAAGCACGCATCAGACTACCTCTTCTATTGTTTAGGTCTTGGGAAGAGCCAACCATTCTAGGTCTTGTGTACCCTCCTAGTATCGTTCTTTGTGTCTACCTATCTTTACGTATTCTGTATCTGTCTAGACGTGCCGACCATTCTAAGGATCGGAAGGGTAGTGAGCGGTCTGCGTAATAGGGACCACCATCTTGGTAATCAGGGGGATCCGTGACAATTTAGAGGTGAGAATCTTTGCACCTAGACATTAGTTTTTAATTCAATATCTAATAAACCGTTGCTTATAATATTCTGCAGTAAAGAGTCTCTTTATTTCTAGATTTTTTTGTATTTTTTAAGCATTTTTCTACTTTTTTAAAAAAAAAAAAATCGAACTCGAACCGAACAAGCCAAAAAGTTCGAAGTTCGCGAACTTGCGAACGGCCAAAGTTCGAATCGAACTCCGAACTGATCGAACCAAACAGCTCATCCCTACTGCAGAATATAATATTACACGGTTTATTAGATATTGAATTAAAATAGGAATATTTTTAACATTGAAGCCTATAGGAATCGCCTAAATAAATCTGTCGAATGAAACCACCGAACAGCAGGGCATTTCGGCAAATTTTCCCTGCTGTTTTGTGTTCTCCAAATAGACGAAGCATTGTTTCTCTATGGGGATTTCACTGCCCTCGAACAGGCACCGTATGTGCAGGCAATTCGCCAAGATTTGGCAAACTGCCTGCTCTCTGAATAGCCGAATGGCCAGGAAAGGTAACCGTAAGCTGAATTTCAGAGTTCGGTTACTTGTCGGCCACAATTCGGATCTCTTTGAATAACCCTGTTAGTTTTTTTCATTTTTAGTCAAAATTGCACACTTTCTGAGAAAAATGCAGTAACAGGTTCCCATTTCTATTTTTTTTATACCAAGAGTACCACATAAAATATACAACCACAATGGTTTGAATGATAAAATGTCAAAAATTATTTTACAAGCCGTAAATGATTGAAATTGAAAACGTACTTTTTTACGTTACATATAAATGATAAAAATAATACACACCTTATAAACTTTTCTGCTAGACTCTCCACAAACGAATATATTTCATCCCAATGGTTCTTAACACTGCCAGACCTGTCAAGGAAAATTATTTGTGTGATAAAGCAAAGAATAAACAATTTAAAAACCATGTAAAATAAATTATATTCAACAGCACAAAAACAATTCAGTCGTTTAATATACTTGGAGGAGAAACACCTATCAAATAATCTTCCATTGTCCCGCTGTTTACCATGTACAGCTTGAAACCTGGGTCTACCTACAATCGACCAGTAAGATAATACAAGGGATTTCTTTTTTTATTGAAATAAAGAAAATAACTGTTATGCATTGTGCTGCAGTAATCAGACAGCAAGGATACAACCATTTTATTGACTCAACTGAGAAATAACGGCCACTGAAGCAGGGCTTCACACAACTTTATATATACAATACATAACACCAAAATAACTGCCACTGAAGCAGGGCTTAACACAACTGTGACGAAACGGCTGCCCCAATGTTTATTTGCAGTTATTTTGCTTTACAGGTTATTGTCTCTGTATATAAGGTAGAGTGTTTGTTCTGTGTGCGCTATTATCTGATGTCTGCGTTACATTAATATTCCCTTATGTGTTTATTGTAGAGTATTGTTTCTGTGTACCTTCTCCCATGTAGTGTACATCTCTGTATTAGCGGTCCTCTGTCTTTATACTGTACTTCTCTGTGGCTACCCCCTCTCTGTAAATTGTATTACCCTGCAGTAAGAAGATTCCTTAAAGATGAGAAGGAATATGTAAACACTCCATTGTGTTAGATGAGTCTTTCTATTGTTCTCTGACTGCAGACTCTTGATCTGATCTGTAAGGGAGGGGGAGTGTGTTTCAACTGTGTTTTACCTTTGTGTGTTTAAAGTGAAATAAAGCATTCTCCATTTGGATTTTAACCAGCAACAACTACTCAACAGTATACGTGTCGTCTATTCTGTGGGTTTGTATGAAAATCTCCTGTGTTTCAACGGATAGGGGCGCTCAGATGGAGGGTACAGAGATTGGGGTACCCACGATCCGTAACAACAACTTTATATATGCACAATATATAACAATAACGATTATTATTAAAAAAAAAAACAACAACAACAGCAGGTGTCTTTAAGGAACACTCTACTGAACAGTAGTGTCCTTTCTTTTGCCCTTAAATAATTGGCCAGAGATTGCTGACAGCCTCTGCCCTATTATTTTTGGATTTTCTATTTTGCCTAATTTTACTCCCTTTTCTCCTTTGCCGTGTGCAGCTCCTCCTCTTCGACTTAGGAAATCTGGAACCCAAAAGTCCATGAGTTGTTTCTAGGCACTAGGAAATGTGAACTGCACACCATAATGGGACTTGCGAACTTCATTTACACACATGCGCAGCTTCAATCCATCTTGGCCTCTCTGAAATCCGAACAAGCCTAATATCTAAGCATACAGATTGATGAATGATACAAAACTAGCAGGCCTGGACTGGCCATCAGAAACACTGTTGAGTGTGACGGCTGGGTGGCAGAGCTGGTCCACCACTACACTAGTGAGAAGCTTAGCACATACATTATGGAAGTGGTTGGCCAGAGAATTCAGGTGAGTACCCTTGATGGCAGCAGAGCAGGAAACAGATGAGAACTCAGTCGAGAGGGTATGATTTTGATGATCTCTATATTTGCTCTCTGGGCCACAAAGAAGGTGTAGTAGGGGCATGAGGAAAAAGTGGAGATGAGCTGAGGGAGATGATGTGGGGAATGAGAAAATAGGGAACAGAGTGTAGGTGAAATGTGGACACAGGAAACAATGGAGTTGAGGTGGTGGCACAATTGACTGAATGAAGGTGATGTGAGGGCATACACATGGAATGGAGGCGAACAGAGAACAACGGGGCATAGATGTCAAAGAATGTGTGTGCATGTAAATGTATGGCTTCATGCGTGTGCGTTCTTATGTACTAGATGTGTACTTCTAAGTGCCGAAGCCTATTTCGTGTCCAAACCAGTCCTGAAACGTGTAATCAACCATTAGGTCTATTCAATAAAAGGTGAAACTCAGGAGAATTGACTGGAGAAATGAAAAAATCCAGGACAAAATAGCCAAACCAGAAAAATTCTCCAATTTATCTCACTTTCCAAATCTGCTATTTGGTCTAGATTGTTCCCGTGTCCTGCCAATTATCCTGAGTTTCACCCTTTATTGAATAGACCTGTGCAAGTACTCTGCTATTGAGGAACTAGCTCTTATGTGATGCTTCACCAACCCAAAGACTGTTCTGATTACTAATCCAATACATATATTAATAATGTCCTCTTAATATCAGCTGTGAAATATACATACAGTGGCAAGAAAAAGTATGTGAACCCTTTGGGATTACGTGGAGTTTTGCATAAATTGGTCATAAAATGTGCTCTGATCTTCATCTAAGTCACAACAATTTGAAAAACACAGTCTGCTTAAAATAATACAACACAAACATATGCTTTCATGCTTTTATAGAACAGAGCTTGTAAACATTCACAGTGCAGGGTGGAAAAATTATGTGAACCTTTGGACTTAATAACTAGTTGACCCTCCTTTTGGCAGCAATAACCTCAAACCAAACGTTTCCTGTAGTTGCAAATCAGACCTGCACAACGATCTGGAGTAATTTTGGACCACTCCTCTTCACAAAACTGTTTCAGTGTAGCAATATTCTTGGGATGTCTGGTGTGAATCGCTCTCTTAAGGTCATGCCACAGCATTTCATTTGGGTAGAGGTCAGGACTCTGACTGGGCCACTCCAGAAGGCGTATTTTGATTTGTTGAAGCCATTCTTTTGTTGAATTACTTGTATGCTTTGGGTCATTGTCCTGTTGCATCACCCATCCTCTGCGGAGCTTCAGTTGGCGGACAGATGGTCTTACGTTTTCCTGCAAAATATCTTGATAAACTCTGGAATTCTTTTTTCCATCAATGACAACAATCCATCCAGGCCCTGAGGCAGCAAAGCAGCCCCAAACCATGATGCTCCCTCCACCATGTTTTAAAGTGGGGATGAGGTTTTGATGTTGGTGTGCTGTGCCTTTTTTTCTCCACACATAGTGTTGTGTGTTTTTTCCAAACAACTCAATTTTGTTTTCATCTGTTCACAGAATATTTTGCCAGTAGTGCTGTGGAACATCCAGATGCTCTTTTGCAAACTTCAAACGTGCTGCAATATTCTTTTTGGACAGCAATGGCTTCCTCCGTGGTGTCCTCCCATGTACTCCATTCTTGTTTAATATTTTCCTTATTGTAGATGTGTCAACATAAATGTTAGCATGTGCCAGAGATTTCTGTAAGTCTTTAGCTGACACTCTAGGATTCTTCTTTACCTCATTAAGCATTCTGCGCTGTGCTCTTGCAGTCATCTTTACAGGATGACCACGACTAGGGAGAGTAGCAACAGTGCTGAACTTTTTCCATTTGTAGACAGTCTGTCTTACCGTGGACACATGAACATCAAGGCTTTTGGAGATACTTTTGTAACCCTTTCCAGCTTCGTGCAAGTCAACAATTCTTGATCATAGGTCTTCTGAGAGCTCTTTTCTGCGAGGCATGGCTCACATCAGGCACTGCTTCTTGAAACCAGTAAACCCAAAACTGGTGTGTGTTTTTAAAGGGCAGGACAGCTTTCAGCAACACATCCAATAATATCACACTGATTGGACTCAAGGTTGGCTCACTCCTGGCTCCAATTAGCTCTTGGAGAAGTCATTAGGCTAGGGGTTCACATACTTTTTCCACCCTGCACTGTGAATGTTTACATGTTATGTTCAATAAACACATGAAAACATATAATGTTTGTGTTGTATTATTTTAAGCAGACTGTGTTTTTCAAATTGTTGTGACTTAGATGAAGATCAGAGCACATTCTAGGGATGAGCCGAACACTCCCCGAGTTCGGTTCGAAGCCGAACCCGAACTTTCCAAATGTTCTGATCCGAACCCGAACCCGAACTCGAACCCCATACAAGTCAATGGGGCTGAAAATTCGGTTTTTAGAGTGCCCTCCAAGAGGGCATATATGCTAGATATTTGCCATAAAAGGTGTATGGGGGTCTGGGGGGACAGGAAACAAGGACAAAAAGTAAAAAAAAAAAGTTTTTAAAGGGACAGTGAGTTTTCCATGAAATAAGAGATAAAAATTAAAAATTCCTTCAAATATCGTGCCTAGGAGGTCCCCATAACCTGCCCGTGAAGTGGCGGATTTCTAGGATGTATAGAAATATGTAAAAACCAAAAAAATGACATTTCAAATGACGGTAAATGCTTTTCCTTTAATCTATCCATAAACAACTGCTTGGGGCGGCAGTCTGTATGAAAAGAGGAGACATTTTCGTACACGCAGAAAACGTTTACTGATTTTTTGGCGGTGAAAAGCAGGAGAATGACTGGAGAATGGAAAATTCTAGACCAAATAGCCGATTTGGAAAGTGAGATAAATGGGAGAATTTTTCTGGTTTGGCTATTTTGACCTAGAATTTTCCATTCTCCAGTCATTCTCCTGAAGTTTCACCTTTCTCTGAATAACCCTGTCAAATTTTTAACGTGCGTTTAGGTGCACTTAATCATGGCCGCACTAGCAGCAAATGACGGGCAATGACGGCCAATATACGAAGTACGTCGCACGAAAGTCCGGAAGCGCAACGCAAGTGGAAAATGAACGCATTTTTTCGAGAGCGCAGAACCGCTAGTACGGACGTACAGAGTGCGCTGCGTCCACTAGCGGCGTGTGTGCGTGATTTGGAGACGTCAGACCCTGCTCATGTCCAGCCAACATAACGTCCAGACGCCCAAAGTTTCCTGGTTTGGATCCATAAAAAATCCCGCACAAAAATGCGCATCGTATGACCGTTTTCGCGCAATCCGTGAAAAAATACGGCAATGCGTTCGGATGCACTTTTTGACGGTCGCTGCAAAAAATGCGTTAGTCTGACCCTAGCCCTATCTCACTTTCCAAATTGGCTATTTGGTCCAGATTGTTCTCTTTTCCTGCCATTCTCCTGGTTTTCACCTTTCTCTGAACAACCCTGAGAGAGAGGTGAAAGCCAGGAGAACTGGCAGGAGAAGAGAACAATCTAGACCAAATAGCCAATTTGGAAAGTGAGTTAAATGGGAGAATTTTTCTGGTTTGGCTATTTTGACCTAGAATTTTCCATTCTCCAGTTATTCTCCTGCTTTTCACCACTCTCTGAATAACCCTGTGAATGTTTAATCCCGAGGTGAAAAATAACATTGCTTTAGATTTTTTTAAACACCAGTTAAATGCAGCATATTAGGATGTTTTAGGGAAATTAATTCTCAAATCTCAATCAGAAGCAGACACCACCCCACCCTCAGTATATTGTACAATGTATCAAATTGATTACCAGACTAAAAACACCTGGTGTTATGCCCGTTTGTGAACAGAGGTCATTTAGAGTTGATAATCTTTCCACGTACACATTAGTTTTTAATTAAATATCTAATAAACCGTTGCTTATAATATTCTGCAGTAAAGAGTCTCTTTATCTCTAGATTTTTTAGTATTTTGTTAAGCATTTTCTATACTTTTTTAAAAATTTCTTTTTTTTTTTTTTTCGAACTCGAACCGAACACGCCCAAAAAGTTCGAAATTCGCGAACTTTCGAACTGCCAAAGTTCGGGGCGAACTCCGCACTGTCCGAACCCGAACAGCTCATCCCTATTTATGACCAATTCATGCAAAACTCCACGTAATCCCAAAGGGTTCACATACTTTTTATTGCCACTGTACTTCAGGGAACCGTATAAGATAAATTGATAATTGATCAATCAATAATTCAAGGCTCAAAATTTCAAGTCCTAAGCTACTAACCAGGCCATAAGAGTTACTCGCCACCAGTTGCGCCACCTAACCCCTACCCAGCCCTTAACTCTGCCCCTAATCACACCCCCTTAAATTATCTTATGAAATAACACAGTTAAAGGTTTTACTTAGAATAAAGTTACAAAAATAACATTAACCCTTTCGCTGCTGAGCCATTTCACACCTGTGTGCTGAGGTCATTTTTACCGGTTTCACTCATCATGTTTAAACGCGTTTTGAAGCCATATTTTATTATATGACCCAGACATATTGAAGGCCTGAAGCACCTAAGACTTAGGGCCCTTAAGTTGCCTCTGATGCCAGGACGCAAGGAGGATTTTTCATGAACAGAGAAGGAGCGCGTGTGGGGGTTTGAGTGGGAGATGTGGGGGCGGAGTTTCCAGGAGGGTACTTAAGGCGCATGCATGGAGGCTCTGCGCGCCTTTTTCTCCTGAGGTAGAGCTGACAGAAATCTGAGCTGCTTCAGAGAGTGGTGTTTTGGTCTTTTTTCACCATTTATTTGTTCTTTGAGTATGGCGGAAGGTGGAGACTTGGAGTAGCTGTTGGCGGAAGTGCGGGAGGCGGCTCGGCATGGTGGTGTGGAGTGGGTGAGAAGGGGTTTGACAGAGGTGTTGGCGGTGGAGTCGGGGGCTGGAGCTCAGGGCTGTCAGGGTTTCTGGGCCACCTAAGCGGTTCAGTCCGGGAGGAGAATCCAGCGGTGGACCAGCGTCTGAGAGGTCGAGGTCGGAAGCGGTGAGAGGCAGAGGACGGTTGGTCCGGCGGATGTTGGCTGGGGGTGACGCAGTTTGGCCGGAGGCTGGCGTGAGCGTTTCAAGGAGGTTGGCAGGTAGGAGCTCGAGGCCTGTCTCGGTTGCTATGGATTCTTAGGTTTCTGGTCGGAGGGGACGTGTGGTGAGCGCTACCAGGAGAGAAGTGGTGCGGAGGTTGAAGAGTTCCTCGGTAGGAGGAGGTGTACGGTTGTCCGCCAAGGGTCCCAGAAGTGGAGCAAGGTCTGTCTCGGTGACCGAAGTTTCGGCGGTAAGGTATTTGGTGGATGGGGGTGTGGACGGTGGTGTGCACAGGGTGGTGTTGTGCAGGATGAGGTGACTCAGGAGCTCGAAGGGGATTGGTGTTCAGGTGGTGAAGGTGAGGGGGCTCTGGGCTTTGGTGTGGTGGAGCGCGATGGTGGTAATGGCACTTCGGGTTCTGAGGCTCATCGCACAAATGTATTTTTGTCCACAGTTCATATGGTGCGGGAACGGAGTCCGTAGCCAGCAGGTGGTTTCCAGGCTGGTGGAGTCAGTGGAGTTGGAGTATCGGCTATGGAGAGTGTAGCGCAGGTGGTTCAAGGAAGTTCAGCTGGGCCTAGTGTGGCGGCAGGTAATGGAAGTGGGGGTGATAGGAGTTCCTTCATGTCTTTTTTACAGGGTGCATTTGAAGCTTGGTCGGGTTCTAAAGGGAGTGTGAGCCAGGGAGTTGATTTGGCCCAGGCTTGGAGGGTTGCAGTAAAGTCAGTTGGGGGAGCTGGTGGAGCTCTCGGTGGTGAAGCAGTTGCTTCAGTTGGGCCGAGTGGTGTGTCGGGTTCACTCGGTGAGTCATCAGGGGTGGCGGATGTGGCCAGGAGGAATGCATACGTGTCATTTACTGGTCCTTTGGGGTTCCATTTGAAGCAGCAGATTAAGGAGTGTATCTGGTGTGGTGAGGATGTGGAGCTCTCTTCCTTGCTTCTGTTGGACGAGGTTGCAGGGGTTAAGGACGAGTTGTCTAAGGAAGGGTTAAAAGAGGAAGAGGAAAGGAAAAAGAGGTATAGGAGGATTTGGGAATTGGCTCCGGGCTTTTTGTATTTTGGCCAGTGTGGTAGGGGAGAAGAACCCTCAGCACTGTTCAGCTCTTTTTGCTATGTGGATGGTATTTGGGAGGCTTATCGGATTTATGGTGGTTGGGCGTGGTGGAAATACGATGAGCAGTTTAGGCAACGGTTGGCGGCTCACCCAGGTATGGGGTGGGACAGATGGATATAACGTTGTGGTTACGTTTGATGGGGGCTCTGAAGGCTTGGCCCTTCCCAGTGGTCACCGGTGGGGAGGGGCCAGTTCTCCACCGGCAGGTGTTAGGAAGGGGTCTTGTTGGCAGTTTAACAAGGGTCAGTGCAAGTTTGGTAATGGGTGCAAGTTTAAGCACAAATGTTCTAATTGTGGAGGATTGCATTCGTTGTCCAGATGTTTTAAGTGGGCGAGACAGGGCGGTTTGCCTTTTGGTGGGTCAGTAGATGGGGTCTTCCCCAGTGAAACTCGACGCAATGTTACCATGGCTAACGCTTGGTTCGGGATGCAGGAAAGGGGGCTTTGATGGCTAAGGTGGATATTGAGTCGGTGTTTCGGTTCTTATCTATTCATCCTTTATGTCATCACCTTCTGGGGTTTTGGTTTGAAGGCAAATTTTATGTGGATCTATGTTTGCCTGTTGGTTGTTCCATTTCCTTTTCCTTTTTGGAGTGTTTTAGCACATTTTTGGAATGTTTGGGTCGTGTGGTGACAGGGTCGGATAACGTGACACATTATTTGGATGATTTTCTTTGCGTGGGTCGGAAGGGACAGGAGGATGTCTTCACATTCTTCGGTCTTTTCAATGGGTGGCGCACCGATTTGGTGTTCCTTTTGGCTTCTGATATTACGGAAGGTCAGGCGTCAGTCATTACTGTCCTGGGGATTGAGATTGATTCAGTTAAAGGTGAGTGTCGTTTACCTTTGGTGAAAGTCTTGGAAATATAAAACAAAAATGCCACAGTACATTCGGGAGCGCAAATATATGTTCAGTCCTTTTTGAGATTTTGGGATCCCAGGAATCTCCGAGAAGAATCTCTTTTAAAGATAGTCCAAAATGTTCTCCGGTCATATATTGGGGATATCGAATCAAAGAAAAAGAGGAGAAAGAAGGAGAAAAACAATTGGGCAATATCGTATGTATCGTATATTCAGTATTGAATAGAAAAAAACTCACAAGTGTAGAGCTAAACAGCTCAATACCATGCACAGTTGAGTCTTAATGGGGGACTCCACCCTCTGGTCGTGATGGTTTCTGTTTCTCTGCTTCCTTCAATCGCTTCACAGTATATATATATACCAAAAATGACCTCGGGAGAAACAAGTTATAGTGTAATTCCGTAATAAACTGGAATAAACATGCAGAGGTCTGTGAGAGAATACTCACATGATTCGGAACCTCCTATATAGGTGGTTCCGTAGTATCAGCGATAGACCACTTCCCAGGGGGTCTTAGCCTCTGGCTGAATAAGCTGGTAAACTCCAATGGATGAATGGGTAGACCACAGTTGGATGAACAATTATGCAGTGGGCATATAGTATATGGGCATAATATCGTACAGGCGTGGAGAGGTTTAAATAAAAAACTTTAATTTAAAACATAATAAAAGGTGGGGGAATCGTCGAGACGCGTTTCCCTTACCGAGTCTGTAAGCTTCTTCAATCGAATGTTCCCCCGCGGTTGTGTAACCGCAATATATAACCTCCAAAAGTCCATGCCGCAGCATGTAGTGTGCGTTCCACCTTGAGCCCTTCCGCTTGCGTTCCATCCGGATCACTTCCGCATGCGTCCCACATCAGATATTTCCGCTTGCGTTCCATCCAGATCACTTCCGCATGCGTTCCATATCGGATGTTTCCGCTTGTGTTTCATCTTCAATTCATCCGGTTCGCTGATTCTTGCAATTTTTAACAACGATACTGGTATAATGGTCACTATTCTCTTATTAAGAGGCTTGCTATATTACAGCAAAAAGACAGTTGATCTTATTTACACATATTATACAGTTCCAACATCAAGGAAAGAAGTACACCAGATGAGAGAAATTATGTGAGAGATGTGTAGTAGTCCCATTCAGAGGAGTGTAGGGCACAATTATTTCAGAAAGTGACTAATTTCAAAGTCGGCATTTAGGCCGCCTGGAATAAGGGTATCTAACGTGTAAATCCACCTCATCTCGGTCATAATTAATTTTCTAATTAGATCCTCACCTCTCCAATTGCGTTTAACAGACTCTATTGCAAAGAATTGGATATCTTTTAACCACTTCAATGCGGAGGACGCGCTCAGCGCATCCTCCGCATTACTGCTGGTACTGCCGAAATGCCTTGCTGTATGCCCTGGTATGCGGAGGATGCGCTGAGCGCGTCCTCCCATTGGGGTCAGCGTTCGGCCGAGTTCTGGCCGATCGCTGTCCCCCCCGGTGCAGGCTGACATCCTCGATGTCAGCCCAGCATCCGGAACCGCAGCCGCTGAAATTAGGTGTCATCGCGGCAGCGCGATGACACCTAATTCAGGCGCCCCCCGCATGTGCGGAGGAGGCGCCTGAAAGGGAGGGGGGGGGAGGTCCTTCGGACCTCTCTCCCTCCCGATCGGCGGCGTTGCGGGGGTTAACCCAGGCACCATTTGGAAGGGCACAGCCTGCCCTTCCAAATGGTGCCTGGCATTAACCCCTGGGGAGCTGGATCGCGAATCGGCGCTGAAAAGCGCCGGTTCGCGATCCTTTCCCGGAGCTGGCCAACATCTTGGATGTCGGCCAAGCCTCCGGGAACTCCCCCTGAGGACTGGCGTCATCGTGCATAGCACGATGACGCCAGTCCTAGAGTTAACCCCTAACTGCCACCAACGGTGGAGATAGGGAGTTCATTGGAACTCCCTATCTCCCGTTCCGTGGCAGCTAGGGGTTAAAGTTTGGTATGGTTGGATCGGCCAGAGCATGGCCGTTCCAACGATACCAAACACTACTGTGAAAAATTTGTAAAAAAAAAAATAATAAAAATAAATAAAAATAAAAACAAATTAAAAAAAAAATTATAAAAAAAAAAATAAACAATTTTTTTTCTTTTTTTTGGTTTGTTAATGCAGCAATATTGTTCCCATTTCAATTATAATGTGAACAATGATGCTGCACTAACGATTTTTGTATGCGGTGCGTTTGTTAAAAATCGCGTAATTTTCCCCAAAAAAAAATGTAACGAGACCCCATCTCTAATTTTTTTAACAAGGGCACCCCATACAAAATATAACCACAATTGCTCGCATGTTAAAATGTGAAAAAAAACACTTTACACGTTGTAAATTATTGAAAATACATATTTTATTGCATTTTTTGTTATAATATACAGACATGACATAACGTATACATATAATAATGACATATTATGAATCTACCGAGTCTGACGGAAAGAATGATATATAATATGTCTGGGTCATATACTAAAATAAGCCTTCAAAACACGTTTAAACATGATGAGCAAAACCGGTAAAAATGACCTCAGCACAGAGGTGTGAAAAGCCTCAGCAGCGAAAGGGTTAAGCTACAACCATGTGTGTCTCGAAAATGGAGCGACACACTGTGTTTTTCATAACCTCTCGTTATGTTACATAAATGTTCGTTTATCCTCACATACAGAGGTCTAGACGTCTGTCCTATGTAGTTTTAAACCACATGGGCATTTAAGTAAATACACAACATTCTTAGAGTGGAAAGTCTTGGAAGCTTTAAGGCAAGCGGAAGGGGCAGGCAGGTGGAAGAGGCCTTGTCGGTCAGGAAGTTGCGGTTGCGAGAGCTTCTATCGCTGGACAACATGGCGATGGTGTCGGCGGTCAATTCCTGTTAGCTTCATCATTGCCAGTCATTAGGTTGCTGAAGAGGTTTGTGCTGCTTTGTTTGAAATTTCATGTTTTCTGCAGGGCTCGGCATGTTCCGGGTCGCTTTAACTCAGTGGCATTTGCTTTGTCTCGTTTACAGTGGGACAGGTTTCACTCTCTGGCTCCGAAGGCGTTAGAGGTGGGCACCCCGTGTCCGGACAGTTTTTTTGGTAGCTAGGCTCGGAATGTTTGGGTGAGAGGTTTTTTGTCTGACTCCACTTGGAAGGGGTATTCCTGAGTCTGGTGGGATTGGGATGCATTGGGTGAGTGTTTCAGGTACATTGCGGTTGGTGGCTGGGATGAGGAGAGCCTGCTCAGAGCATACCTCGTTGTTCGAAGCAGGGGTATCTCCTGGGGTGGTGTGGCAGTCGCTGGCCTCCTTGGTTTTTCTTTTACAGATTTCTAGTTATTGGAAGGTTTATGGGATTTCAGGGGGGGGGGATTTTGTGCCTCACCTTATGAGGTTTTTGCTCATGAGGGCAGCTTTCTGTTTGGGATTTTTGGAGCATTTCGAGTAGGTGAGTTGGTTGTAATTGTAAGAAGGTGGTGGTGGTTTGGGAGCTGATGCGGTGTGGTTAGGAGATGAGGAGGTCGTTGTTTGGGTTTCTACATCCAAGACAGATCAATTGGGTAATGGGCGTAGGGTTGGTTTATCTAGAATGGATAACTGCGTTATTTGTCCGGTCAGGAACGTTAAGGAATTTTTGGAGGTGCGGGTTGAGTCTGGAGTGGCCTTTTTAGGGCACGCAGACGGCTTGGCATTATCTAGGTATCAGTTTGTGGCTATTTTTAATAAGGGTTTGGGGAGGAATCCAGACGAATTTGGACCTGACTCCTTCCGGATTGGTGCTGCAACCGAAGCTTCTCCGCTTGGTTGGTCTGGAACGGAAATTTGTGTGGAGTCCCTTGGCAGCACTGTTTTATGATGTGTTTTTAATGTTATGGCAATTTTTATGTCATGGTGATGGGGATATTGTGTGGAGTTTTTAGCTGTGGCCGATATATATGTAGCGCTGCTTTAAAAACACTGTATTCTGGTGCATTGAACTATTGCTGCCACCAGAGGGAGACAGAGACATTGTTAGACTATGCTGGACAAAACTTAACTACATCTACCATGATCCTTTGCGTGAGGACAGGAAGGGGGTGGTACAGGAAAAGGAAAGAGATCAACAGCCTCAAGCAAGGCAGAAGCAGAGTGAGTGGAGCAGTGAAAGGTGGAGGACGCACGTTGGAGCTGTCAGGGATCGCAACCAGACCGGAGTACAGACGCTGTCTTACTGGTGCTGGAGATCGGGACAGTGACAGTGTTAAGACCTACCTGCGCAGCGCTGAGAGGTCTGGAGGAAGAGCTAGATCCGGCAGGACCCCGAGTTAGGAGACCGCGCTGATCGATTGGGAGTACAGGCGGTGGATCGTTGTTCCAGTTGCGGAGATTTGGCAAGCAGGGAGCAGATTCAGTGGCACGGAGTCCCAGTGTATAGCGGAGAAGATCCTTTGATTGAGGCATCGGGTGCTGGACAGTCTCGTTCATCGGATGGGTGAGAGGCCTCCCAGGCCGCAGTTCCCAAATAAGAAACGCACGCTGCAATATTGTTTAAATCCACAGGGCCCCAACGGTGACTAGTCGAAGATTGTTTTGTTTCATTCACTGGCCAGTTGAATACAGTACCCGGGTACCCGAGACAACACACACACATATTTTTGATCTATATTCTCGGGACTTACACTCCAGAACTGAGGGGGTTAACCGTTTCTTTTACTGCCGCGTGTTTTTCCCACGTTACAAATTCTTGTCATTTAAATACCGTATATGCGTAATATATGCTGCTTTATTGGGATCAGTAAAGAATATAATACATAAAAGTCCACAACAGTGCTGGTGTATAGTTATTTCCTAGTGCGGTGAGACTAACTCGAGGTTTATTCAGCGGTTCCTCCGGGAGTGAGCGCTACATATATATAATAAATATATATTAGTCCACAGTCAAGTGTTCGTGTCTTTTTGTGTATTTCTTGTCTCCTTGCGTACGACTCGGTCATCAGTAGGCGACTTATATATATATTGTTCTTTCCGGCAGACTCGGCAGATTGATAATATATCATTATTATATGTATACATCATGTCCTGTCTGTATATTATAACAAAAAATGCAATAAAATTTTATTTTTCAATAATCTACAACGTGTGCAGTGTTTTTTTTCCACATTTTATCATGCGAGCGTTTGCGATTATATTTTCTATGTGTTGCGCTTTTTAAAAATATTAGTGACTCGTTACATTTTTTTGGGGGGAAAAAAAATCACGCGATTTTTAACAAACGTACCCCATACAAAAATCTATGGGAACAATATTGCTGCATTAACAAAAACAAAACAACAAAAAAAAGAAATTTATATAAAGAAAAAAAGTTTTTTCTTTTTTTTTTTTTACATTTAACATGGTCATGTTTGGTATCGTTGGAAAGGCCATGCTCTGGCCTATCCAACGATGCCAAACATTAACCACTAGCTGCCACGGATCGGGAGATTGGGGGTTCATTGGAACCCCATATCTCCACCATTGGTGGCAGCTAGGGGTTGTGAAGGAACCGTTCCCTTCCATCTGTCCTGGCTCTCCAGACACCCCTTCGTTGCGGTCAGCCCGGCTACTGGGAGCGCTGTCCTCAGCGCCTCGAGCGGCTTGACCTGCCTGCTTCTGTTCCTCTGCCCTGGAGCCGTTAGGAATCTCCAGAAGGCCGCTCTCTGCCTTCTGAGGGTAAGTATGGAGTGTAGCGTAGTTTGTAATAAAGACACCAGGCGCGGCTGTATGCTTTAAAACAGGATCCTCTCTCTCTGAGCTCTGAGAGTTCTCTGACTTTTTAATGAACAACCACCATTTATGCTGAAGTCCAACAGTCATAATTTGCATACCCATACTAATTACATTAGGTCAGTTATTTACAATAAACATTCGTCACATTCTCCAGCCCTCAGCTCACACAACACCCGTACATCCATTGCTCCAACACATCAGATCAAACACACACTATCAGAGATCCCTTGAATCAAACATGCAGCTAGACAATGGGAAAAGCCCTGGTGCATAAATTACACAGCAGTAAAGCTTGTTTACGGTATACACAAAAACACATTTACCTACAGGAATATAAGTATTTTTAAAACCAAAGCTATGCCATTTTACACTAAACTAAAACCAAACGATGTAAAATATGTTTAAAACCACACGATATAAATGAACATAAAGTCTCTTGGGGTTTGAAGCATGGAGCGTTACATCAGCTCCATGACAGGGGTTAACTCCAAAACTGACGTCATCGCGCTATGCACGATGACGCCAGTTGTCAGGGGAAGATCCCGGAAGCTTGGCCGACATCCAAGATGTCGGCCAGCTCCGGGAAAGGATCGCTTTTTGGTGCTTTTTTGCACCGAACAGCGATCCGGTCCCCATGGTGTTAAAGCCAGGCACCGTTTGGAAGGGCAGGCTGTGTCCTTCCAAACCATGCCTGGCTTTGATCGCTGCCCCAAACTGAAGGGGAGGGAGAGAGGTCCAAAGGACCTACCCCTCCCTTTCAGGCACCTCCTCCGCACTCGCGCGGGGCGCCTGCAATAGATGTCATCGTGCCACCTCAATGACATCTATTCGTGCCCGCGGCGGTCCCGGATGCTGGGCTGACTTCAAGGATGTCAGCCCACACTGGGGGGCACAGCGAACGGCCAGAATCCGTTCGCTGAGCGCGTCCTCTGCAGCAAAGCGGTTAATGCCCAGACATCAGACCCCAGATACATGCATACCCAGTCAGAGCCCAGTGAGAGCAGAGCAAGGAGGCAGGGAAGCTCCTCTCCACCCCCCTGCCAGTGACAGAGACAAGCTTGGTCAGGTTAGGCAGTTGTTTCCTGCCACCGTGCAGGGTGGGGAAGGGGAAGCTGCACAGTGGCACTGCCAGAATACACAGTGCAAAATAATTTATTGTACTGCCTGCATGTGTATTTCCACTTAATTTCTACTCGCCAAATGCGAATAGGCGAGTGTAAATTTTGAGTCCTGAATAATTTATCTGTCTGTCTTTTTTTCTGTCTACCATCTATCTTAAAATTATTGCTGTTTTGATGTTTACAATTTTTCTCCACGGTTCAATTACAGGAGATAAAATGTGTCAATGAGATGGTATGTTTCAAACAATGTTCATTTGATGCATTAAATTATATACAATTGTACAAAATGAAGGAAGGTTCTGGAAAAATAAGCTCAAGTGACCACATGCAAAACGCTGACAAGTAAAAAAATATGTATTGGGTGCAACATTACAAACAACAATACAAAAGCCGACAGTCTATTTTTAGAATTCAGACGCAGAGATGGCTGTTTACAAAGCAATTACAGAATCTCTGTCATCAACAAAAGCACTTAAAAATAATGTAACGCCAGTTGTTGCTGTCTGTCTGAGAATGCAGAGGATCTAATTTGACTTGGGGTATTACCGGTGCTGTGTAACATGGAAATTCCTGTGTGGTATCACGTAGTCTTTGAATATAATGCTTAATAAATTCTTAAATAGCTAACACGGACTTTCTTGTGGCACAACTGCCATTAGAAAGGTGGAGAAAGCATTTTCTTCCCTGAACACTTGCACGTTGATGCTTATTTGCATAATTTTAGGGGTTATAGTTGTAATCGTTCAGTGTTCCCAGCAAGCATTTTATTAAGAACCTCACCAAGGACCTTTAAAATCAGGATGTAAATCCAAGTTGACTGCTGCCACAAAGAAATACTTCATGATTTTCAAGATCACAAGCTCAACTTACTATAACTTTGCTAGATGCATAAAAAGTATCAGTTTGTTCAATTTCTCGTAAGGTCACAAACAAACAAATATTCCACAGTCTGCAGTCTTAGAAACCTGGATGTTTAAACCCTTTCCTGCTGCAGGGCATACTATGTAGTAGGCTTGTGCACCGATTTTTTTTTTCGGTTCGATTTTTCGGATTTTTAAACTTTTCGATTCGGCTCGTTTCGACCGATTTCTGTTTCAATTCGGTTCGGCTCGACTCGTTTTTCGTGTACATATTTTTCTCGGAATATCGACCATTTTTCGTATTTTCGTGTCACTTTGCTCATTTTGTATCGACTTTTCGTAATTTCGGAAATTTTCGTTTTCGGAATTATACAGGTTTTCGGAATTTCGACCGTTTTTCGTATTTTCGTGTCACTTTGCGCGTTTTTGGTATCGACTTTTCGTAACTTCGGAAATTTTCGTTTTTAGAAACGTCTGTTCTCCTCGTTTCAAAGCAATAAATTTCGATTTGACACATTTCAAGTCCATTCGAAAATTCCGAAAATATTTCGTTTCGGCTCGGAAAACTTTTCGGATCTGCCATTTTCGGATCTAAAACTTTTCGGAAATTCGGCCGCATCCGAAAACACGAATAGGGAAATTTCGTGAAAATTCCGAAATTCCGAAACCCGAAACGCACATCCCTACTATGTAGGGATGTGCGTTTCGGAAATTTCACAAAATTTTCCGACTCGTGTTTTTGGATGCGGCCGATTTTCTGAAAATTTTTAGATCCGAAAATGGCAGATCCGAAAAGTTTTCCGAGCCGAAACGAAATATTTTCGGAATTTTCGAATGTACTTGAAATGTGTCAAATCGAAATTTATTGCTTTGAAACGAGGAAAACAGACGTTCCGAAAAAACGAAAATTTCCGAAAATACGAATAGTCGATACAAAAAACGAGCTAAATGACACGAAAATACGAAAAATGGTCGAAATTCCGAAAAAAAGTGTACACGAAAAACGAATCGAGCCGAACCGAATTGAAACAGAAGTCGGTCGAAACAAGCCGAATCGAAAAGTTAAAAAATCCGAAAAATCGAATCGAACCGAAAAAAAATAAAAAAAAATTGGTGCACAAGCCTAATACTATGTTGTCCCCACAGCATGTGGGCTTTGAAGCTGCGGGGCGACAGAGTACACCCATGTGACTTCAATGGGCCGCCTTCGCCTGGCCCAGTAGTCAGCGTTGGGACAGCCTGACTGTTCACCATTTGCTGAATTTAACACATTGCGGGGACGCTGGCACAAGCGGCTGGGCCATTGGTATGGGGCGGAGTTACAGCAAGAGGGAGTGAGGCTTTGTGTCTGCAATTTTCAGAAACAGAGTACATCTGGCAAGGCTTTGATTTTTAAATTCCTGTCTTTGCATAAGCAGGGAGATGATCTACTTCAAAGCAGTAAAGTGCCTCGTGTTTCGTGAATAACCCTTCAATTATCGTCAGGTATAGCTGTAGAGGTCTTGTATATATCTAGGGTTGCCACTTGTCCAGTTTTCACCCAGACAGTTCAGGTTTGAAATCATATGTTCGGGTTTCAGCCCTCATCTCACCCGGACACACGATTCAGACCAGACCAGGCCCAGCCTGAATACCAGTAAATGCCTGTGTGAATGGATACCAATCAGAGCCTGTCTGCTCATCTGTGAGAGCCTGTGCGAGTGTATACCTGTGAGCGCCATCAGAGGGAGACCTCAGTCATCCTTCATAAGCAAAGTGTGTATGCTCAGTGGTGTCACAAGGGGGGGGGCAGGGGTGCAGCCTGCCCCGGGTGACACCTTTTTGTTTTTCCCCACACAAGAATATTTTGCCAGGAAGGATACATTGAAATTTCTCTCATCTTCAAGTATGTCCCAGGTAGGCAAGGCCTAGGCTGGTACTTTCCAGGGGACGACAAAAAAACACCACTTAGGCTAGGGTCAAACGAACGCATTATTCACAGCGAAAGTCAAAAAGTGCGTCCGAAAGCATTGATGTATTTTTTCACAGAATGCGCGAAAACGGTCAGAAGACGTGCATTTTCGTGCGTGATTTTTTACGGATCGTCAATAAAACACTTTTTGCGTCTGGACGTTATGTAGGCTGGACGTTAGCAGCGTCTGACATCTCCTAATCACGCCGCTATACCGCCGCAGCGCACTCTGTACGTCAGTACTAGCGGTTCTGCGTTCTCGAAAAACTGCGTTCATTTTCCACTTGCGTTGAGCGGCTGGACTTTCGTGCGGCCGTACTTTGTATATTGGCCGTCATTTTCTGCTACTGCGGCCGTGATTAAGGGCGCCTAAACGCACGTTAAAAATGCGTTAGTCTGACCCCAGCCTTAAGGGGATATTCACAGAGCACCGAAGTGACTCAGACATTTCAGTGTTCTGTTGTTCCCCGTACTTTGGGGAATCAAATTTCCCCCGTGAAGTGCAAGGAATCAGCCTTCGAATGCTGCCGCAAACTTGTCGCCCGCTGTTTTTTAAAAAAATGCTGAACGAAAAAGTCTGGAATTATCATTCATAGGACCTTATATGTTAATAAACAGGTCTGTTACTGGAAAAATTAATTTTTTTTGAAAAATGACGAAGAAACTAAAAAAAACAAATCAATAAATAAAGAGACTTTTTACTACAGATTAAAGGAATAAACGGTTTATTAGATATTGGATAAAAAAGGGAATATTTTTAACATTGAAACCTATGGTGTTCGCCTGAATAAACTTGCCGAATGAAACCACCGGACATCAGGACATTTCTCTGAACAGATTAACCATTACTTCTCTATGGGGACTTTCACTGCCTTCGAACAGGCACATGGCCAGACTGGCCTACCGGGATGCCGGGAGAAATCCCGGTAGGCTGTTTAATTTTTGGGCTACCTGTAGTTTAAATGTTCACTCGCGCGCAAGCTGATTGCTGAGTGAGAGACGCTCTGCTGGTCATTGACAGTGTGGAGGTGGATCTGGTGGGACGTCCCTTCCTCCCACTTGTCTATGCCTCCTCCTCCCATCAGCCGCTTGTTCCCGCTCACAGGAAGTTCGAGGCCACACACTGATTCGTTTGGATGGAGAGGCAGCAACAGGGCAGACTGTGTGAGTTGTTGTGAGAGCACCTGCTTTCAATCCATTCCTCCCTGCTTCTTCACTCACAGTCCTGCTGCCCCCTCCATGGTAACCAGCACTGCCCGACCCAGGGTGAGGTCATCATGCAGAATTGCTATGTGCTATGCAGGTGGATAGCTGCCCCCCTCCCCCCTGCTGCATTTTGGTAGTGGCTGTGTGGAGCTGGGAAGGTGGCAGCATCCTGTGTGATAGCAATTTGTGAACCAGATGAGAGGCTGGCCTGGCATGCTCTGACATCAAGAGATACATAGTCAGGTCTTTTCCCAAATTTACAGTCAGATTCCCCTGGCCATCACTCTCCCCCAGTAAAATCCCCCCGGCCATCACTCTCCCCCAGTAAAATCCCCCCAGCCTTCAATCCCCCCCCTGTAAAATACCCCCAGCCTTCAATCCCCCAGCCTTCACTCCCCCCAGTAAAAACCCCCAGCCTTCAATCCCCCCAAGTAAAAACCCCCAGCCTTCACACCCCCCGTAAAATACACCAGGCCTTCACTCCCCCCAGTAAAATAAAATAACCCCAGCCTTCACTCCCCCTTCCAGTAAAATACCCCCAGGCTTCACTCCCCCCCAGTAAAATACCCCCAGCCTTCACCCCCTCCAGTACAATACCCCTAGCCTTCACTCCCTCTTCCAGTAAAATACCCCCAGCCTTCACACCCGAGTAAAATACCCCCAGCCTTCACTCCCCCTTCCAGTAAAATACCCCCAGGCTTCACTCCCTCCAGTACAATACCCCTAGCCTTCACTCCCCCTTCCAGTAAAATACCCCCAGCCTTCACTGCCCCATCCAGTAAAATACCCCCAGCCTTCACTCCCTCCAGTACAATACCCCCAGCCTTCACTCCCCCTTCCAGTAAAATACCCCCAGGCTTCACTCCCCCCCCCAGTATAAAATACCCCAGCCTTCACCCCTCCAGTACAATACCCCTAGCCTTCACTCCCCCTTCAGTAAAATACCCCCAGGCGTTACCCCACTCCCCCCCCCAGTAAAATACCCCCAGCCTTCACCCCTCCAGTACAATACCCCTAGCCTTCACTCCCCCTTCCAGTAAAATACCCCCAGCCTTCACTGCCCCTTCCAGTAAAATACCCCCAGCCTTCACTGCCCCTTCCAGTAAAATACTCCCAGCCTTCACTGCCCCTTCCAGTAAAATACTCCCAGCCTTCACTCACTCCAGTAAAATACCCCAGCCTTCAATCCCCCCCAGTAAAATACCCCCAGCCTTCAATCCCCCCAGTAAAATACCCCAGCCTTCACTTCCCCCCCAGTAAAATACCCCAAGCCTTCAATCCCCCCAAGTAAAATACCCCCAGGCTTCACTCCCTCTCCAGTAAAATACCCCCAGCCTTCACTCCCCCTTCCAGTAAAATACCCCCAGCCTTCACTCCCCCTTCCAGTAAAATACCCCCAGCCTTCACTCCCCCTTCCAGTAAAATACCCCCAGCCTTCACTCCCTCCAGTAAAATACCCCCAGCCTTCACTCCCTCCAGTAAAATACCCCCAGCAAAATAAAATACCCCCAGCCTTCACCCCCCCAGTAAAATACCCCCAGCCTTCACTCCCCCTTCCAGTAAAATACCCCCAGCCTTCACTCCCCCTTCCAGTAAAATACCCCCAGCCTTCACTCCCCCTTCCAGTAAAATACCCCCAGCCTTCACTCCCTCCAGTAAAATACCCCCAGCCTTCACTCCCTCCAGTAAAATACACCTAGCAAAATACCCCCAGCCTTCACTCCCCCTTCCAGTAAAATACCCCCAGCCTTCACTCCCTCCAGCAAAATACCCCCAGCAAAATAAAATACCCCCAGCCTTCACTCCCCCCCCAGTAAAATACCCCCAGCCTTCACTCCCCCTGTAAAATACCCCCATCCTCCACTCCCCCCCCCAGGAAAATACCCCAGCCTTCACTCGTCCCCCAGTAAAATACCCCCAGCAAAATAAAATACCCCCAGCCTTCACTCCCCCCTCCAGTAAAATACCCCCAGCCTTCACTCCCCCTTCTAGTAAAATACCCCCAGCCTTCACTCCCCCTTCCAGTAAAATACCCCCAGCCTTCACTCCCCCTTCCAGTAAAATACCTCCAGCATTTACTCCCCCCAGTAAAATAAAATACCCCCAGCCTTCACTCCCACCACAATCCCCCAGCCTTCACTTCCCCTTCCAGTAAAATACCTCCAGCCTTCACTCCCTCCAGTAAAATACCCCAAGCCTTCACTCCTTCCAGTAAAATACCCCAAGCCTTCACTCCCCCCAGTAAAATACCCCCAGCCTTCAATCCCCCCAGTAAAATACCCCCAGCCTACAATCCCCCCCAGTAAAATACCCCCAGCCTTCAATCCCCCTAGTAAAATACCCCCAGCCTTCACACACCCCCAGTAAAATACCCCCAGCCTTCACTCCTTCCAGTAAAATACCCCAGCCTTCAATCCCCCCAGTAAAATACCCCCAGCCTTCACTCCCCCCCCCAGTAAAATACCCCCAGCCTTCACTCCCCCTTCCAGTAAAGTACCCCCAGCCTTCACTCCCCCTTCCAGTAAAATACCCCCAGCCTTCACTCCCTCCAGTAAAATACCTCCAGCATTCACTCCCCCTTCCAGTAAAATAACCCCAGCCTTCACTCCCCCTTCCAGTAAAATACCTCCAGCATTTACTCCCCCCAGTAAAATAAAATACCCCCAGCCTTCACTCCTCCCAGTAAAATACCCCCAGCCTTCACTCCTCCCAGTAAAATACCCCAGCCTTCACTCCCACCACAATCCCCCAGCCTTCACTCCCCCTTACAGTAAAATACCCCAGCCTTCACTCCCCTCAGTAAAATACCCCTAGCCTTCACTCCCCCCAGTAAAATACCCCTAGCCTTCACTCCCCCTTCTAGTAAAATACCTCCAGCCTTCACTCCCTCCAGTAAAATACCCCAAGCCTTCAGTCCTTCCAGTAAAATACCCCCAGCCTTCACTCCCTCCAGTAAAATACCCCCAGCCTTCACACACCCCCAGTAAAATACCCCCAGCCTTCACTTCCCCTTCCAGTAAAATACCCCCAGCCTTCAATCCCCCTAGTAAAATACCCCCAGCCTTCACTCCCCCAGTAAAATACCCCCAGCCTTCACACACCCCCAGCCTTCACTCCCCCTTCCAGTAAAATACCCCCTGCCTTCAATCCCCCAGTAAAATACCCCCAGCCTTCACTCCCCCCAGTAAAATACCCCCAGCCTTCACACACCCCCAGCCTTCACACACCCCCAGTAAAATACCCCCAGCCTTCACACACCCCCAGTAAAATACCCCCAGCCTTCACTCGCCCTTCCAGTAAAATACCCCAGCCTTCACACCCCCCCAGTAAAATACCCCAGCCTTCACTCCCTCCAGTAAAATACCCCCAGCCTTCAATCCCCCCTAGTGAAATACTCCCAGCTTTCACCACCCCAGTAAAATACCCACCATCACTCCCCCCAGTAAAATACCCCAGCCATCACCCCCCCACCCAGGGAAATACCCCAGCCATCCCCCCCACCCAGGGAAATACCCCAGCCATTCCCCCCCCGTAAAACACCGCACCGTCACTCCCCCCCCACAGTAAAATAACCCTGGCCATCACACAAACACACATGTCCAGTCCCGCACAGACAGACATGCACATCCAGCGTCCTTCCACATACCCAGACCCAACAAACACACTTAACAGGTGTAGCCAGAGCCCCCAGAGTGAATGTAGCCCCCACTTTCCTCAGTTATTACCAGGGGTCAAGTCCTGGGAAAAAAGGAGGGAACTCACCCACGAAATCCACAACCCCTATTACCTGAAGAAAAAAATCACGACTTCACGAGTATAGCAGTACATGGTGATACCATTTTTATTGGGTTAACTTTACATTTAAAAGACAAGCTTTCAAGAGTGTAACCTCTCCTCTTCAGGTCTAGAAACTATACTGATCAGTGAAAGGTATCACTACGTACAGGTATACTCGTGATTTTGGCAACTGGACTAACATGTTATATATAAGTATATAATATATATATTATATATCTATCCAGGCACAGACCCCCCCAGAATTATATACACAGGCATTGGACCCCCAGAATAACATACACAACACTGAACTCCCAGAATAATATGCACAGCACTGGTTATATGGATATATTTGCCCCCAGCTCACATGGATATATATTGCCTCAGCTCACATGGATATATTTTCCCCAGTTCACATGGATATATTTTCCCCAGTTCACATGGATATAATTGCCCCCAGTTCACATTGATATTATTGACCCCAGCTCATGGATATGCCCCAGCTCTCATGGATATGCCCCCCAGCTCTCATGGATAATGCCCCCCCAGTCTCATGGATAATGCCCCCCCAGCTCTCATGGATAATGCCCCCCCAGCTCTCATGGATAATCCCCCCCAGCTCTCATGGATAATGCCCCCCCCAGCTCTCATGGATAATGCCCCCCCAGGTCTCATGGATAATGCCCCCCCAGCTCTCATGGATAATGCCCCCCAGCTCTCATGGATAATGCCCCCCAGCTCTCATGGATATTTGCCCCAGCTCTCATGGATATTTCCCCCAGCTCTCATGGATAATGCCCCAGCTCTCATGGATAATGCCCCAGCTCTCATGGATATTTGCCCCAGATCTCATGGATATTGCCCCCAGGTCTCATGGATATTGCCCCCGGTCTCATGGATATTGCCCCAGGTCTCATGGATATTGCCCCAGGTCTCATGGATATTGCCCCGCCCCAGCTATCATGGATATTATTGCCCCCAGCAGCCAGCTCACCTCTCTGTGGGCCCGAAACGATTGAGCAGGCCGCCGCCGCACATTTCCGGTGGCCGCGTGCTTCCTGCTAGAACGGCCGCTGACAGGAAGTGCAGCCGCTCGCCTGGGATCTAACAGCCAACCGCGATCTCGCGAGATCGCGGCTGGCTGTTAGATCCCAGGCGAGCGGCTGCACTTCCTGTCAGCGGCCGTTCTAGCAGGAAGCACGTGGCAGCCTGCTCAATCGTTTCGGGCTCACCTGCGTTCCCACTATGGGAGAAGCGAGGGAACGCCATTCCCATAGGACTCGAGCCATGGTTATTACCCTTCACCCAAGTGACCCCATTAACCCTCCAATTCCACATAGTGAGAATGCCCATGCCCCTTCATTTCCCTACAAGGGACCTCATCCCTCCCCCAAAATGAGTGGCCCTATTAACCCCTTCCACCCACTGTAAGGGCCCCAAAACCCTCTCCAAGCCTCAAACAGTGAGGGCCCTAGGCTTTGGCGGCAGACGTCACGCTGTGCACCCTGTAGCCTGGAGAAAAATCTGAACCACTGAACAAGTCAGTAGGGACACAATGCATCAGTGAAAACAAAATGAAAAACAAATTTTATTGTGGCCTAAAGACAAACTCTAAAAACCAAAGTGTGGTGATCACCAAAACAAATACACACAACATGAAAGAAAGTTAAAAACAACAAGTAATTTTGTTTGGTATAAGAATCGACATATGGGGGGGGGGGCGGAGCTGACTCTCGCTGAGTGTGGACGTGTTTCTGCTGAGCTCTCTGACGAACTGGCCTTTTAGGCATTATTTTTCACGTCCCTCTTTCAAGGAGAGCTGCTGTTTTTGAACCCCGAGATCCTGCCCTGGAGGGGTGTTTGAGACCTGAGGCACCGCTCTGCAGATCTTTACTACAACGCTTGAACACCGTGCTGCTTTTTGCAGCCTAGCTGCAGGCGGCCATTTTGACAGCCTGCTCCGGAGTTGTGGCCTGATCTGGTAGTGAACTCGAGTGCCATGGAGACTGCTAACCTTCCAGCACCTGTGCTACCTCCGGGGCTGCCTCCCTCCCCACTGCAGCTGTCTGATGATGACCTTGATTCCCCTCTTACTAAAGGGATGCTAGCGGACCTCATGGAGGAGATGCGGAGGCTCTGGCGCGACACTTGGCGGGAAGCTGGCTGGGCCTACGGCGTAGATTTGGCTGTGAAGGAGTCTGATTGCCTTGCGGAGCTGGAGGTGGTGCCGCGGCCCTGTGATACTGCTGGGCCTGTGACCGGGCCTGAGGCCGACGTCCAGTGCGACTTGCGACCTCACCTGGCTGCACACGTCATGGAGTTCCCCCTGCAAGCAGCTCACCTGGAGATTCCTGTGGCCAGAGGTTGGTTGCGACCCGCTTCTATGCTGCCTGCTGTGCCGTCCTGTCTCAGCGGTCCCTCGGCGGGATGTTCTGCAGCCCTATTATGCGGAGAGGAGCTGTCTGGCTTTGTTGATTGGCGGCTGATCTTGGTGCTGCGAGGGCTTTACTCCCTCGTTGTGAAGCTGACTGGTCTGGGTGCACTATTTGTTCTCCTGCGGGCCGCGAATCCCTTTACTGTCCTGGACACTGGCTGATGTCCCACTGTGTCGTGCCTCTTTTCTAGTTGATGTCCTCTGGCTATACCTTGTTCACCCTACTTACCATGCCCATGTTTATTCTATGAGAAATGATTCCCTCCACGATGACACCCCCCCTGCCATTTGAGACACTTTCTGTCGCCATTGCGGTGTTATGTTTTATTTTTACTCGCCCCTCTCCCTCTGGACACTCCTTTACTGACTTTATCTTTGATGGCCGGGATGTGGTAATTTGTGGGCATCTGGGTTTTTATATATTTTTTTTAATTATTTTTTTTTCTCTCTTTTCTTTTTGTGTGTGCGGGACGATGGGTGGACCTGGGTGAGCCATTGGAACGGGTACCATGGCTCTGACCGCTTCCTCTGGCCCCAGGTTGCCCGGCCTTGTGGCCTCTTCCATGGCCTCCAGTTCCCCGTGGGGTTACTGGAGCGAGCCGGGAATGCCGCTCTATATTAGGTGGTCCCCCACCCCCTTTTTTAAAAAAAAAATTCTTTGTCAATTCAGGCACTTCGCCCGCTATTAGACTGCAGGCTCCACCTCCTCCCTGAAAACGCTGACTTATGTCAGAGTGTCCTTCCCCCTTTCCCCTTACTGTTGATTACTTGTTGACCCTAGCTGACTATTATTTTTTATTTTATTTGCGTTGATTTTCCTTCTGACTAGCCTGCTGTGGCCCTGCGCGGCCGTTTTCTGTTTGTTGTACTGATGACATTGTTACAAAATAAAAATTTTGAAATACAAAAAAAAAAAAAGAATCGACATATGTGTCCAGTATATAGTTCACTCACACATGCGACAATATAGAATAATTGGTACTGAGGTAGCAATGTGAGCTGGGGCAAAAATCGTGCGTAGATGGTCACAATTGATCACGTATATTGAAAATGAAACCCCAAAAAAGAAACCCCCACAAATTCACTTCACTGATATTAGGCTGTAGATTAGTGGATGGTGAGGCTGAAATAGCGAGAACATGTGCCCACAATGAGGTACAGAGTAATCAGCCACAAGCAAACAATAAAGCAGTAATGATAAGCCAAACACTGGCAAAAAATTGAAAGAAGGGAGATTTGGGGGATAGGGTAAATAGCTCACAGCTACTAGAACGCACCCGACGTACGTTTCGCCTTCCACAGGCTCGTCAGGAATGCCAGAAATAAAAACATGAAATGAATGTATATTTATACCCACTGGTCAGTGGGCTCGTCCCATATAGGGATGAGCTGAACACTCCCTGAGTTTGGTTCGGAGCCGAAACTGAACTTTCCAAATGTTCGTATCCGAACCCGAACCCGAAGTCGAACTCAATACAAGTCAATGGGGCTGAAAATTTGGTTTTTAGAGTGCCCTCCAAGAGGGCATATATGCTAGATATTTGCCATAAAAGGTGTATGGGGGTCCGGGTAGTGCCCTGGGGGACAGGAAACAAGGACAAAAAGTAAAAAAAAAAAAAAACATTTTTAAAGGGACAGTGAGTTTTCCATGAAATAAGGGTTAAAAATAAAAACGAAAAATTCCTTCAAATATCGTGCCTAGGAGGTCCCCATAACCTGCCCGTGAAGTGGCAGATTTCTAGGATATTTAGAAATATGTAAAAACCAAAAAAATGACATTTCAAATGACGGTAAATGCTTTTCCTTTAATCTATCCATAAACAACTGCTTGGGGCGGCAGTCTGTATGAAAAGAGGAGACATTTTCGGACACGCAGAAAAAGTTTACTGATTTTTTGGCGGTGAAAAGTAGGAGAATGGAAAATTCTAGACCAAATAGCCGATTTGGAAAGTGAGATAAATGGGAGAATTTTTCTGGTTTGGCTATTTTGACCTAGAATTTTCTCTTCATTCTCCTGAGTTTCACCTTTCTCTGAATAACCCTGTCAAATTTTTAACGTGCGTTTAGGCGCACTTAATCATGGCCGCACAAGCAGCAAATGACGGGCAATGACGGCCAATATACGAAGTACGGTCGCACGAAAGTCCGGCAGCGCAACGCAAGTGGAAAATGAACGCATTTTTTCGAGAACGCAGAACCGCTAGTACAGACGTACAGAGTGCGCTGCGTCCACTAGCGGCGTGTGTGCGTGATTTGGAGACGTCAGACCCTGCTCATGTCCGGCCAACATAACGTCCAGACGCCCAAAGTTTCCTGGTTTGGATCCATAAAAAATCACGCACAAAAATGCACATCGTATGACCGTTTTCGCGCAATCCGTGAAAAAATACGGCAATACGTTCGGACGCACTTTTTGACGGTCGCTGCAAAAAATGCGTTAGTCTGACCCTAGCCTTATCTCACTTTCCAAATCGGCTATTTGGTCCAGATTGTTCTCTTTCCCTGCCATTCACCTGGTTTTCACCTTTTTCTGAACAACCCTGAGAGAGAGGTGAAAGCCAGGAGAACTGGCAGGAGAAGAGAACAATCTAGACCAAATAGCCAATTTGGAAAGTGAGTTAAAGGGGAGAATTTTTCTGGTTTGGCTATTTTGACCTAGAATTTTCCATTCTCCAGTTATTCTCCTGCTTTTCACCGCTCTCTGAATAACCCTGTGAATGTTTAATCCCGAGGTGAAAAATAACATTGCTTTAGATTTTTTTCAAACACCAGTTAAATGCAGCATATTAGGATGTTTTAGGGAAATTAATTCTCAAATCTCAATCAGAAGCAGACACCACCCCACCCTCAGTATATTGTACAATGTATCAAATTGATTACCAGACTAAAAACACCTGGTGTTATGCCCGTTTGTGAACAGAGGTCATTTAGAGTTGATAATCTTTCCACGTACACATTAGTTTTTAATTAAATATCTAATAAACCGTTGCTTATAATATTCTGCAGTAAAGAGTCTCTTTATTTCTAGATTTTTTAGTATTTTTTTAAGCATTTTCTATACTTTTTTTAAAAAAAAAATGTTTTTTTCGAACTCGAACCGAACACGCCCAAAAAGTTCGAAATTCGCGAACTTTCGAACTGCCAAAGTTCGGGTCGAACTCCGCACCGTCCGAACCCGAACAGCTCATCCCTATTTATGACCAATTCATGCAAAACTCCACGTAATCCCAAAGGGTTCACATACTTTTTCTTGCCACTGTACTTCAGGCAACCGTATAAGATAAATTGATAATTGATCAATCAATAATTCAGGGCTCAAAATTTCAAGTCCCAAGCTACTAACCAGGCCATAAGAGTTACTCGCCACCAGTTGCGCCACCTAACCCCTACCCAGCCCTTAACTCTGCCCCTAATCACACCCCCTTAAAATTATCTTATGAAATAACACAGTTAAAGGTTTTACTTAGAATAAAGTTACAAAAATAACATTAACCCTTTCGCTGCTGAGCCATTTCACACCTGTGTGCTGAGGTCATTTTTACCGGTTTCACTCATCATGTTTAAACGCGTTTTGAAGCCATATTTTATTATATGACCCAGACATATTGAAGGCCTGAAGCACCTAAGACTTAGGGCCCTTAAGTTGCCTCTGATGCCAGGACGCAAGGAGGATTTTTCATGAACAGAGAAGGAGCGCGTGTGGGGGTTTGAGTGGGAGATGTGGGGGTGGAGTTTCCAGGAGGGTACTTAAGGTGCATGCATGGAGGCTCTGCGCGCCTTTTTCTCCTGAGGTAGAGCTGACAGAAATCTGAGCTGCTTCAGAGAGTGGTGTTTTGGTCTTTTTTCACCATTTATTTGTTCTTTGAGTATGGCGGAAGGTGGAGACTTGGAGTAGCTGTTGGCGGAAGTGCGGGAGGCGGCTTGGCATGGTGGTGTGGAGTGGGTGAGAAGGGGTTTGACAGAGGTGTTGGCGGTGGAGTCGGGGGCTGGAGCTCGGGCTGTCAGGGTTTCTGGCCACCTAAGCGGTTCAGTCCGGGAGGAGAATCCAGCGGTGGACCAGCGTCTGAGAAGTCGAGGTCGGAAGCGGTGAGAGGCAGAGGACGGTTGGTCCGGCGGATGTTGGCTGGGGGTGACGCAGTTTGGCCGGAGGCTGGCGTGAGCGTTTCAAGGAGGTTGGCAGGTAGGAGCTCAAGGCCTGTCTCGGTTGCTATGGATTCTTAGGTTTCTGGTCGGAGGGGAAGTGTGGTGAGCGCTACCAGGAGAGAAGTGGTGCGGAGGTTGAAGAGTTCCTCGGTTAGACAGGGTTATTCAGAGAGCGGTGAAGAGCAGGAGAATGACTGGAGAATGGAAAATTCTAGGTCAAAATAGCCAAACCAGAAAAATTCTCCCATTTAGGCTAGGGTCAAACTAGCGAATTTTTAACGTGCATTTAGGCGCACATAATCACGGCCGCACTAGCAGCAAATGACGGGCAATGACGGCCAATATACGAAGTACGGTCGCACGAAAGTCCGGCTGCGCAACGCAAGTGGAAAATGAACGCATTTTTTCGAGAGCGCAGAACCGCTAGTACGGACGTACAGAGTGTGCTGCTTCCACTAGCGGCGTGTGTGCGTGATTTGGAGACGTCAGACCCTGCTCATGTCCGGCCAACATAACGTCCAGACACCCAAAGTTTCCTGGTTTGGATCCGTAAAAAATAACGCACAAAAATGCACATCGTATGACCGTTTTCGCGCATTCCGTGAAAAAATACGGCAATGCGTTCGGACGCACTTTTTTGACGGTCGCTGCGAAAAATGCGTTAGTCTGACCCTAGCCTTATCCTCACTTTCCAAATCGGCTATTTGGTCCAGATAGTTCTCTTTTCCTGCCATTCTCCTGGTTTTCACCTTTCTCTGAACAACCCCGAGAGAGAGGTGAAAGCCAGGAGAACTGGCAAGAGAAGAGAACAATCTAGACCAAATAGCCGATTTGGAAAGGGAGTTAAATGGGAGAATTTTTCTGGTTTGGCTATTTTGACCTAGAATTTTCACTTCTCCAGTTATTCTCCTGCTTTTCGCCGCTCTCTGAATAAGCCTGTGAATGTTTAATCCCGAGGTGAAAAATAACATTGCTTTAGATGTTATTTTGAATTTTTTTCAAACACCAGTTAAATGCAGCATATTAGGAAGTTTTAGGAGGGAAATTAATTCTCAATTCTCAATCAAAAGCAGACACCACACCACCCCCTCAGTATAGTGTGCAATGTATCAAATTGATTACCAGACTAAAAACACCTGGTGTTATGCCCGTTTGTGAACAGAGGTCATTTAGAGTTGAGAATCTTTCCACGTATACATTAGTTTTAATTCAATATCTAATAAACTGTTGCTTATAATATTCTGCAGTAAAGAGTCTCTTTATTTCTAGATTTTTTAGTATTTTTTTAAGCATTTTCTATACTTTTTTCAAAATGTCTTTTTTTTTTCGAACTCGAACCAAATACACCCAAAAAGTTCGAAGTTCACGAACTTTCGAACTGCCAAAGTTCGGGCCAAACTCCGAACCGTCCGAACCCGAACAGCTCATCCCTAGTCCCATAATTAACCAATGAAATCGTTTGAATGCACATGATGTAATGATCGTCACTCAATTGAATGATTGGCGGCAGGGTAATCCAATAGCAAAGTGATGCTGACAACATACTTGGCCATCCCTATGACTGGCAGGTATACAAGCCAATCAATGGCATCTAATGCTCAGAGTGAACTCCACCCCTATGTTAATAGTAATGTATCAAACCAGTCAAACAAACTATAGCGATCCTATACCGTGGGGATGTCCACACGCACCGTATGAAACGGCAGAATGAAACTGCCTTCAGTGTAGCACCATGTCTAAAGAATTCCACTGTGGTGACCAAATAAAAGACATAAATGAATGGCGGAACATGGAAAACAGAATAATAAATAATGTAACCCATAATTAAATAGGCAAATGTATTGCCACTATGGGGACATACAGTTGTGTTCAAAATTATTCAACCCCCACTGAAATTGAGTGTTTTGGCCAGTTTGACATTGATTTTGATCATTCAGTCATCTTGCTTACAATTAAATCAAAGAGGCACGTGTAGGTCAGACAAATATAACATAACATTTATAATGAAATAACCACAAATGTCTTTTCTGTGCTCACATCATTATCAGTTTTATTCAACCCCCAAGTGACATTCAATCTTAGTACTTAGTACAACTTCCTTTTACAGTTATAACAGCTTTTAAACGTGAAGCATAGCTTGACACAAGTGTCTTGCAGCGATCTACGGGTATCTTCGCCCATTCGTCATGTGCAAAATCCTCCAGTTCAGTCACATTCTTAGGCTTGCGCACTGCAACTGCTTTCTTTAAGTCCCACCAGAGGTTCTCAATCGGATTTAAGTCAGGTGACTGCGATGGCCACTCCAAAATGTTCCAGCCTTTAATCTGCAACCATGCTCTAGTGGACTTGGAGGTATGCTTGGGATCATTGTCCTGTTGAAAGGTCCAACATCTCACAAGCCTCAGGTTTGTGACGGACTGCATCACATTGTCATCCAATATCTCGTGGTACTGAAGAGAATTCATGGTACCTTGCACACGCTGAAGCTTCCCTGTACCTGCAGAAGCAAAACAGCCCCAAAGCATGATTGACCCCCCGCATGCTTCACAGTAGGCAAGGTGTTCTTTTCTTCATAGGCCTTGTTCTTCCTCCTCCAAACATAGCGTTGATCCATGGGCCCAAACAGTTCTAATTTTGTTTCATCAGTCCACAGAACACTATCCCAAAACTTCTGTGGTTTGTCCACATGACTTTTGGCATACTGCAGTCGACTCTTCTTATTCTTTGGAGACAGCAAGGGGGTGCGCCTGGGAGTTCTGGCATGGAGGCCTTCATTACGCAGTGTGCGCCATATTGTCTGAGCTGAAACTTCAGTACCCACATCTGACAAATCTTTTCTCAGTTCCTCAGCAGTCACACGGGGACTTTTCTCCACTCTACGGTTCAGGTAGCGCACAGTAGTCGAAGTCAGCATCTTCTTTCTGCCACGACCAGGTAGCGTTTCAACAGTGCCCTTTGCCTTGAATTTGTGAATGATGCTTCCGATGGTCTCTCTTGGTATGTTTAACATCTTTGCAATCTTCTTATAGCCATTGCCCTTCCTGTGAAGAGTAATCACCTCTTCTCTTGTCTTCCTGGACCATTCTCTTGACTTCACCATGTTTGTAACCACACCAGTAAATGTCTAGAAGGAGCTGAGTATCACAGTCATTTTAAAGCTGCCTAATTGGTGCTTATTATGCTTTATTGCTGCTCTGTGACATCCACAGGTGTTTTCAATACCTGATTGAAAACACTTGAATGAACCTCTGTTCTTCAGAGTGGTGGTCTTTAAGGGGTTGAATAATTGTGTCAATGTAGGATTCACAAAAGAAACATTTACTACTGTATTACAAAACCAATTGATGTCATTTTAGTTGCATATGTGTAGTGTTTATGAGGGTGTCAGTGCTCCACAGTAATGTGTAGTGAGTATGAGGGTGTCACAGAGCTCCACAGTAATGTGCAGTGAGTATGAGGGTGTCACAGAGCTCCACAGTAATGTGCAGTGAGTATGAGGGTGTCACAGAGCACCACAGTCATGCGTGGTGTGTATGAGGGTATCACAGAGCTCCACAGTAATGTGTAGTGAGTATGAGCGTGTCACAGAGCTCCACAGATGCATGTTCTCCCTAGCAATACACAGGGCCATGCAACCTGCATGACTAATAATTATCTAAACCATGATGGCCCCCATGATGTTAAAACAACTGTTAATTAATGTTCATACACACCACACATTGCTGTGAGTTTAATTGCTGTGCAGCTCTGATACGTATCCTTTTGGTTTGCACGTATCACAATATGGGGCTGGTCTTTTGGACTGCTTTTTATTCCCAGTCCGGCCCTGAACAGGCACCGTACTTCTTGGCAGTTCGCCAAAATTTGTGTGTGAGCATATCACAGAGCTCCACATCAATAAACCTCACAGTAATGTGTGCCTTGTATTATGAGCATTCAGTGTTATATGGGAGTACTAATTTACGGGTAAGTTTAAAAAACGTAAAACTCGAGGGGGGTGACACCATGAGTTACGGCACCGGGTGACACCAACCCTAGTGACGCCACTGTGTATGGTCTACATAAAAAAAAATATGGCATGCATTATTTGAGTGTTCGGGTTTGCCTTGAAGGAAAGGTGGCAACCCTATATATATATCACAACCAGAAGCACCGCAAAAGAAGGAGACAATTGCATGGTGCAATATAGTAGATCAATAGTAGGGCTGAAACAACTAATGGATTAATCAACAACCAAATCGATGAGAATAAAAGTTGTCAAATAACTATTACGAAAATAGATGTCAAATAATCGGTTGGTCGATTAATCGGTCTGTGTACTGGGTCAGTCAGGGTCTGTGTATTTAGTCAGACCGAGTTAAACATTATTAACCTCAGAGAATACTTTGAAGCTGATTATTAGATGATGTTCTTCTAGGGTTATGTTGGACACAACCAGTTTGTTTTTATTTAGCTTACAACAGTAGGAGAACTATAAAACAGACCATGTGGTGCTGCCACTAGGTGGTTGGAGCTGTATCACCAGTGTTATATCCTTACTTGGACCTGGAGTCCTGTGCCACCACCGCACCCTTTGTCACTCCAATGCAGAGTTGCCGTCCCTCCTGTTGGTACTGGTCCCTTCTCCGCAAGCTGCCTCTTAAACTCAGGTCCAGTCTCTTGTCCAAACTCAACCACTCTAACATGAGTCCGGTCCTTTACCCCAACTCGCTCCCTCTCATCTCTAGTCCCTTCCCCCACTCAGTTTGTTCCTGAAATCATTTTAAAAGGGACTCCCTATGCACCACAACCGCTTTAGCTTATTAACATGTTCAGGCTGCATGGAGTTTCCCCCACCTGTTCATCATGCTTTCCGTGCTGACATCATCATTAGACATGTGCATTCGTTTTAGTACTAAAACGATTTAGTCAGAATTTTGGGATAATTTAGTTTTAGTATGACTCAAGAGAAACGAAACTGCTCAGTACAAAAAACGAAAGAAACTAAAATAAAATGCACTACATTTTAGTTTCAGTCCTTTTTGTGATATTACATTGATGAGTGAAGGAGACCAGCAATGAAGAGCGCAACATCGCAACATCCGAAGATCTGCACCCTCCACATGCCAATGCAGTAGGATGTTCTATACAGAGAGGGGCATTAATTAATGCAGGAGGATGTTCTATACATTATACAGAGAGGGGTATTAATGCAGGAGGATGTTATATACATTATACAGAGAAAGGTATACATTGAGGAGGATGTTCTATACAGAGAGGGACATTAATTAATTCAGGAGGATGTTCTATACATTATACAGAGAGGGGTATTAATTAATGCAGGAGGATGTTCTAAACATTACACAAAGAGGATCCTTTTTTTTCAGCCCTTTAAATCCAGTGGCTGTGAGCGCTGAGATCGGCTGCTTGTTACATTATCTCTCAGTACAATGTATCAGGCTCAGTTGTTACAGTAACTGACTGTAACAGTGCTCAGAGTTTCAGTAAAACAAGGAAATAATATTGTTCTAACCTCTTATATCTAAAAATATTATTTACTAGTTATACTGAAACTCTGAGCGCTGTGATGAGCAGCAGTCAGTTACTGTAACAGCTTTGCCTGACATGGGGCAGTATTACAATGTTGGTGCTAACTTAACCAGAGCTGTTGTAAACTGAAAACCTCCATAGGCTATAATGGCTCTGGGAAGTTTACAACAGCTCTGGTTATGTTAGCACCAACTATGTAATATGACCCACATTGTGCTGAGAGTGAGAGATACTGTAACAAGCAGCGATCTCAGCCCTCTGAGGAGCCACTACAATAGTAATTGTATCCATTGGATTTCGGATGAATGAAATTAGTTTTCATACTAAAGAACTGAAAACGAATTTCTTTAGTAACTAAATAAATTGCATTTTAGGACTAATCCATTAGTTCAAAACGAAATTTTGTGCTGTGCACATGTCTAATCATCATGTCTATCCGAGCAATGTTTGTTCAGGGAGAAAACAGACATGAGCTTCAGTTGTGGAGGCAGCATCGATCAATAACTCTGACCAGGTGGTCACAAAACTTGTGTGAAAAGTACGCAAGATACATAATTTGTATATGTACGTACACCACAAAATTTCATAAAATTTATTTTACATTTTTTTAACTTTGATTGATTCATCAGATAATACACAATCGAAAAAATAAATCGGCCAACTAAACGATTATGAAAATAATCATTAGTTGCCGCCCTAATCAATAGTTTATGATAGGTGAAAACCAGGAGAATTGGCAGGAGAAGAGAACAATCTACACCAAATAGACAATTTGGAAAGTGAGATAAATAGGAGGATTTTTCTGGCTTGGCTATTTTCACCTAGAATTTTCACTTCTCCAGTCATTCTCCTGGTTTTCACCGCTCTCTGAATAACCCTGTTAGTGTCATGGATCCCCTTGAAATTACGATACTGGTCCCTGTACACAGTATACTATCTACGTCTCCGATCCTTAGATGGTCGGTAACACTAACTACCTGCAGAGAACAGATCTTGTAGCACCCAGCAAGGGGTAACAGACACCAGATTAGGAGTAGGGATGGGCCGAACCACCCCGTGTTTGGTTCGCATTCGAACACAAACATTTGAAAAAGTTCGGATTCGAACCCGAACACGATTCGAACTCAATGCAAGTCAATGGGACTCGAACGTTCGATTTTTAGAGTGCCCTCCAAGAGGGCATATATGCAAGATATTTGCCATAAAAGGTGTATGGGGGTCTGGTAGTGCCCTGGGGGACAGGAAACAAGGGAAAAAAAACAAAAAAATAAAGTTTTTAAAAGAATAGTGATTTTTCCATGAAATAAAGGTTAAGAATAAAAACGAGGTCCCCATAACCTGCCCGTGAAGTGTCGGATTTGTAGGATGTATAGAAACATTTAAAGAGAAGAAAATGTCATTTCAAATGACGGTAAATGGTTTTCCTTTAATCTATTCATAAACAACTGCTTGGAGCGGCAGCCTGTTTGAAAAGAGGAGAAGTTTTAGGATACGCAGAACAAGTTTAGTGATTTTTTGGCTAAATTATGGTGAAACTTATGCAGGCTTTGGATGAAAGTAACAAAAGGTGCATTAAAATTGGATCTTTGGTGCCAGCTAACCCCTCTGAGGTATTGTGGAAGAGTGCAGGGGTGGACCCTGCCATCAAATATTACATTGATAGGAATCTGGTAAACGCGTCAGTAGCAGTGCACCCAAATATTGGGCCTTTGATGCCAGCTAGTGCCTTCACAACGTAACCCCTCTGAGGAATTGTGGAAGAGTGCAGGGGTGGACCTTGCATTCAAATATTAAAATGATTGGAATCTGGTACACACTCTGCTGTGCTGGGTATGTGATGTGATGTGAAACACATGCTGTGTTGGGTATGTGATGTGAAACACATGCTGTGCTG
Organism: Leptobrachium leishanense; assembly: GCA_009667805.1. NCBI lineage: Eukaryota > Metazoa > Chordata > Amphibia > Anura > Megophryidae > Leptobrachium > Leptobrachium leishanense. Next base: position 108,709,797 of record CM019068.1, on the reverse strand, counting down.
GGTAGGTGATGTGAAACACTACTGTGCTGGGTAGGTGATGTGAAACACTACTGTGCTGGGTATGTGATGTGAAACACTGCTGTGCTGGGTATGTGATGTTAAACACTGCTGTGCTGGCCTGCTGGGTATCTGATGTGAAACACTCTGCTGTGCTGGGTATGTGATGTGAAAGACATGCTGTGCTGGGTACGTGATGTTAAACACTCTGCTGTGCTGGGTATGTGAAGTGAAACACATGCTGTGCTGGGTATGTGATGTGAAACACTCTGCTGTGCTGGGTATGTGATGTGAAACACTGCTGTGCTGGGTATGTGATGTGAAACACTCTGCTGTGCTGGGTATGTGATGTGAAAGACATGCTGTGCTGGGTATGTGATGTAAAACACTCTGCTGTGCTGGGTATGTGATGTGAAACACTGCTGTGCTGGGTATGTGATGTGAAACACCTGCTGTGCTGGGTATGTGATGTGAAACACCTGCTGTGCTGGGTATGTGATGTGAAACACATGCTGTGCTGGGTATGTGATGTGAAACATATGCTGTGCTGGGTATGTGATGTGAAACACACTGCTGTGCTGGGTATGTGATGTGAAAGACATGCTGTGCTGGCATGTGATGTGAAAGACATGCTGTGCTGGGTATGTGATGTTAAACACTCTGTTGTGCTGGGTATGTGATCTGAAACACTCTGCTGTGCTGGGTATGTGATGTGAAACATTTTGCTGTGCTGGGTATGTGATGTGAAACACTCTGATGTGATGTGAAACACTGCTGTGCTGGGCATGTGATGTGAAACACTGGGTATGTGATGTGAAACATAATGGAGGATAATGTGGATAATGTGTGCCTGCAGGTTTCCCCTTTAGTATCCCTGTTTTAGCTCCATATTACGGGTCAGGTGCTAAGCGCCACTATGAGTGCCACCTCCTGCCGTCCATAGGACTCCATGGAGGCTTGTGCTGCCTGCCGCGTGACCTGCAGGATCTCGCCTCTCGTGAGATCTTGCAGGTCCGCAAATTGATTCACAGAGGGAGACTGGGGACTTTTTGTTCCCAGTCTCACACTGCTCCTGGCGGCCAGAAGTGGCAGATCGGCACACCGTTCTCGCCGCAGGTTGAGAGGTGAGTATCTGATTTTTTTGAGGTGGGGTTTGGGAGGTGATAAATGATTCTGCATAAGTGGTATCAGTTAGCACCAGCTTCTAGCCTGTGGTTAAGTTCTTCGTTGTCACATCAGTGCGGTAATTAGCAGTAGGACTACAAAGAATAGGGAGCGCAAAGTACAGTAAGTTCGTGCAAGCTAACGCAATCACTGATGCTGTAATGGGTTTATCGTTAGTAATGTAATATGGGGGGCATGTGCCAAAGTCACTTATCCTGATGTTAACGCTTACTCACCTGAACACCACAGCTGATGTTCTCTATGGAATAGGGCAGCCCATGCTCTACTCTCTCATCATATCTCCATGTCACCTGTGCAGGAGCCATGTATGTAAGATACAAGTTCTCACTAGCAATAAACAGGGGCATGCAACCTGCATGACTAATTATTAATTATCTAGACCTTGATGGCCCCCACAATGTTAAAACAACTGTTAATTAATGTTTGTACACACCTCACAGTACTGTGAGTTTTATTTCCACGGAGCTCTGTGAAGCACTCATACACACTGCACATTACGGTGGGTTTTATTGCTGTGAAGCTCTGAAATAATATTACATTTATACACTGCACATTACTGTGGAGCTCTGTGATACAGCAATGTGTATGAGTGTATCACAAAGCTCCTCAGTAATGTGCAGTGTATAAATGTAATACTATTTCATATCAATCTAAGGACTTGTTTGTTGGCAGTTCTTTATGTTTACATTATTCTTTTTTTCTTTTTTTGGAATGTTGGGGGCAGAGAGCAAAATTATGCAGTGAGCGGGCTTTCGGGGGGCCCAAGAAAATGTTTGCCCAGGGTCCAATCAATATTAAAGACGGGCCTGACCCCAACGGTGACTAGTCGAAGATTATTCTTTTCGTTCACTGGCCAGTTTAACACAGTACCCGGGTACCCTAGACACCACATTTTTTGAGCCTTTTTGACGGGATTTACACTCGCGAACTGAGGGGGTTAACCATTCCTTTTTCCGCGGCGTGTTTTCCCACGTTACGCATTCCTGTCATTCATATCAACGTATATGTGTATTATATGCCACTTTATTGAGACCAGTAAAGTATATAATCTAGAAAATCCTGGCGTATAGTGTTTCCTAGTGCGATGAGACTATCCCGAGGTTTATTCAGCGGCTCCTCCGGGGGTGAGCGCTACAAACAAACTATGGGTTTTAGGACACAAGCGATGTTTTGTATTTAAATTAGATTAATGAGATTAGATTTATGGATTAGATTAATTAATACATTTAGGACCCAGAGATAAACTTCTTGATGCCTGTGACTACCAAGCTCATTTATATATCATGCCTATAGTGTTCACATGACATCCACAGTACATTCAATAATTTATTAGCAATACGCACAAAACACTGTCTGTTCAACTTCCCTACAATAAAAATACAGCACATAAGTTACTTTGTATAACTCCTACTTTACAGCTGTTTCCATGCATATAAACTGATAAGAATTATAACAAGCATCACACGCATATTAGAGCCATGTGAATATGGAAGAGACCCCTGGACCTATAAGAAGAGCAGAAGGGCATATGCCGGTCACATTCTTAGCTGAGTACAAATTGGTGAGGTTCCATTTCCAAACAATTTAAAGTCCATCCTTCTGCAGTGTGGAAGATTATTCACAAGTGGAAAACATTCAAGTCAATCTTCCCAGAAGTGGACGTCCCAGCAAATTCACCTCAAGGTCATACCATGCAATGCTCAAAGAAATTGCAAAAAACCCAAGAGATACAGCTCAGACTCTACAGACCTCAGTTAAAATATTAAATGTTAAAGTTCATGCCAGTAAGATTAGAAAAAGACTGAACAAGTAGGGTTTGTTTGGAAGGGTCGCCAGGAGAAAGCCTCTTCCCTTTAAAAAGAACATGGCAGCCTGGCTTAGATTTGCAACATGTAACAGGGCATCATGTAGAGAGCAAGGAAAGGTCCTGTCCGGGGTTTAGGGGTCACCCAGATTTCTCTCTTACACCTTCCGGAACCTCTAAGCCCCTGGTTTTGCACTTTGTCTCAGTGGCAATTTAGTGCAGGTGAGGCAAACAGACATCGCTCTGGAACCTGGGGAGCAGACAGTCTCTATCTGCTGGAGCACAAGGTTGGTCATGCTGCTTTGTTTAAGCCTGACAAACACTAGGTTTGCACAGGTTGTTAGTCAGGAGGACTATTGTATGTTTAGTTAGTGCCGGGACACGGCTAGGAATTTTCTTTGCTTTTGAAGTATTTATTTTTGAGCAATATACAGTGTGGTGTATAACCTGTGGGTTGCTGCAATAAATGTACCACCGTTTGAAGGAAAGTCACTGGTCTGGTCTCTGAACCTTTCAAGAGTGCTCACCCCAGAGAGCAATTGCAGCCGCTACCTGTTTCCCAGCTCACAAACATTACATCTGAACAAGCCACAAGACTTCTAGAACAATTTCCTTTGGACAGACTTTGGCCCACTATGGAGATGTTTGACCATAATGCCGAGCACCACGTTTAGTGAAAACCAAACACAGCATATCATCACAAACTCCTCACGCCAACTCTCAAGCATGGTGGTGGAGGGGGATATGATTTGGGCTTGTTTTGCATCCACAGGACCTGGGCACCTTGCAATCACTGAGTCGACCATGAACTCCTCTGAATACAAAAATATTCTACAGTCAAAATCGCTTGAAACACATGCTTTTGAGAGAGCAATCTTTGCATTCAACATATAGCAGGCTATTAGACATCTACAGTTCTCAGTGTATCACGTAAAACATTCCGGCATCATTACAATCGTTGTGCTAAAACGGGGACGCTATAGAGAAAAACCTGCGCCTGCAGGTTTTTCTTTTGCGTCCTCGTTTTAACGCGATATTACAATGCAGATGCTAGAAAAGCTGGCTGCATTGTTATCGGCCGCTGAGCTCCGCCGCACGCATCTCCTCCATGGAGTCCATATAGGACTCTATTGAGGCAGACGGCGCCGGTCAGATGACATGCCAGATCTCGCCTCGCGAGATCCGTTAGGTCGGTGTAGTGATCTGCAGGGGAAATCCGGGGGGACTTTTCCCCCCAGTCTCTCCCTGGTTCCCAGAGGAGGCGGTTGGAGTTGCGGTCCTTGCCGCGGGAAGAGGAGTATACGATTTATTTTGACGGAATCCGTTAGCACCAAGTCCAGGCTGTGGTTAAGTTTCTGGTAACCGCAGCCGGATGGTAATTAGCGATAGGACTTTGTAATCCTAGCACTAATTAACTCTTTGCGCTACCCATGTTAAGCATAGGGACCGCAAAGTACAGTAACCTCACGCAGAACAGCACAAGATACTAATCACCAGTGGCGTAGCGTGGGGGGTGCCTCGGGGGCGGTCGCCCCGGGCGCAATTTTCTTAGGGGGCGCAAAATTTCAAGAGAAATTTGAACCACTAATATTTTCCAGCAGGGATCAGCAAGGCGTCTGTCAGTTTTGCCACACTAGCGGTGACTTGGCACTCAGCGTCCAGAAGGGAGGACCAGGACATAAAATTCTGGTCCTGTCCCGACTCCTCCTTAACGCTGATATGAGTCACATGAAGTAGTGCAGCATTATTCAACGGAACACCCTGTACCATGCTTGTCAGTCCCCCTTGAAGCCCTGTTCCAGCCCCCCGCCGTTGGCAGCTCTGCAGCCGCTGAACAGGAAGGAGGGAGGGAGGAGCCTGTCCTGCAGCACCTTTTAAATTCGGTCTCCACTAGGGTACTGGGAGGGAGTGACTTGGGGTACTTGGATAGAGAGTGAATGGAGGTATTGGGAGAAAGTGGGGGTACTGAGAGTGACTGGGTTACTTAGAGGGTGACTAGGGGTACTGGGAGAGAGTGACTGGGTATAGTGTGAGAGTGGACCTATGCTAGGGTATACTGGGACAGGGTGACTGGTAGCAGTGGCGTAGCGTGGGGCGGCATGTGTGTTTCATTTTTTTATTATATCAGTATTTTGTTAATATACAATACATGTGCTTGTGGGGTAAGGGGGTCAATACTCTACTGGTGGAAGGGAATCATGGTGTGTTACCATGTCCACAGGTTGGGGGGCGCACAATTCTTGCCTTGCCCCGGGTGCTGACAACCCACGCTACGCCGCTGCTAATCACTAATGTTTTTTTTAACCCGTTAGCAACGTAACGTGTAATCTGGCCCTCCATGTGGCTGGCGTGGGCCGACCAACTTAAATAAAATTTAATTTTTATTACTGGTAGTCTGGACCATATGTGAAAGCTCTTCCTTGAACTGAAAGACACAAACACAAAGGTTTTATTTTCAGTTCATAGTTGCTGACTAGGGATGAGCCGAACACCCCCGAGTTCGGATCGCATTCAAACTCGAACTTTCCAAATGTTGGAAGTCGAACTCGAACTTTCCAAATGTTCGATATCGAACACGAACTCAAAACAAGTCAATGGGGCTGAAAATTAGATTTTTAGAGTGCCCTCCAAGAGGGCATATATGCTAGATATTTGCCATAAAAGGTGTATGGGGGTCAGGGTAGTGCCCTGGGGGACAGGAAACAAGGACAAAAAGTTTTAAAAAAACGTTTTTAAAGGGACAGTGAGTTTTCCATGAAATAAGGGTTAAAAATAAAAACGAAAAATTCCTTCAAATATCGTGCCTAGGAGGTCCCCATAACCTGCCCGTGAAGTGGCAGATTTCTAGGATGTATAGAAATATGTAAAAAACAAAAAATGACATTTCAAATGACGGTAAATGCTTTTCCTTTAATCTATCCATAAACAACTGCTTGGGGTGGCAGTCTGTATGAAAAGAGGACACATTTTCGGACACGCAGAAAAAGTTTAGTGATTTTTTTGGCTAAATTATTGTGAAACTTATGCAGGCTTTGGATGAAAGTAAGGATAGGTGCTTTAAAATTGGGCCTTTAGCGTCGACAACAGTGCTGTCACACCGTAACCCCTCTGAGGATATGAATCTGGTACAGGCGTCAGTGGCAGTGCACTCAAATATTGTGCCTTTGGTACCAGGCCAGCAAGTGCCATCATACAGTAACCCCTCTGTGGTATTGTGGAAGAGTGCAGGGGTGGACCATGCGGTCAGGGCCGGTGCTAGACTATTTTGCGCCCTAGGCAAGACCAGCTACTTGCACCCCCCCAAAAAAAAAAAAAAACTACACAACATGAAACTGCTAAATTTCTTTTTATTTAAGAATAAAGTTTGAAAAGCACCAATAGTAAAGGTAAAATAAATTTAAATAAACTGTATTAAACCATTTTAAATTAACTCGATTAAACAAATTAAAATTAACGGAAAAAAAAATAAGAGTTGTCACGTAAGTTTCAATTTCAGACACATCAAAATTTCACTTTGTGTGCCTTATCCTTTGCAAAATTTTCATCATGCGTATATATATATATTGCCCATGCCAGCTCACATCATGCTCACAGACAGTCACAGATGCACCATCATCATAGGCGTGCGCAGCCTATTGCATTAGGGTGTGCACCCAAAAGCTCAAACACATGAAAAAAATTATTATTATTATTATTATTATTAATATATATATATATATATATATATATATATATATATACACACACGCACCCTTATGCATACATACACACGTACACACTCTCACACATTCAGCCTAAATATATCATTACAGTCAGGGTACTTCAAAGAGAATTGAAAAGTCACCGCACGTTCGGTGACTTTTCGTTCTCTTCAATTCGGTTTGTTTTGACGATTCCCAGTTTGGCGACCCTGCGGTGTATTCAGCAAGCACCACAGGGTCCCTGAATTGCAGGGAAAGGTCGCCGCAAAACCCGGCGAATGCACGCCGAAAACCCGCAAAAACATCTAGATTAACCCGCCGGAAAAAGTCGAGCAGGAGACGATCACACGCAGCGAAGCTGCCGGAAAAAGCCGGCACCACAGACGAATGGAGTGAATAAATTAGCAAAACAGTTTGCTTGAATGTTTGAAAAGTGAAACGCTGTTTGCAAAGAAACTACTGAGCGAAAATGTCTGAAATTTACATGAGGTCCAGGGAATGATAATAAAAAGGGCTGTTACAGAAAAAATAAGTAAAAAAAAAACAAAACAGGAAAATGCTTAAAATATTACAAAAAAAATCTATAAATAAAGAAACTTTTTACTGCAGAATTTTATAATGAGCGGTTTATTAGATATTGAATTAAAACGGGAATATTTTTAACATTGAAACCTATGGGATTCGCCTGAATAAACTTGCCGAATTAAACCACCGAACAGCAGGGCATTTCGGGAACCTTTCACTGCTGGTTTTTGTTCTCTGAATAGCCGAAGCATTGCTTTTTTATGGGGATTTCCCTGCCCTCGAACAGGCACTGAACAGGCACCGTATGTGCAGGCAATTCGCCAGGATTTGGTAAATTGCCTGCTCTCTGGATAGCCGAATGGCCAGGAAAGGTAACCGAACGCTGATTTTCAGCGTTCGGTTACCTTTCTCCAGCCATTCGGATCTCTTTGGATAACCCTGTATGTTTATAATTCAGAGGTGCAGCAACCTTGGCCATCCAGTTGTTTTTGAACTACATTTCCCATGAGTCTCGACTAACCCAATTAGTGGCTGAGTATTGTGGCTGATTGTGTTTTATGACTATCAGGGTTATTCAGAGAGAGGTGAAACTCAGGAGAATGACCGGAGAAGTGAAAATTCTAGGTCAAAATAGCCAAACCAGAAAAATTCTCCCATTTATCTCACTTTCCAAATCGGCTATTTGGTCCAGATTGTTCTCTTTTCCTGCCATTCTCCTGGTTTTCACCTTTCTCTGAACAACCCTGAGAGAGAGGTGAAAGCCAGGAGAACTGGCAGGAGAAGAGAACAATCTAGACCAAATAGCCAATTTGGAAAGTGAGATAAATGGGAGAATTTTTCTGGTTTGGCTATTTTGACCTAGAATTTTCTCTTCTCCAGTCATTCTCCGGAGTTTCACCTTTCTCTGAATAACCCTGTCAGGGTTATTCAGAGAGCGGTGAAAAGCAGGAGAATGACTGGAGAATGGAAAATTCTAGCAGGGTTATTCAGAGAGCGTGAAAAGCAGGAGAATGACTGGAGAATGACTGGAGAATGAAAAATTCTAGGTCAAAATATCCAATTTGGAAAGTGAGATGAAAGGGAGAATTTTTCTGGTTTGGCTATTTTGACCTAGAATTTTCACTTCTCCAGTTATTCTCCTGCTTTTCACCGCTCTCTGAATAACCCTGTGAATGTTTAATCCCGAGGTAAAAAATAACATTGCTTTAGATGTTAAGAAGAAGTTTTAGGAGGGAAATTAACACTTCTCACTCAGAACAGAAGCAGACACCACACACCTTCATTCTACATACAATGTATCAAATTCATTACACCAGACAAAAAACACCTGGTGTTTACCGTTTGAGAAACACAGGTCATTTAGAGGTGAGAATCTTTGCACGTACACATTAGTTTTTAATTCAATATCTAATAAACCGTTACTTAAAATATTCTGCAGTAAAGAGTCTCTTTATTTCTAGATTTATTAGTATTTAAGCATTTTTTATACTTTTTTCAAAATTTCCTTTTTTTTTTGCGAACTCGAACCGAACACACCCAAAAAGTTTGAAGTTCGTGAACTTTCGCACGACCAAAGTTTGAATCGAACTCCGAACTGATCGAACCGAACAGCTCATCCCTATTGCTGACTGTACATACAAAGAGAATTGAGCATATGAAGTGGTAAAAGAGACTGAAAGAGACATATGTTGTTATGAAGACTTTGGGCAGGGATAAACAATGTGGCTGTCTGAAAAATCCTGCTGTTCATGGACCCCCCTACAAATAACAACCTAAAAGTAATTTTATACATGGATGACTTTCATTGATGAATTTTATACATGGATGATGTTTAAGATTCCAGATTTAATATCTAAAAAATTAGACTGCATAAAATTGCTGAACTAAAATCTTTGAACATTTGTACATATGTATGTGTTTGATGTATGTGTTTGTTCAGGTGTGTAAGGGCCAAATAAAGGGCAGCGGCAATGGTTTCATCTATTGAATGTCTAGGGCAGTGATGGTGAACCTATGGCACGCATGCCACACCTCACTGCTGCTCCGAGCATCTTCCTCCCAGCGCGCGTGGGCAAATGATGCTGCCCGCGCTCGTTGAAGTCCACCAGCCGCGATCTCGCGGCGTTAACACCGGAGTTAACGCCGCGATCTCGCGGCTGGTGGACTTCAACGAACGGCCGGGCAGCATCATTTGCCCGCGCGTGCTGGGAGGAAGACGCTCGGCGCGGCAGTGAGTTGGGGCATTATCCATGAAAGCTGGGGCAATATCCATAAGAGCTGGGGTATTATCCATGAAAGCTGGGGGCTATATCCATAAGAGCTGGGGTATTATCCATGAGAGCTGGGGGCAATATCCATGCGAGCTGGGGCCAATATCCATTTCGAGCTGGGGCATTATCCATGAGAGCGGGGGCAATATCCATGCGAGCTGGGGGCAATATCCATGCGAGCTGGGGGCATATCCATGCGAGCTGGGGGCATATCCATGCGAGCTGGAGCATTATCCATGCGAGCTGGGGCATTATCCATGAGAGCTGGAGCATTATCCATGTGAGCTGGGGCATATCCATGAGAGCTGGGGCATATCCATGAGAGCTGGGGCATATCCATGAGAGCTTGGGCATATCCATGAGAGCTGGGGCATTATCCATGAGAGCTGGGGGGCATATCCATGAGAGCTGGGGCAATATCCATCTATGTGTGAGCTGGGGGCATTATCCATACATGTGTGAGCTGGGGCAATATCCATCCATGTGTGAGCTGGGGGCCAATATCCATCCATGTGTGAGCTGGGGCAGTATACATCCATGTGTGAGATTGGGGCAATTATATCCATGTGTGTGCTTGGGGCAATTATATCCATATGTGTGCTTGAGGCAATTATATCCATGTGTGAGCTTGGGGCAATATATAAATGTGAGCTGGGGCCAATTATATCCGTGTGTGATCTGGGGCAATATATAAATGTGAGCTGGGGCCAATTATATCCATGTGTGAGCTGGGGCCAATTATATCCATGTCTGAGCTTGGGGCAATATATAAATGTGAGCTGGGGCAATATAAAAATGTGAGCTGGGGCCAATTATATCCATGTGTGAGCTTGGGGCAATATATAAATGTGAGCTGGGGCCAATTATATCCATGTGTGAGCTGGGGCCAATTATATCCATGTGTGAGCAAGGGGCAATATATAAATGTGAGCTGGGGCCAATTATATCCATGTGTGAGCTTGGGGCAATTATATCCATGTGTGAGCTTGGGGCAATATATAAATGTGAGCTGGGGCCAATTATATCCATGTGTGAGCCTGAGGCAATTATATCCATTTGTGAGCTTGGGGCAATTATATCCATGTGTGAGTTTGTGGCAATATATAAATGTGAGCTGGGGCTAATTATATCCATGTGTGAGCTTGGTGCAATTATAGAAATGTGAGCTGGGGCCAATTATATCCATGTGTGAGCTTGGGGCAATTATATCCATGTGTGATCTGGGGGCAATATATTCATCTTCTTTATACTGTATTTTTCTTTAAAGACTTAAGCACATAATTAGTTCAGACAGTCGTATGAAGTGTTTTTTCTAAAATAAATCTTAAATTCAGGTCTAATTGTGGGGTTGGCACTTTGAGACAGATAAGTTGGTCCAGTGATCCAGTTTGGGCACTCAGGCTCAAAAAGGTTCGCCACATGTGTGAGCTTGGGGCAATATATAAATGTGAGCTGGGGCAATATAAAAATGTGAGCTGGGGCCAAATATATCCATGTGTGAGCTTGGGGCAATATATAAATGTGAGCTGTGGCCAATTATATCCATGTGTGAGCTTGGGGCAATATATAAATGTGAGCTGGGGCCAATTATATCCATGTGTGAGCTTGGGGCAATTATATCCATTTGTGAGATTGGGGCAATATATAAATGTGAGCTGGGGCCAATTATATCCATGTGTGAGCCTGAGGCAATTATATCCTTTTGTGAGCTTGGGGCAATTATATCCATGTGAGAGCTTGGGGCAATATATAAATGTGAGCTGGGGCCAATTATATCAATGTGTGAGCTTGGGGCAATTATATAAATGTGAGCTGGGGCCAATTATATCCATGTGTGATCTGGGGGCAATATATTCATCTTCTTTATACTGTATTTTTCTTTTAAGACTTAAGCACATAATTAGTTCAGACAGTCGTATGAAGTGTTTTTTCTAAAATAAATCCGAAATTCAGGTCTAATTGTGGGGTTGGCACTTTGAGACAGATAAGTTGGTTTAGTGATCCAGTTTGGGCACTCGGGCTCAAAAAGGTTCGCCATCCCTGGTCTAGTGTGTTATGCAAACTGTAGGGGGTCCAGAAGAGGAGGCAGCAGAATCTTTATATGCCCTAAAACAAGCTCTTCATGATGAAGGCAGTAAGGGTGACCAGATGGTAGGCAGCGGGGCAAGTCAATAAGGACTTCTTCGGCACAGGGACAATGGTAGTGGCCTTGAAGCACAATGGAATGATGGTGCTGCTCAGAGATATTAAAGATGTCATTGAGAACTGCCAACATGTCTGCACATCCTCTGAGCACTCCTAGGAATGTTAACGTTAATGTCTTCCGTGACTTAACTCTACATAAAGTCTTCCTCACATCTGCCATGGTAATGCACAGCACATGGTCATTGGGAAAAGAGTGCAGTATTACATAGTGCCTGCTAAAACGGGGCTGCTAAGGTGGATAATGTGCACAATGCAGGTTTCTCCTTAACGTCCCCGATTTAGCTCCATATTACGGGCAGGAGTTTATTCAACAGCCTGCCTTGTAATGCAGCGCTAAGCCTCAGGATACTCTAGGGAGGGCAAAGTACAGTAAACTTGCGCAATCTCTGTTTTTTAACCCGTTAGTGTTCGGAATGTAATATGGTCGGCCCGTGCTAAGGCCACTTAACCTAACGTTAATGCTCACACAGCTAAGCGCCAACGTTAGTGTTAAGAATGTAATAGGGCCCCTAATCTTTTTCACCACCACATGGTTCCGCACCTCAAATTGTTAATAGAAATCATTCCAATGCACCACATTATTTTTTTTCGAAAGGATTTTACCAGGAAGGACACATTGAGATTTCTCTCGTTTTCAAGTATGTCCTGGGTGGCGAGTATGTAACGTTAGGTGCAGCGGCGTAGCGTGGGTTGTCAGCACCCGGGGCAAGGCAAGAATTGTGCGCCCCCCAACCTGTGGACATGGTAACACACCATGATTCCCTTCCACCAGTAGAGTATTGACCCCGTTACCCCACAAGCACATGTATTGTATATTAACAAAATACTGATATAATAAAAAAAATGAAACACACATGCCGCCCCACGCTACGCCACTGCTACCAGTCACCCTGTCCCAGTATACCCTAGCATAGGTCCACTCTCACACTATACCCAGTCACTCTCTCCCAGTACCCCTAGTCACCCTCTAAGTAACCCAGTCACTCTCAGTACCCCCACTTTCTCCCAATACCTCCATTCACTCTCTATCCAAGTACCCCAAGTCACTCCCTCCCAGTACCCTAGTGGAGACCGAATTTTAAAAGGTGCTGCAGGACAGGCTCCTCCCTCCCTCCTTCCTGTTCAGCGGCTGCAGGGCTGCCAGCGGTGGGGGGCTGGAACAGGGCTTCAAGGGGGACTGACAAGCGTGGTACAGGGTGTTTTGTTGAATAATGCTGCACTGCTTCATGTGACTCATGTCAGCGTTAAGGAGGAGTTGGGACAGGACCAGAATTTTATGTCCTGGTCTTCCCTTCTGGACGCGGAGTGCCAAGTCACCGCTAGTGTGGCAAAACTGGCGGACACCTTGCTGATCCCTGCTGGAAAATATTAGTGGTTCAAATTTCTCTTGAAGTTTTGCGCCCCCTAAGAAAATTGCGCCCGGGCGACCGCCCCGAGGCACCCCCCACGCTACGCCACTGGTTAGGTGTCTTGCCCAAGGACACTTACTGGAGAGGTGTCCTTGGGCAAGACACCTAACGGTACATACTCGAAAATGAGAGAAATCTCAATGTATCCTTCCTGGTAAAATCCTTTCTAAAAAAAATAAAAAATGTGGCGCATTGGAATGATTTCTATTAACAATTTGAGGTGCGGAACCATGTGGTGGTGAAAAAAATTATGGACCCTATTACATCCTTAACACTAACATTAGCGCTTAGCTGTGCATTGCCCTGTAGTTGGTAATGGTTTGGATAAATTCTGTGGAGTCTTTGGATATGCACGCACTGCTACAAAGGTCTGTGGAACACAGATGCAACTGGCCACCATGTAGAAGTCTAGGGATAGGAGAGGACATTATTATATGAGTTGGTGTATCAGGGGACTGATATATGGGGTGAATGCATGTATGGGAGTAATATAGGATGTTTTGTTGTAATGAGAATGCTTTATGGAGTTAGCATATACTGTAAGAGCTTTGGGTTTTAACACAGCATGTTTATTTAATTAAAAAGTATTTTATACATTGAGAATTCTCTCCTTTTCAAGTATGTCCTGGGTTTAAGAACATTGAATTGTTACAGTTGTTACAGAAATACTAAGTAATAAAAAGCAAGATATTAAAACACAACACAAATATACAGATTAACAGAAAATAAATATGTAGGAAATATAGTCATTATGTTACATGTTTACAGGTGCATTCTGTATCGAGGTATGTTAATAGAGATCTCTTAAATGACTTTAGACTGGGGGAAGATTTGATGGCGTCGGGGAGGTTATTCCATAATTGGGGTACTCTGTAGAAAAATGAGGATCAAGCCACTTTCTTTTTGTATTGTGGTGCAAGTAAGGTGCAGGTCCTGGATCGGAGGTTATAGGAGGAGGGAACAGGGGGAAGCAGTCTATTCAGGTAGGGTGGTAACTTCCCTGAAAACTCTTAAACACCAGGTTGGAAAAGTGAAGGGTGCGTCTACATTCCAGCGATGGACAGTTTAGGTCTTTTAACCAAAGAAATTATTGTGCTGCATGCGGAATAACGAATACAACAATATGTATATAAACAATATTTGGGTGCTATCCAGTAAAAAAGCCACCCCTTATGGCTCAAATGAATACAAGAAAACCATCAAAACCAGATGCACACCACTGGATAAAAAAAATGTATATTTACATAAATATGTATATTTTATAGTAAATAAATATATTTTTTTTATCCACTGGTGTGCATCTGGTTCTGTTGGTTTTCCAATTTAGCTCTTTTAACATGTCACAATGGTGGGTCATGAAGTTACATTATAGCACAAAGCGGCTGAATGAGTTATACAATGTAGTAAGTTTCTGAAGGTGTATTTGCGGGACAGCTGCATACACTTCATCTCCGTATTCAATAGCCGGCATAAGCAGTTGTTGTACAATCTGCTTTCTTACCGCAGGTCTCAGGCAGGATTTGTTTCTGTACAGGGCACCTAGTTTGGGGTGAAGTTTAGATGTTTCTCGATGTGGGGGCCAAAGGATAGATTTGGGTATAACCACATACCTAGATATTTGAGAGAAGTGACTATTGTCAGCGTGCCATTTGATTTTGCCCTGACACATAGATTGGAAGGTTGTAATTTGTGTAGTTTAGGTGCTGTTCCAAATAGCATGCAACAGTTTTGTCAGTATTTAGAAAATACTTTGTTATCTGCAATCCACTTTTCTACCTCTGAATTGTTGTTGCAGCACTGCCTCCAGCTGCGAGAGATTTGGTTTGCTGGTACAGATTACTGTATGTATAGGGACTGGTGTGGAGGTATAAAGGGACTGATGTGGAATACCTCCAGTCAGGTCATCATTGCAGCATTTTCCACTCCATGACTTTGTTTTTTGATCCCAAGTTGGATTTGTTTCTGGGAGGGCATAAATAGTCTACCTCATGACTGAAAAGCAGCGTGAGCAGTGATGGCTCGCTATACAGCAGCCTGTGGCTTCATATTTGGATAGGACTCTCCCTCACTAGAGGTGCCTTGACGTTTGGTGGGTGAGATTACTTTTTTAATGGTCATTAATAGAAACCAAAGCCTATAATTGTGTTTTGTGTCACACGGTATAATGGAAATAAGTGCAGATGACATATTTTCTTATGTTTTATACATGTTGCTGGGCTGGATACATCTGGTGGTTGCAGCCACCCCATCGGGAAATAGGTGCGACCCCACCCCTCCTGTACTATGTGTTATATATTGACAAATGTCCGATATCCTTTTTATTAACCAATAAGTCACTTACAGTTTTTGGGGTTTATTACAAGACAGTTTCATGGCTGCTTTTCGTTACCTCAGACACTCCTCCCAGACACAGAGATAGGGCGTGGCTTTCTTCCACTGACAGCATCCTCTCATCTCTTTCATGTGCACAGGTGGGGGCGGGGCTTCGGCACAGGCAGCATCATATGTTCTCACTTACATAGCAGCTCCACCACACTATGTATGTTTTATTGTACCTCCAGCCAGGTCATCATTGCAGTATATGCACCGCACATTACTGGGAGTTTCATGGCAGTGAATTCTGTAAAGTGTGGTGCAAATAAGCGTATCACAGAATCCTCTGCAATAAAACTCCCAGAAATGTGCAGTGCATATAAGCGTATCACATAATCCACTGCCATGAAACTCCCAGTAATGTGCGGTGCGTATAAGCATATCACAGAATCCACTGCCATGAAACTCCCAGTAATGTGCAGTGCATATAAGCGTATCACAGAATCCACTGCCATGAAACTCCCAGTAATGTGCAGTGCATATAAGCGTATCACAGAATCCACTGCCATGAAACTCTCTCTAATGTGTGGTGCGTATAAGCGTATCACAGAGAGTTTTATGGCAGTGGATTCTGTGATACGCTTATACGCACTGCACATTACTGGGAGTTTCATGGCAGTGGATTCTGTGATACGCTTATATGCACCGCACATTACTGGGAGTTTCATGGCAGTGGATTCTGTGATATGCTTATACGCACTGCACATTACTGGGAGTTTCATGGCAGTGGATTCTGTGACACGCTTATATGCACTGCACATTACTGGGAGGTTTATTGCAGTGGATTCTGTGATACGTTCATACACACTGCACATTACTGTGAGTTTTATTGCTACATATCCCCGGGGTGTAGGGGATGTATGGTTATCTATGTGAATGTATGGCTGTGTGTATAAATGCATGTATTTGTCTTTAAACAGGCTGCTATGTGTAAAATTCTGCGCCTATGTTCTTGTTCCAGTCCGGTGTTGGCCCCTTGCCCTGCATCCAAAGGGTTGGTGTTGCCCGTAGTATCGCCACATTATCTGCTGCCTGCACTGCACAAAGTAAGAATGACAGCGACGTCTTAGCAGCATCGTGAGGTACAAGTAGGAGACTAAATATTGGTGCGGGCAGCAAGAGGTTAAATGGGCACTCTACTCAAATTTTACCCCCCTTTTTTCCCATTTAACCTCTTTGCTGCTGATGACGTGTGACGTGACGATGCTGATGACGTGATGAATCCTTGCGAATTGCCTGCACATACGGTGCCTGTTCGGTGCCTGTTCGAGGGCAGTGAAATCCCCATGAAAAAGCACTGCTTCAGCTATTCAGAGAACAAAAACCAGCAGTGAAAGGTTCCCGAAATGCCCTGCCATTCGGTGGTTTAATTCAACAGGTTTATTCAGGAGAATCCCATAGGCTTCAATGTTAAAAATATTCCCGTTTTAATTCACTATCTAATAAACCATTCATTATAATATTCTGCAGTAAAGAGTCTCTTTATTTCTAGATTTTGTAGTATATTTTAAGCATTTTTCTGTTGTTTTTTTTTTAAATTTTTTAACTTTACTTATTTTTTCTGTAACAGCCCTTTTTATTATCATTCCCTGGACCTCATATGTAAATTTCAGACATTTTCGCTCAGTAGTTTCTTTGCAAACAGCGTTTCACTTTTCAATCATTCAAAGCAAACTGTTTTCCTAATTTATTCACTGCCTTCTTCTGCGGTGTCGGCTTTTTCCGGAGGCTTGGCTGCATGTGATCGGCTCCTGCTCGGGTTTTTCCGGCGTCTTCGACGGGTTAATCCAGATATTTTTGCGGGTTTTCGGCGTGCATTTGCCGGGTTTTCGGCAGCTTTTCCATGCACTTCGACAGCCCTGTGGTGCTTGCTGAATACACCGCAGGGTAGCCAAAATGGGACAGCCGATTTGCACCGAATTGAAGAGAACGAAAAGTCACTGAGCGTGCGGTGACTTTTCAAATCTCTTTGAATAACCCTGAGAGCAATGATATATTTAGGCTGAATGTGTGAGATTGTGTGCGTGTGTATGTATGCATAAGGGTGCGTGTATATATATATATATATATATATATATACATATATATATATACATATATACACGCACCCTTATGCATACATACACACGCACACAATCTCACACATTCAGCCTAAATATATCATTACTCTCAGGGTTATTCAAAGAGATTTGAAAAGTCACCGCACGCTCGGTGACTTTTCGTTCTCGTCAATATATATATTTTCATGTGTTTGAGCTTTTGGGTGCAAACCCTAATGCAATAGGCTGCGCACGCCTATGGTTTGATGTATTTAGAAACCAAAATCAAGTCACGCAAAGCAAGAGGGCCAGCAATGGATAATGACTACCACTCTAATACCCAAAATGCATTTTACCAGACAATGAATGCTCTTTACATGTCAGCACAAAGGTGAAAATCAGAATGTACTTGAACATAATTTTATGGTGATCATATGAGAAATGGTGCAAATTAAAAAATATTGTAAAACCTTGTTTATATATACAAACATACATATATAGAACTTTATACTCAGGGGTGTCTCTAAGACTTTGTGAGACCTTAGGCGAAACTTGAACCTGAGGCCCTACTGACACCCATAAAGGAAAAAAGTGCAAGGGATACAAAATTAAAAGTATACATGTTTTAAGACAAACCGTAAGGCTAATGTCAGACGAACGCAGTCTGAGCGCACTCTGCGTGCGTGCATAACGGACGTATGTACTGACGGAAGATACTGTAGAAACCACACGGTCTGTTTTTTTTGACGGATGCAGAAAAAAAGAGAAATATGGGAAACAAAATTAATTAAAATTAAATGACAGGTACAGTCAGCCAGACCAAAAAAACTTCTGAGTGTCAACGTGATGAACGCCGCAAATGAGCTGCGTCTGACGTTGCTTTTATGTCGAGGCCTAAATGGCATCTGTTGCCACCTGCGTGGTGCGTGTGCACTTCGGTGCGCACGTACTTCGTGTGTTGGTCTCTATTGATCACAAATTAATGCTACGACGGATGTTAACCTGTGCGGAGACACGGACGTGATAACTGCGTTCGTCTGCCGCTAGCCTAAATCCTATGATTTTATAATTCAAAGCTTTAAGAAATATACTAGCCTTGTACACACCACACATTACAAGGACTGGAGTGGGACAAAAATCCCGGCCCTGTAATTCATCCAGACCGGCCCACTCCGATTACGCAAACAGGCAGGGCCAGATTAAGATTAGGGATGAGTTGTTCCGTTCGATCTGTTCGGAGTTCGCATCGAACATCAGCCGTTCGACAGTTTGCGAACCTCGAACATTTCCGCGTGTTCAGTTCGAGTTCCAAAAAAAAATGCTTAAAATATACTAAAAAAAATCTAGAAATAAAGAGACTCTTTATTGCAGAATATTATAAGCAACGGTTTATTAGATATTGAATTAAAACGGGAATATTTTTAACATTGAAGCCTATGGGATAAAACATTATTGTTACTAAAACATCAGGCAGACACGGCCCTCTAATCAGGCACTGTAGAGGGCAGCCTGCAGGGGCCTCCCAAGGATCCCCTTGAGGAGCATAGAGGAGCATGCGGCCGCTGGATGACAGAGCTGCGACTGTGCGGGCTAGCTGCCCGGGTGCAAGTGGCAGAGACAGGCAGCGCAGGGAGGGAGCCACTGCACCTGCGTGCGGCCACGGCAGACCCCCCCCCCACAACCAGGATCCAGGGAGCCCCCACTGACCACCAGGCTAAGGTAAGGCGACACATTTCTAAAAAAAATTAAATCCGAGGACATTTTTAAATGTCCCCGGGAACATAAAACGTTGTTTTTTTTCTCTACCTGGCTGAATGTATTTAATCTATATATATTAGATACATTCAGCCAGGTAGAGGGGGGTGGCATGTGGGCTGCGCGGGGGTCTCAGGCAGTGGTTTGTTTTTTTTGTGTGCATATTTTTAGCAAATTTATAGGGGAAGGTAAGGGCAGGTATGATATATATCTATATTCTTATAAGTATAAATATCCAGACTTGTATTACACACACATTTTGGCAACTAATGCCCCCCCCCCATTTGGCTGATCCCTCCAGAAGAAATGTTGAACCCGATATATTATTCTCTGCTCTATCGGGTTCAACATTTTTCTGGAGGGATCAGCCAAATGGGGAAGGGGCGCATTTAGTTGAGATTGTCCACATGCCGCCCTCCCATGTGCATATGTGTATATATGGTCTAAGGTCTGTGGGTGGGTGTATATATATATCTATCTGCGTGTTGATATATACGTATACTAGCTTTTGCCCGCGGCTTCGGATTTGTTAAAATTGTTTTTTAAAAGAAACATGAGGTTTTTTTGGTAGAACCCCCACTTTCACACCCCCCACTTGGGATTTTTGGAAAATTGTAAAACACGTGTTTTTTTATTTTTCAAGAAGGAGGTAAGTGCCAAATTTCACACCTGTAAACTCTTTGATTTTTGAAATATAGGTATACTGATAAAAATATTCACATCCCTTTCCCCCACCCCGCTTAACTGGATTTTCGGAAAATGGTTAAGCATGGGGGGTTTTTTGCACGAAGATTGTAAATATCAAATTTCACACCTGTAACATCATTGGTTTTTGAAATATAGGTATAGTGATAAAGGTATTCATCCCCCTTTTTGCCCCCCCCCCACTGAATTTATGGAAAATGGTAAAATACGTGTTGTCTTATTTTCAAGACAAATCTAAATACCAATTTTCACGTCTGTAACATATTCTGTTTTTGAGATGTAGGTATCCTGTTTAAAAATATTCACCCCCTTTTTTTTCACCCACCACGTGGGATTTTTGGAAAGTGGTAAAACACGTGTTTCTTTATTTTCAAAAGATTGTAATTACCAAACTTAACACCTGTAACATCTTGGTTTTTAAAATATAGATATACTGATAAAAGTATTCACACCCCTTTCCCCGACCCCCCTCTTAACTGAATTTTTGGAAAATGGTAAAACGCATGTTTAGTTTATTGCACGAAGATTGTAAATTTCACCCCTGTAACAAATATGTGGTTTTTGAAATATAGGTATAGTGATAAAAGTATTCAGCCCCCCTTTTTTTCACATCTGTAACATCTTCTGTTTTTGAGCTATAGGTATCCTGTTTAAAATATTCAACCTGCTTTTTCACCCCCTTATGGGTGGGTTTTCCAAAAATCCTTCCTTAGTGCACCTTCAAAATTTCACGTTCCTAGTTTAAACGGTTTCAGCTGGGCGTTGAAGAGTCAGTCGGTCAGTCAGTCAGGACTTTCGCGTTTATATATATAGATATAGGTCTGCGTGTTGATAAATACGTATATGTCTGTGTGTGCTATGGTATCAATGCATCCCTACTCTATACACAGCGCTCCGTGTCCCTATAAGGCTAGGGTCAGATGAACGCATTTTCGCGTTGTCTGTGAAAAAGTGCGTTCGAACGAATGGACGTATTTTTTCACGGAATACGCGATAGCGGTCATACGATGCGCATTTGCATCCGTGATTTTGTACGGATCATCAATAAAACACTTTGTGCATCTGGACGTTATGTTGGCCGGACATTAGCAGGGTCTGACGTCTCCAATTCACACACACATGCCGCTAGCGGGCGCAGCGCACTCTGTACGTCAGTACTAGCAGTTTAACGTTCTCGAAAAAATGCGTTCTTTTTCCACTTGCGTTGCGCAGCCGGACTTTTGTGCGACCGTACTTCGTATATTGGCCGTCATTGCCCGTCATCTGCTGCTACTACGGCCGTGATTAAGTGCGCCTGCACGCGCGTTCGCACTGCGCTCGTCTGACCCTAGCCTAATATATATGATCAGGGGGATTACCTTTTTTTTATATTTTTATACTATTCCTATTAAATTAACAGTAATTTTATATGTATTTTATTCAATAGAAACTTTTTTTGCCTATATAACATGTGCTTTGTGAAAATAAAATGTTTTTTTGTGTGTACATTTTGATTTAGTTAGTGGATTCCTGTCCAGTGCGGTGAGAAGCAAACGTAATGTAGTGTAGACACACTGCGAGGCGTAGCGGAGTGAAGTCAAGCCTGCAAAATGTTTGCTTCTCTTCGCTATGCTGTGCGTCGCTACACGCTCGGTGTGTCTCAGCCTTTATTCCCGCATCGCTAGCTTACCGAATCAGTTTTTATACTTGTTACTGACCCTGCTTGTTCTGAGGACCCGATCTGTTGCCGACTTTGCCTGCCATTTGACTATTCTCTCTGTGTATTCCCTGCCTGTTCTGTTTGCTTCCTGTTGCTACTGGTGTGTGACGATTCTCACCAGATACAGCAGCGCAGTACAAGTGCCTAAACATTGCTGACCCGGTTTTGTTATAGCTGCTGATGTAACTGAGTAGATCGGGGATCTCTTCTGCATTACCAAAACCTCCACCACTGCACTCTTCCACAATACCTCAGAGGGGTTACGGTGTGAAGACGCTTGGTGCCACCGAAGGCAAAATATTTGAGTGCACTGACGCCTGTGCCAGATTCATATCATTTTAATATTGGACCGCAGGGTCCAACCCTGCACTCTTCCACAATACCACAGAGGGGTTACCGTGTGACGGCACTGTTGCCGACACTAAAGTCCCAATTTGAAAGCACCTATTGTTACTTTCATCCAAAGCCTGCATAAGTTTCACCGCAATTTAGACAAAAAAAAATCACTAAACTTGTTCTGCGTGTCCTAAAATGTCTCTTCTTTTCATACAGGCTGCCGCCCCAAGCAGTTGTTTATGAATAGATTAAAGGAAAACCATTTACCGTCATTTGAAATGTCATTTTTTTGTTTTTAAATGTTTCTATACATCCTACAAATCCGCCACTTCACGGGCAGGTTATGGGGACCTCCTAGGCACGATATTTGAAGGAATTTTTCATTTTATTCTTAACCTTTATTTCATGGAAAACTCACTGTTCCTTTAAAAAGTTTTTTTAAAAAGTTTTTGTCCTTGTTTCCTGTCCCCCAGGGCACTACCCGGACCCCCATACACCTTTTATGGCAAATATCTTGCATATATGCCCTCTTGGAGGACACTCTAAAAATCAAACTTTTGAGTCCCATTGACTTGCATTGAGTTTGGTTCGTGTTCGAACTCGAACTTTTGAAATTGTTCAAGTTTGAATGCGAACCAAACACGGGGGTGTTCATCTCATCACTAATTAAGATCTCTATCGGCTGGAGCTAAAGATTTTATTTAGATTTTTTGGTATTTAGTGAAATAAAAACATTTTATATTTTAAATTGCTATTTCAATGTTTTTAATGTTCAGTGTTTCGCCGCATTTTGGCGTTCTTCTGTGATTTCATTTCACCACAAATACAGTGAATTCACTATTTAGTGAATGCTCACCATGTTTTGCCAAAAATGGAGCTACCGAAGCAGTTATTGGACGTCGGCGAAAAACTGCCAAATTGTGCCAATAACTGCTGAATTGCGCCAAATTGGAATTGGAAAATTCCTGTGAACTGAAAAAAACCTAACAAAGTTTCCTATTCTGCTAATAGGAGCTTAAATCAATAAAAATGGGTCTAAATAATAAAAAAGGTCCTTAAAATAATAAAAAGATCTGTTACAAAATTAAAAAGTCCTTTAATAAAAATCAAAAATGTCTAGAAAAAAAATACAAAAAGATCAAAGAAAATAAAGTGTTTTTGCAAAGTAAAAAAAGAATTAATGGTCTTTAAAAAAAAAAAAAAATCAAGAATAGGTTAACCCCAGGCTCCTGAACCCAGGTAGGTCTTGCCGGACAGCCGACCTAAGCAAACTCCAGGCTTCGGGTAGACCTAGCCGGCCTGTTAGCCAGCCTAGGCGAGCACCAAGCTGCAGGCAGGCAGCCCCAGGCGGCTGACCGATGTAGGCAAGCCTGAGGCTTAGGCCCAGTCAGACGGCTGGTCAAGCTGGCCAAATGAACCATCAGCCCACCAGGATTCTTCCTGTAGTCAAGATTGCCATTAAATGCCTGCACATTGCTGTGTGTTTTATTGCTCTGGCGCTTAAGATAAACTCACAATAATGTTCACTGTGTATAGCATATCACAGAGCTCCACAGCAATAAAATTCACAGTGATGTGTATTGTGTATGAGTGTATCACAGAATCCACAGCAATAAAACTCAGTGATGTGCGGTGTGTGTATGAGCGTATCACAGAGCTCCACAGCAATAAAATTAACAGTAATGTGCAGTGTGTATGCTGTGGCGCTTGATGCTGAAACACACCATATATTATAGAGTTTTACTGTGGATTCCAGGGGGGTGTAAATCTGTTATGCTGTGGGTATTTTAGTTTTTCCCAGGGGTAGGGTTAGTGGGCAAATAAAGTAAATCTGTCTTTTTTTTCCACGTTGGGAGTCAAATTAATTAAATCTTTTTTGTGTAGAAGTTTTTTCACATCGGGGAGGGGATTGTCAAATAAGTATTTTTTTAAAAATTGGGATATATACATTTGCTTTCCAGGGAGACAAATACATCTATTTTGCTTGTTTTGTGGGTTTTTCGGGGGGGGGGGGGGTATAAAGTAATTTTTCCAGTGGGCAGGCAAATAATTCTGTTTAGGTCTGGGCAGTTGGGAGCTAATAAACTAGTTTATTAGCCAGAAGGGGCAAATAAAGTATTAAAATAAGTTAAATTGGTGTTTCTTTGGGGTGGTTCTGGGGGGTAAACCAAATCTGTGTTTTTTTGTTCTGGGAAGGTGTGGGCTTAACCAGGGCTGTTTTTACCTCTCAAAGTTATTTACAGGCTCATTGGTTGGCCACCATCTTGGAGTACCCATTGCCAGGCCCAGGCTTCAGCCTAGGCAAGTGGGAGGCAGCTGCGCCGGGCAAACCTCAAATCCCTGTCCAAATGATTGACAAGGATTTGAATGTTTAGCACCACCCACCTCTCTTTTCAGTGCCTGGGCCTAGGAAGCCTCATTAAGGGCCCCTCATCACCTATGGCAGGCATGTAAGGCTGGGGTCAGACGAACGCAGTGCGAACTCACGTGCAGCCGCACTTTATTACAGCCGTAGTAGCAGCAAATGGCGTCCAGTGATGGCCAATATACGAAGTACGGCCGCACATAAGTTCGGCCGCGCAACGCAAGCGGCAAACGAATGCATTTTTTCGAGCACGTAGAACCGCTAGTACTGACGCACAGAGTGCGCTGCGTCGGCATAGCGGCGTGTGTGCGTGATTAGGACGTCAGACACTGCACATGTCCGGCCAACATCACGTCCATTTGTTTTTAATAGCTCCGTCAAAAATCACGCACGAAAATGCGCATCGTATGACCGCTTTTGCGTCTTCCGTGAAAAAATATGTCAATGCGTTCAGACGCACTTTTTACGGACAATGTGAAAAATGCGTTTGTCTGACCCTAGCCTTAGGCAGCCGCTAGGCCTCCCATAGAACGAGGCCTCAGGCGACCTCATAACTCGCCTAATTAGAGAGCCTTCTCTGCTTATACTTTGCATGCCAGTGTGTGTCTTATTTATCAATTAGGGGTTCTAGATAATCACAAATCAAGAATCAGACAGAACAGCAATCATTGACAAAAACACACAAGTGTCCTGGATATGTGAATTCTGTGTGCGGGTGAAAGCTGGGGTTTGAATCCTGCATGTAAACACTCACATATACCGCACAGCCGCTGACGCAGCGCCATGTCACCAGCACAGGAATCTAACAAAGAAAGTTTTATACATATTCCCAACACTGGCTCTCACAGTAGGAGAAAGACTTTCCCACATGGCTCACTGCCTGAGGCCATGGCAGGGAGAGAAATAAAACACTCAGTTATTAGGAGGGTAAAAAGTCACCCCAGAGACAGATACTGTATAAAGGCTGATATCAGAGTAACATTTCCAATGTGCTGTGTGTATAGAGAAGCAGGATGCAGAAAGAGATGGTAAATACTGTGAACTGAACGTTTCAGCCTGTAAAAGCATGGTGTATATGGAACTGACCTGTATTACTTTTTTTTTCTTGCATGTAATTTCTACAATTACAATTATTTATACAGCCACAAATTTATTCCTTTATATCCACCAATTCACAGCTTAGTGAATAACTCCCAAATTACCACTGTTAAGGTAAAACCATCCAAGTTTGAATCTCGCGTATATTATGAGTCAGGCTATTTCGGCCTTCAGATATCCTTAGTCTTTCAAGCTGTCATACAAGGTAGTTTAACCTTTTACTAAGCAATTCCCTCTGCCCCATGTCCTCTCGTACCATCTTTAGAAAGAAATTGAGATTTATCAAGATTCTGTAATCTCGAAAATGATAAAAAGTTTCAAAAAGTGCTGTGGGATCAAAGCTAGAAAAGTCTAATAATTACCGTAGAAACACTGGGATCAGCTGGTACATTCCATCACTAATTGGTCCATGCAATGGAAACAACACTTAAAGGGGAAATTTACAAAGCGCCAATGTTTATGTTTATTACAAACGATTCAAATTACCGTTGTTGCAACTACAATGACATCAGCTATTCAGGGAAGGAAATCTACGTCAGGTGCAGTTGGTGCAATTAACGTTGAACAACGCTGAACAGCGGTACCACCGTTATTCTTATGTTAACTACGGCTGTTCTCCATGTACCGTTGTTTCATCGCTGTTGCAGCAACGATGACTATCATTCAGTGATTTTAAAGTGGAAATGTCATGAGAAGTCCCCAAAAAAACTACATTCAAACCAATGGCAGAAAACAACAGCAAACAATAGGTCTGAAAAAACATTGGAAACCCCATTTAATCCTACATTGAAGAACTTCAGCAGAAACTAGAAGAGGAACCACTGTTGGAAAGTATGTTGGCAGCTCCCATCACATAGGGAATACGTGCTGCCATACTTGCTCTGCCATACTTGCTTTGCCATAGTTTGCTGAAGTTAAAGTACCACTCTTAAGAACATGATTTAGAGAATTCTATCTATCTGCCCAATACAGTAACTGTCCTCCCTTGCATTCGCTACTTGTGATCTCATGATCTAACTGCTGTCTCATAAACTCTAATTACCATCTTATGCTACCTCTATTGACCTATATGCTAATTGCTGACCCTTGCACTTTATATAATTGTTTTCCCTTGTAAATGTTGCCACTTATACTCTCTAGCCACTTTCCCATGAACTCGCTATTGTTGTCAAATGCACTGTCAAATTATTGTCCTATTGCCTTATCTTTGTCCTTACTGTTCACCCCTATTGCCCAATGTCATCTTCTCTGCTGCTTTGGCTCTCCCATGCACTTTGCCCTGTTTTCTCTGTCACGTGGTACAATCTATTCCTACTGTCTGCTGTCCCATCCGTTCTATCCCTGCTGTTTTTGTATGTCCCATCCACTCTCAGTACTGAGTATATTGCTCCATTCAATCAACTTGCTGTTACTATTGTCCCATGCACTCTCCCTACTGTCTCTGGTGTTGCATGCAGTACCTGCTGCCTGTGCTGTCCTATGCACAGCAGCTGTCTCTTTCTGGCCCATGCATTCTCTCCCCACTGTAACTTTTTTGTCTCCATGCTATCTGTTCTGTACACTGCACTCTCTCTGCTGTCACATGCACTCTCTGATGTCCTTATTGTTCCATGTGCTCTGTGTCTGCTGTTTCTCCTGTCCAATGCATTCTTTTCCTGCTGTCTCTGTTGTACGATGTACTCTCTTCCTGCTGTCTATGCTGTTACATGTACTTTTTTTGCAGTCTGTGCTGTGCTCAACTGTCCCAAACAGTCTCCCTCCTTATCCTGCTGTCCCATGCACTCTCCCAGCTGCCTATGCTGTTTCATGCACTCTCCCAGCTGCCTATGCTGTTTCATGCACTCTCCCAGCTGCCTATGCTGTCCCATGCACTCTCCCAGCTGCCTATGCTGTTTCATGCACTCTCTCAGCTGTCTATGCTGTTCCATAACCCCTGCACTTTAGCTGTCCCTGCTGCCTCTTGCTTTGTCTCAGTTGTCTTCTATTTCTCAATCCCCTCTCTACACATGGGATTCTTAGCTCTCTCTCTCTCCTGTTGCTTGACTCCTCACCCATCCCCAAGCACTCACTTGTCCAAAACGAAGTACAGATCAAATGCCCCATGGCAGGATCGGTGCTCTTCTGTCTCTTGTCCCTGGCACAGCAGGGGTATTATAGCCACTACCAGGGCTAGTAGGCAACCTCCCTTCATGGCCCGGGGTTTTCTCAGGTCTCCTCCTCAGCCAGGACTGAGGGAAAAAGGAGAGGAGGCTACAGCCAGGGGTGGGAGAGAGGGATGGAAGAAGAGGAAGGGGGATGTAAGGGAGGAAGAGGAGGAGGAGGAGAGGAATGCTCAGACTGCCCAAAACCCCAGGGGGCTGGGGGGGGGGTAGGAGAGAGGATATTAACTATTTCACTCCAATACCCAGTCAACGCACTGAGGAAGGGGGGGGGGGCTCTAGTCTTAAATTGTTTGGGATGCACTCCCGTGTGACACATAAGGTCATGTATATTATTTGCTGATCAGGGATTTCAGTTTTGTAGTGATAGAAAATAACACTTTGTCAGTAAAAGAAATATTGCATTTGAAACTGCAACTAGAAGAGAACTTAATACAAGTAACCCAGAGTCAGACTGATAAAAGTAATGTAAATGATTGTGATTTCTAGAAAAGATCTCTGGAAGTGAATTCCATTGGAATACTATTCAGCATTCTACTGAGGTTAGGAGAGGAAGGGATGGGTTATTAAGGGACAGGGCAGGGCAAGCTGGAAGAAAAAGTGAAATCTTGATATCATCCTACTTTGAGAGTACAGAGTTTACAGTGATAGCAGTGAAGACACTTTAGTTCGAAACACATATTCTGCTCACATTGTTTCAAACTAAATTATTATACCTTCCAAATCAAGAGGAGGCTGTGCCACCCTGAGCATCCTGAAATGCCATCAGCTGAATGAATGTTAAACTGTCCTGCTTTAACTTCCCAATCCCATCTGCTTGAACATACAAGTACTTTAAATCAGTCACTTGTGAGTTTCTTTTTAAATAGCAAACTCAATATTTATGTTCAGAATGTTTATTATTTATATTGCAAAAAATAGTACTAAACTTAACAAATGTTTGTGTGTGTGTGTATATATATATATATAATATATTATATATATATATATACACACACACAGTGGCTTTGACCAGTTGCATAAACCTTATCTCTGCTAAAAAGCCATAGTATGGCATTGCATTGATTTTAGGGTTCTGTCTAATAACAGACCCAGTATGCATAAAAGTGAGACAGAGATCATTTGCATATCCTACCCAGAATTCCTTGCTGCATATGGGGAATGTGGCACAGGAGCTCTGGGATGCAATTCTTTGAATTGCTGTGATGTGCAAGTGGCTTCTGCAATAATAAACAAATATATATATATATATATATATATATATATATATATGTAGCGCTCACTCCCGGAGGAGCCGCTGAATTTAAACCTCGGGTCAGTCTCCCCGCACTAGGGAATAAATATACACCAGCACTGTTGTTGATTTTATAAGTTATATAGTTTACTGGTCTCAAATAAACTGTCTTATAATAATCAAGCACGGTATATATATATATATATAATTCACAGGAATTCGTAATGCGAGAAACGCGCAGCGGGAAAAATAAGAAAATTAACCCCTTCGTTGTCGGAGTGTAAGTCCCGTTCAGGTTGTGTCCCAAGAAGGTGTGCGTGTATGTGTGTATTGGTACCCGGGTACTAGATTCAACTGGCCAGTGAATAGATTCGGTGTATCTTCGACTAGTCAGTTGGGGCCCTGTAGATTTAAGCAAAACTTGCAGCGTGCTTTATAACTTTACTGTGGCCTGGAAGGCCTCTCACCCATCCGCCAGACAATCTGCTCTGCTGACCCGACCAAGGACGTCTCTCCGCTGATCTACTCTGGGACTCTGTGCCACCGGATCCGCTTGTCTTGCTTGTCCGTCTTTGCAACAAGGTTCTCAGCTTACTGCCTGCACTCCCATTAGATCATCGCGGTCTCCTAACTCGGGGTCCAATCTGCAGCTCTGTGTCTGTGCAAACCTCTCAGCGGTAGATTACTAGGTCTCTGGCAAGTCACTGAAACCGATCTCCAGCATCCACAAGGCAGCGCCTGCTCTCCGGCCTAGTCACAATCGTTCTCTGTCTCACGTGCGTCTTGCTCTGTTCACTCCTCGGCGCGCTCTGGCTCTCCTCTGCACGAGGCTGCGGATGTATGTCCTTTCTCCCCACCCACTTCCTATTCCCGCCGCAAAGCATGCTGGAAAACGTAGTCCCATTGTCCTCTTACATTGCCCTGGTCTCCCTCTGGTGGCCAAAAATGAGTAATACAACAACAGTGTTTTAAACCAGTGCCACACTCTCCCCCTCCTAGAACTCTTGGGTCTCTCCAAGGAGGTATAACAGTTGCCTAATGTAATGCTGAAATGTAATGCAACATATACAGGCTCAGCAGCAAGCATACAATGGGTCAGATACACATCCTCAAGTTGACTCATGCTCTTGACTACCTCAGCTAACATAGCAGACACTTCGGGCAACCTTTGCACTGTGGTGATAGCCTCTTCAGTGCTATGTCCTGGCAAGTCTGTGGTGAGTCTCTGGGGTGGTCGAAAAGAGCGTTTTGGTTCTGGCTCAATCTGTTCCTCTTCAGGTGGAAGCACTACAGGTGCAGGTTCAGTTCTTTCATTTACAACTGGAACGGACGTCTCTTCGGAGTATGATCCTTCCAGTGAAGGCATAGAACTGTAATCATAGGACTCATTTTCAGGAACTACAGGGATTTCAGAAGTCTCGGGAACTTCCAAGTGGAATTCAGGAGCCTCAGGCCTCAGATTACTTTCCCACCATTCGGGAACCGGAATGACCTCTTCAGGTTCTGGTGAGCGCACCCAGTCCAGACAAAAGCTTTCTTCCTCACTGTCCCCTTCACTATCTTCAACAACCCGTGTCTGCTGAGATCGAGTAACAGGAGGTAAACGTGGAGCAGGCGGGTTTGGCAGAGAAAGTTTGTCTCCAACTGGTATCCTTACAGCCTCTCTCAAAGGTAGCAGATGATTCCGGTGCCAGTTATTAAGAGGTCCAGCCTTTCCATCCGGTCGGATCTGGTAAACTGGCAGGCCCGGCAGTTGCTTGCAGACAATGTAAACCTGAGAACTCCATCTATCCGCCAACTTATGCCTTGCAGAAGCACCCAAGTTCTTCAACAAAACCCTATCACCGGGTTGTAGATCCTGTATCCGAACTTTCAAGTCATAGTTCTGCTTATTCAAACGCAGAGGCCAAGTTCTTCCGAAGTCTATCCACATAATTTCTATGAGAGGCTACAGAAGTCTGATCCAGAGATAGCCCGAACGCCAAATCAACCGGCAGTCGAGCTTCTCGTCCGAACATAAGACGGTACGGTGAGTATCCGGTAGCGTCACTCTCCGTACTGTTGTATGCATGTACTAGCGTAGCTATGTGACGACTCCAGCTCTGCTTCTCTCTGTTTGACAGTGTCCCCAACATATTTAGCAGCATGCGATTGAACCTTTCGGGTTGAGCATCACCTTGAGGGTGATATGGTGTAGTTCGGGTCTTCTGAATTCCCAGCAGTTCCAGTAATTGCCCAACAAGCCAGCTCTCAAAGTCCCTACCCTGATCAGAGTGTATTCTGCTTGGTAGGCCATAGTGCACAAAGAACTTTCCCATTAAAACCTTCGCCACCGTAGGAGCACGTTGGTCTTTCGTAGAAAAAGCTAGGGCATAATGTGTGAAATGATCAGTCACTACTAAAATATTTTCCTCCCCACTAGCATCCGGCTCTAAGCACAGGAAATCAATGCACACCAAATCCATGGGTCCTTGACTTTGTAGGTGGCTCATTGGAGCAGTTCGGGTTGGTAGGGTCTTCCTCTGGATACACCTCAGACATGAGTGGCAGTAACTTTCAACTTCAGATCTCATGAAGGGCCAATAGAATCTGTCTCGCACCAGCTTAAAAGTTCTTTCTGCACCTAAATGTCCATGTTCATCGTGTAATGACCGCAGCACATCCTCTCTGTGTTTGGTGGGAAGGAACAACTGTTGGTCTCTTCAGCATCATTCGAGGGGCCTCCTTCAGTAGACCACCCCATCCAACATCTTCAACCGTTCCCACTCTTTGTATACCAATCTGGCCCCTTCTGGGGAATATGTCAGAAGAATCTCCCGCTGGTTCGCGTTTAGGGTCTTCATGGTTAATGCAATCAAAGGGTCTCCAGCCTGATCAGCTCTCAGGTCCTGTTTCGAAAACGTAGGCAAACTTTCATCCCTCAGCTGCGTAGGATTACAATAGAACTCTGGAACAGCCGCAGCCATAACTCCTATGGCTTCTGCTTCAATCCCTCCCTTGACCCGGCGCTCTGCTCCTTGACATAAAGCTTGCACCCCATCTGGAGTTAACTGAGTCCATTCTGTAGTGTAGGGTCTTCTCGACAAAGCATCGGCATCTCGATTATTCACCCCAGGGCGATACTTCAGGCTGAACCGAAACCCTGACAGAGCGGCCAACCACCGATGTCCCGTTGCGTCCAGCTTCGCAGTAGTAAGGACGTAGGTAAGAGGATTGTTATCCGTCTTTATCACAAATTCGGCTCCATACAGATAATCTTTTAGCTTGTCTACTACCGCCCACTTCAAGGCTAGGAACTCCAACTTGTGGGTAGGATAGTTCTTTTCTGACGGCGTAAGGCTCCGGCTCACATACGCCACAGGCCTCAGCAATCCACCATACTCTTGGTATAGGACTCCCCCTAGACCTTCTCTGCTGGCATCCACATGCAGTTCGTACGGCTTATGAGGATCCGCGTAAGCCAAGACAGGAGCTCGAGTTAGACTCTCTTTCAGCTTCAAAAAAGCACCTTCACATTGACTAGTCCATTCTCCTTGGATAGATTCTCGAGCCTTCCTTGGCCCTGGAGCCGACGGATTTCGGTCAGAGGCCTTGTGGCCTTCTTCTGCGTCTTCTTTCTGTAGGAGCTTGTTCAGTGGTTGAGCTATCTTGGCAAATCCTCCTACAAATCTTCGGTAATAGGAGCAGAACCCCAAGAAAGATCTAAGTTCAGTAACATTTCGGGGTCTAGGCCAGGAAGCTACGGCTTCCAAATTCCGAGGATCTGTCGAAACGCCTTCTGCTGAAACAACATGTCCCAGGTACGAAACGGAAGGCAAACAGAATTGACACTTCTCCAGAGACAGTTTCAACCCCTCTTCATGGAGCCGCTTCAAAACCTTCTCCAACCGTTGCTCATGTTCTTCCAAAGTCTTCCCGAACACAATTATATCATCCAGATACACCAACACTTCGATCAGGTTCATGTCTCCAACTGTCTTCTCCATTAGCCGCTGGAACGTAGCTGGAGCCCCCGTAAGGCCTTGAGGCATTCTGTTGAACTCAAAGAACCCCAGTGGGCAGATGAACGCATTCTGCTCTTTGTCTTCAGGATGCATTGGTACTGGTGATACCCACTTCGCAGGTCTACTACACTAAACCATTTTGCTCCAGACGAACACTGTAAGGCATCTTCTATCCGAGGAGTGGCATATTGATCCGGAATGGTTCTCCGAAATTTAGCGTGCGATAGTCTATACATAGACGGACAGAACCATTCTTCTTCCGAACCATTACTATTAGAGATGCGAAAGGGCTCCTGGACTCTTGAATCACCTTGGTTCTTTGCAGTTCATTCAGCTGTTCTCTTAGATCATCCAAGTCTTCCAACGGAACTCGTCTTGACCTTTCTCGAAACGGCTTATCTTCCTGTAGTCGAATGCGATGCTCAGTACTCATAGCTAGGCCCACGTCGAACTCATCCTTCGAGAACAAGTCCCTCCACTTTAGGACCTGGGACTGAAGACGTTTCTTCCATTCAGGCGAGATGGGAGCGTCCTTGGGATAGAACCTGTCAGCTGGAATCTCTTTATTCACTCCCCCTCCTAAATCGGTAGGAGAGAGAGGCGTAGCAGACGCTACTTGCCCGATAGGCATTCGTGCTTTCAGGATCACTGGAGAATCAGACACATTACATACACTAACTGATACTCTTCCTCAGGTTCGTTTCAAAGCTCTTGTGGAGATTATTTCAGGGATTACTTCTACTCCGGCTTCACTCCCATGATTGAAATCAGTTTCCAGTACCACATAGGGACCTGGTTGTGATCCGTTCAACTTGACTGAAGCCCGGAAACTCGCGACTTCTCCTGATTGCAGAACCTTCTCTGTTCCTCCCAATCTCCACAGGCGCCCCACTTCAGCAGGTGCCTTCTGTTCTTCGACCATTCTCTGATAGACCAGACGTAACATCGGGTGTACTCCCTTGGTAGAACCTTCTTCCAGTACTATGGGAGTCAGGAGACGTCGCTCCAGATCAGTATTCGTCCCCACTATCATAGAACTTCTGTTTGCCCCTGAAGGCCGAGGACACACAATGGCCAATGCATCACAACCTCCAGACTGTCCGATGACTTTGAATCCGATCTCTAACTTCACCTGTAGATATCCGTCACAGGGAAGTTTCTCAGTTCCGATACCCCAGATTTCCAGGTCCTTCAATTTCTGTAGAAGTAAGTGCTTCTCATAGAAGTCTCGGTAGA
This sequence comes from Leptobrachium leishanense, assembly GCA_009667805.1. NCBI lineage: Eukaryota > Metazoa > Chordata > Amphibia > Anura > Megophryidae > Leptobrachium > Leptobrachium leishanense. The sequence continues at coordinate 108,675,698 of CM019068.1, read as the reverse complement.
TCAATGTCACTTGAGCCCCTGAGTCCAACAGAGCTTTGGTGTAGACCCCCTCTACTTGGATTGGCACGATGGGAGAAGGACCTATCAGCTGGTCAGGAAACTTTGTTGTAGTAGCAGGAAGTTTAGACCCTGTTTGCTGTACCCTGGCCTTCTTCTTGGCCCATGTAGGTTTTGGGTGTGCATTGCTTCCCCATGACGTAGGACCGGATGCTAAGGGAGTGACTCTTTCAGTCCTGGTAGGCTAAGCAGTTGGCAAAACTCTGGACCCTCTCGGCCTTTCAGTCCTGGCTTGATTTTTGGAGCAGTTTTTAACCATTGGGCACCTAGTTTGCTCCTTCACTTGGGCCCTCTGGCGTTTCCCGCCTGTGAGGTAGATAGCAGCCCTTCCAAGGCTTTTAGGAACTCTTCCATTCTATTTCCTTCAGGCTTTTGGCTTTTGCATTGTGCTCGGAAATGACCCATTTCTCCGCAACTGAAACATCTCTTCTTTGAAGATGGAGACGCACTTGCTTGCGGTGATTTGGTTGGAGGACCCTGGCCAGATGCCATAGCAACTCCAGTTGTCCGCATATCAGTAAGGAACTTCTGCATATCGGTCTGTGTCTCTGCCACCTTACAAAGTGCTCGGCACAGGTCCACATGCGCCTGTTGCAATTCTGCTTGAGTTTCTTGTACCTTCTTAATGGTTTTGTGCAACTCACTAATAGGCAGGAAGGTTTGATTCTTTGGCAGTACTCTCTGTGGATATAGGAACTAACAGATGCTCTTGTCCGTCAACTTCAGATCCATAGGCGTCCAACGAATCTTCTTCAGTTTGCAAGTATTCGTTATGCCTTACTGTTTGTGCGTAAGCTCTTTCCCCTCTCCTTAAAGATTTTTCTTCCAGTAGAGCCTCTTCCTCTCTGACAGCTCGAATCAGTTCCAGGTATTTCAACTCTCGGTTACCTTCTCTGGTTCTCAGCAGTAACATCACAGGATCTAGAGGTTGAGTGCCCCTCAATATCTGCTGCATTCGGAGTTTATCTATTGTGGCTGGTTCGGCCCCTTTCTTAAGAAGTATCTGGTGCAGAATCATATCTAGGCGCCTCATGTATTCGGTCATTTTCTCACCTTTTCGTTGGTAGGTATGTTCATACTGGTACATGAGCTCAGCAGCCTTTTCCGTTCGCCCAAAGACTTCCTGTAATACATTTAGATAATCTAAAGCAGTGCAATCTTGCTTACTTAGTTTTAGGTTTCTGACAGCCTCTGACGCAGGTCCCTTCAAGCTCTCAGTAATTCTTTGCTTCTTTTTTTGTATTTCAAAATTTTATTTTGCAATAAACGAAGGGTCACAGACTGACCAGCCAGGTGGCCTCACAGGGCCAGATAAGACATGCTCAGAGAAATCACATAAAACATAAAAAGGGGATCTCAAAAGAAACTGCAGAATATCAAAAATTGGGGGAGGGGATACAATAACAGGGGGGGGATGTATAAACTCGTCAGGAGGGTCGATCCAGCAAGAGCAAAACAGAGCGATGGAGTTCGCTGGGGGGGCACCAGGTAAACAAAAAGAAAAAAAAAAAAAAAAAAAAAAAAGGGAGAGGGGGAAAGGGTAGTGAGGGACTGCCAAATATATTGTGGTATTCCTGGCTCACCCCAGCAACCTTGAAGGAACTGAGGGCCATGGAAGAGGCCACTTGGCCGGGAGACCTGGGGCCAAAAGGGTGGACAGAGCCTAGGTAGTCACCCTAGTGGCTCGCCCAGGCTGCTTCCCAATGTCCTACACAAAAAAAAAAAAAAAAAAATAAGAAGAGGGGGCTTAAGTCCCAGTGCTCCAATCGAACACCAGACGAACACCACTATACCCAAAAATTCAGCAGGCATGACCATAAAATCAGTCAGGAGAACATAAAAAGGGGGGGGAACAAAAAGTAAGAGGATAGGAACAGATAGCAGACATGAATAAGGGGGGGGGTTAATTCACAGACATCAGTGAGGGGGTGTCATCAGGGGGGGTAGACCATCAGCATCAAAATGGGGGGTCTCGTCAAAAGAAAAGCGTTAGCCGATCCATCCGAAGTCCAGCATATAGGCCTTAGCCAGTGTCACGAAACTCGAGGGGACCAAAGAGTCAGCCCATAGAGCCCCTAGTCCATCAATGAGGAGGCAATGTAGCTCAAAAATGGAGTTCGCAAAGAGCCAGGGACACAGAGCGCAGTTCCTATAAGCCTCCCCGGTTAAGGCCAGCAAGCAGCTGCCGGAGGCCCCTAAAGAGCAGGGGGGCAAATCATCGGGTATCCCCGCCAGACCACTATGAATGGCAGGTCTCCCACCAGCCATCACCATCAGGACTGCAGGGAAGACCGCTGGGTGTTGCTCTCCTCCCAAGTTCAGAGATTCATCAGAGAGGTCTCGGCAAAGCTGGGTCTCAGTTGCAGGGATAATGGGCAGAACGCTCTGTTCGGCGCTGTACTCACACAAGGGTGCCTCCTCAACGCTGGGCCCGGTCACCTCCGCCGGCCCCTCGTGTCTTCAGCTGGCGGGATAGTCATCCAACCTGTCTCCTGCATAGCGGCACACCATTCCTCCCTCATATCCTTCATCAGCTCCACGAGCATCCACGGGTTAGGGGGAGCAAATCGTCGTCCATTGTCAGCTCAAGGAAAGATGGCGTCATCATCAGCGGCACAGGTACGGGTAGGTTAGGCATCACCTCAGCAGCCAGGCCCGACACGCGCTCCAGTGAGCAGCAAGGAACCTCCGGGGAAGTGGGCCCTCTGACCACTCGGGCATCTCCCTCCACCCCACCGAGGCCAGCACCGGGAGTTAGCCAGCCGCGGCTGACAGGCAACAAGGCAGACGTGGTAGTGCCCCTCCGCCTTCTAGCCTCAAAATGGCCACCAGGGAAAGCAGGGAGCCAGCGGCGTCGATCTCAGGGACCAGCAGTGGCCTTAAGTCCCAAACCAGGGCAGTGCTCGGGTCTATAGTGCTCCCGTCAGTAGTAAGGAGCCGAGGAGGGTGTTTAGGTGGCCCTAATGAGCCAAAAAATCAGCAGGCAGGAGCCCGATATACGGAGCTCCTAATAAGCACGTCTGTCCTCCTCGGCATCCAAGCTCCGCCCCCCTCTTTGCTTCTTTTGTGCTTCAGGGACGTCCCACTCATCCAGAGCCTGCATCACCTGTTCTACCCATTCTTCAAAGGTTTCTTCTCCTGCCGGAGTTGGTACGTTTCCTGTAAATTTTCTCAACCGTCGATAACCAAAGTTAGTGTGCGGAGGGCTTGTTCTTTGACATTTAGCCAGCAAATCTCCAATAGCCACTATAAATTCAGGCCCGATCATGGCCAGTGGACTGGGCGCGGGAACACTCACGTGATCGCCATGTGGCGCACTTGGCTGAATCAGTTGAACTTCCACCTCATCGGTCAGCTTCACGCTCACGCCCTGAAAACACACTGGAACACCCTTTCTCCACTCAAAAAAAACATACGTGTGAGGGGTATCTGGGTTTTCTTTAATGTCCAGGATTAACCCCGATGATCTGGTGTCAGCGCGGCCGTGGCCTGGCGAATCTGATCTTCGGCCCACGTGTCTGCAGGAATATCCATGACTATGCATAATTCTATCTGACTACTTTGCTCCTCACACCATTTGGCAGCAGTGTCTGGATCCATATTTAACCCTTTAAATGCGTTTTTTCCAGAGACTGGATCCCGGAAACGAGCCCCCACGTGTAGCGCTTACTCCCGGAGGAGCTGCTGAATTTAAACCTCGGGTCAGTCTCCCCGCACTAGGGAATAAATATACACCAGCACTGTTGTGGATTTTATAAGTTATATAGTTTACTGGTCTCAAATAAACTGGCATATAATAAACAAGCACGGTATATATATATATTTCACAGGAATTCGTAATGCGAGAAACGCGCAGCGGGAAAAATAAGAAAATTAACCCCTTCGTTGTCGGAGGGTAAGTCCCGTTCAGGTTGTGTCCCAAGAAGGTATGTGTGTATTGGTACCCGGGTACTAGATTCAACTGGCCAGTGAATAGATTCGGTGTATCTTCGACTAGTCAGTTGGGGCCCTGTAGATTTAAGCAAAACTTGCAGCGTGTAAGGTACCAGCGTGACAGGTAAGATTCCGAACCCAGGATGCAGTGACACACGGAGACCAGGTTAGGGAAAACAGGGGTTTATTGTAGGATTCAGATAAATAATAAGTCCAGGTTATGTAGGATGCAGGGCAGAACTTAAAGATGAAAGAGACCAACTGGAATATGGAATCTTGGTGGATACGAGGGGATGCAGGAAACAATACAAGAAGACACAGAGGGCAGACACACGGAGGAGACTTACTGGGGATACGAGACAGGACAGGAAAAGGGCTGGATGGTTTCTTGAATAGCTGAGGAATCAGGAGACAGTTGATCAGCGGGAAACCAGGATGCAGGGATCTAGGATGAAGTCTCTGGATGGCTCGGGAGACTTGATGCAGATGGGAAGCACAGGATAGATTCTGGATCAGTGTGCTTGGCTTGCTGGCTCAGGAACCATAATGCAGAAGCATTGTCTTCTGGGTGCTCCACCCTTAAGTAGGGATTAGTCTCTGTGTAGATTAGAGGCACCTGTTATGCCTGCAGTCTGAGAGCAGGGTGGGACATAGGATACGCCGTCTTGTGGAAGTGCTGCCATTCAGGACAACGCAGCACCAGGTTTGCCTTTCTTCCTTTTACGGCAGGCTTTACGTGGGGTGCTGGGGGGCTCCAGACAGGGGTCCTGACAGATCCTCCCCTTTAAGGCCACGCTCCGAGTGGCCCAGGCTTGACCACCAGCTGAAAAATCCACAGTAGGAAACTGGTCAATGATACCCTTCCTATGGGTTAGGTCACGATCAGGGCACCTGACAATGGTTCCTTGAATGGTGTACGGGGTGGTCATACACCCAGCTTCCTCCTCACTGGATTCCAGGGGAATTAAGTCCAGCTCTGGTTGGTAGGGAGGAGCTGATTGCTGGCTGAGAGTGATAGGCGCTGTAGCGGTTGATGCCAAAATAGATTCTGCAGGTACATCTGCAGCCTTCCTTTGCAGCAGGGCCTCCTCAAATCTCTTAACATCCTCTCTACGCACCAAAGTCCCGTTAGAGGCAAGGATACAACCTGATGGCAAGGAGTCAATCTTACGGTGGTCTTCAATAACCATGCTCTTACCCAGTGGCTGTTGGCCGGGATTGGGTACCTCGGGGCTTCCTGGTTCAACCTCCTCCATGAATAAGGAGGGAACCGGGTCAGGGGTATCGGAGGCTATGGCACAGTGACCCGGAGAGCCCTGAGGGAGCTGGGTTACCTTCCTATTCGTGGTGGTTCTGCCGGTAGTGGGGTCCGGTACAGGAGTCACAGAACCAGGCTTGGACTTCACGTTCTTGCTGTGTGGAATTGGAAAGTCCACTTTTGACATTCCAGGGACACCTTTGGACGTGATTGAGGCACAAAGATAGGTCGCTGGATTCTTGGATGGTTCAGGCAACAAGGCATCCAGGTGGGTACGACGTTGACCAGGTGGCCCTTGACTACGCCGTGCAGTCTGTGGTTGGAAGTCAGACTCAGAGTCCGTGGTTTCCCAACCAACATCCGAGTTGCTGCATACAGGGACCACAGTTGCGGCGCTACTGGCTTTGTTGGGTATGTCGTACCTGGCAATGGTGGGTTCACCGGTATGGCATTCTGTAGGATCCGATGTTGGCACCATGTTGTTCTGCTGAGATGCCACGTTGCGCCGGATTCCTTCCATCGCTTGAGCAAAGGTCTTCACCTGCCGTTGGAGGGTGCAATGGTGTGGGCAGTCTCTGCAGATACTGTAGACTGGTTCAAGACAATCTCATCAGTCTGAACCGCGGCTTCCGTGGTGAGCGGCACTTCTGTTTTGGTAGTGGGCACCTCAAGGTCTCCTCGCTCGACCCCCGGGGTTTCTGTGGGGGGAGCTGGGTCATAAGTGTCCTGATCAGCAGAGACACCTAGTCCCAGAGAACCATGAGGGCGGTACTGGGCACTACCTGCAGTGAAGTCCGGCAACGGGTTCACGGTCTTGGCACAGATAGACATTATATCCATCGGTTCAGCTGGATCATTCTCTATGAACGCCGTAGGCTCTGGATATACTTGCTCGACGTCCATGAGTTCAGTAACGTCCTCAGATCCATTTACCTGGGGTCCAAAGGGCTCAGTTACCGGTGTTGGTGAGGACACCGGTGTTGGCATCGATTGGACATGGGGTAGGGGTGCCTGATCAGTCTTTGATAGGGGAGCAGTCCTTGATGCCGGAGTGGTTTTAGGCACCGAGGATTTTTTTGGAGCATACCTTCCTGCCGAAGTTAATTTTGGCAACGACTCCTCAGGAGTAAATCTTTTGGGGGCCGCACTGGGCAAATGGGGAGCCAGTGGCCGGAATTTCCACAATAGATACAGAGGTCTGCCGCTATTCTTCGGGCACGCTCCTCTGCGGATAAGGGTCCTTGCATTTTTCTTGCTTCAGGAACGCACACTTTAGCAGAAGGGGCCCTTTTCTTTGCAGCAGACTTGAAAGGAATTCTATCAGGTGGGCGATTAACTCTTGGAAGGATTTTTGAAATAGCTCCATTATAGCCTGTGTCACTGCGGGTTCGGTGGGTTTGGGCTTCTGCATTCTGTAAGGTACCAGCGTGACAGGTAAGATTCCGAACCCAGGATGCAGTGACACACGGAGACCAGGTTAGGGAAAACAGGGGTTTATTGTAGGATTCAGATAAATAATAAGTCCAGGTTATGTAGGATGCAGGGCAGAACTTAAAGATGAAAGAGACCAACTGGAATATGGAATCTTGGTGGATACGAGGGGATGCAGGAAACAATACAAGAAGACACAGAGGGCAGACACACGGAGGAGACTTACTGGGGATACGAGACAGGACAGGAAAAGGGCTGGATGGTTTCTTGAATAGCTGAGGAATCCGGAGACAGTTGATCAGCGGGAAACCAGGATGCAGGGATCTAGGATGAAGTCTCTGGATGGCTCGGGAGACTTGATGCAGATGGGAAGCACAGGATAGATTCTGGATCAGTGTGCTTGGCTTGCTGGCTCAGGAACCATAATGCAGAAGCATTGTCTTCTGGGTGCTCCACCCTTAAGTAGGGATTAGTCTCTGTGTAGATTAGAGGCACCTGTTATGCCTGCAGTCTGAGAGCAGGGTGGGACATAGGATACGCCGTCTTGTGGAAGTGCTGCCCTGCATTCAGGACAACGCAGCACCAGGTTTGCCTTTCTTCCTTTTACGGCGGGCTTTACGTGGGGTGCTGGGGGGCTCCAGACAGGGGTCCTGACACAGCGTGCTTTATAACTTTACTGTGGCCTGGAAGGCCTCTCACCCATCCGCCAGACAATCTGCTCCGCTGACCCGACCAAGGACGTCTCTCCGCTGATCTACTCTGGGACTCTGTGCCACCGGATCCGCTTGTCCGTCTTTGCAACAAGGTTCTCAGCTTACCGCCTGCACTCCCATTAGATCATCGCGGTCTCCTAACTCGGGGTCCAATCTGCAGCTCTGTGTCTGTGCAAACCTCTCAGCGGTGGATTACTAGGTCTCTGGCAAGTCACTGAAACCGATCTCCAGCGTCCGCAAGGCAGCGCCTGCTCTCCGGCCTGGTCACAATTGTTCTCTGTCTCACGTGCGTCTTGCTCTGTTCACTCCTCGGCGCGCTCTGGCTCTCCTCTGCACGAGGCTGCGGATGTATGTCCTTTCTCCCCACCCACTTCCTGTTCCCGCCGCAAAGCATGCTGGAAAACGTAGTCCCATTGTCCAGTGTCTCTTACATTGCGCTTGTCTCCCTCTGGTGGCCAAAAATGAGTAATACAACGACAGTGTTTTAAACCAGCGCTACATATATATATATATATATATGAAAACCAAGGGTCCCCGCACTCCACGTACCGTGTTTCTTGCTCCAGCGCTTAAACCAATCTGACTGCAAAATTGAATACAAAGAGTCCAGGTTCAAGACGCACACGGAGACTTCTTGTTAGAAAAATATGTACTTTTATTATGGTAGCATAATTCAACGTTTCAGTCCCTGCTGGGACTTTCCTCAGGAATGAGGAAAGTCCCAGCAGGGACTGAAACGTTGAATTATGATACCATAATAAAAGGATATATTTTTCTAACAAGAAGTCTCCGTGTGCATCTGGAACCTGGACTCTTTGTGTATAATATATATATATATATATATCCAGCGGTCAAGTCCTAAAAAAAGAAGTGAGGGAACTCACCAAGATATATAACCAGCGGTCAAGTCCTAAAAAAAAAGTGAGGGAACTCACCAAGTTATATTACGAGTGGTCAAGTCCTAAAAAAAGAAGTGAGGGAACACAGTCACCAAGATTCCGTGTGCTCTCAGCATTATCATCTCGCACTTAGCACACACACACTCCAATCCGATATCTGTTTATCATGATATGATCTATTTTTATATATATACACTAGTTGTAAAGCCTGCCCGGAGGGCAGTCTATTGTTGTTGTCGCCAGCTCAGAATTCATGTCCACATATTTGTTTTTCAGTGTCCTATCCAATAGTATCTCTCTATATAAATGCGTTTGTAACACGTCCGTCACCGTCCCATCCACAACAGGAGGGCCAACTGAGCAGCTCTGATGAGTGCAGCTGACAGCGCATTACAAAGGCATTTATATATTAGAGCAGGTTCCTCTTCCCTCTTAGATTGTAAGCTCACGGGAACAGGCCCCTTTTAGATTGTACGCTCACGGGAACAGGCCCCTCTTAAATTGTAAACTCACAGGAACAGGACCCTCAGATTGTAAACTCACGGGAACAGGCCCCTCTTAGATTATAAACTCACGGGAACAGGACCCTCAGATTGTAAACTCACGGGAACATACCCCTTTGATTGTAAACTCACGGGAACAGGCCCCACTTAGATTGTAAGCTCACAGGAACAGGACTCCTTAGATTGTAAACTCGTGGGACCCCCTAGAATGTAACACTCATGGGACCCCTTAGATTGTAAAATCATGGGACCACCTTAGATTGTAAGCTCATGGGACCACCTTATATTGTAAGCTCATGGGATAGGTCGTAACTCATGGGACCCCATTAGATTGTAACCTCATTGGACCCCCTTACATTGTAAGCTCATGGGACCTCTTAGATTGTAAGCTCATGGGATAGATTGTAAGCTCATGGGACCCCTTAGATTGTAAACTCATGGGATAGATTGTAAAATCATGGAACCCCTTAGATTGTAAGCTCATGGGACCCCCTTAGGCTAGGGTCAAACGAAAGCATTTTTACACGCGAACGTAAAAAAGTGCGTCCGAACGCATTGATGTATTTTTTCACGGAATATGCGAAAACGGTCATACGATGCGCATTTTCGTGCGTGATGTTTTACGAATCCAAACCAGGAAACTTTTTGTGTCTGGACGTTATGTTGGCCGGACATGAGCAGGGTCTGACGTCTCCAAATCACACACACACACTGCTAGCAGGCGCAGCACACTCTGTACGTCCGTACTAGCGGTTCTGCGTTCTCGAAAAAATGCGTTCATTTTCCACTTGCGTTGCGCGGCTGGACTTTCGTGCGACCGTACTTCGTATATTGGCTGTCATTGCCCGTCATTTGCTGCTAGTGCGGCCGTGATTAAGTGCGCCAGAACGCACGTTAAAAATGCGCTGGTCTGACCCCAGCCTTAGATTGTAAGCTCATGGGATAGATTGCAAGCTCATGGGACCCCTTAGATTGTAAACTCATGGGATAGATTGTAAGATCATGGAACCCCTTAGATTGTAAGCTCATGGGACCCCCTTAGATTGTAAGCTCATGGGATAGATTGCAAGCTCATGGGATCACTTAGATTGCCAGCTCAAGGGACCCCTTAGAGTGTAAGCTCATGGGATAGATAGTAAGCTCATGGGATAGATAGTAAGCTCATGGGACCCCTTAGATTGCAAGCTCATGGGACCACTTAGATTGTAAACTCATGGGATAGAATGTAAGCTCATGGGACCCCTTAGATTGTCCGCTCAAGGGACCCCTTAGATTGTAAGCTCATGGGGTGGGACGTCGCTCTGTGCGTTCCGGAAGTGGTCGGTGCTGGGTGACAGGAAGATCGCGGCCCGCAGGCCAGAGGGGGAGAGGATCCAATACCGTGTCCTCCCGCCCCCCGAGCACTGCGTGGCCGTGGCGGTGCTGCAGGGATTCGCTGTGATGCTGATGTTGCCCGCCCTGTCTGACCCCAGCTGGCCTTCATGTTCGGAGTGCCCTATGTCCTGTACCTGGGACTCAACCTGACAGAAACCGGTGAGACCCCAGAGACGCCGTGCAGGGAAGGAGGGTCGGGCTCTGGATGCGGGAGAGGGTCGGGGCTGGGATGCGGGAGATGGGCAGAGGGTCGGGGCTGGGATGATGCGGGAGATGGGCAGAGGCATGGTGCGTGCAGGTCTGGCTGTTTCCCTGCAGAGTTTTGCCGTGGCGGTTTGATGTGCGCATGCGCAGAGGCAGCGTGGCGACGGACACGCTGCCTCTTACTGTTTTATGTTATAGATATATACTTTTGCTAAAATTTCTAAGTAACAATAAGTATATGATTTAACAGTTAAACGTATTATCGAGTACCTGTATACAAGCTTCATATTGTGTGGTTCCAAACAGAACTCAGTTCCCTCTGAAAAAATAGTGCAGGACCTACATTCCCACGCATTCCCCCTGCCCATTAAACATAATAGACAGGTGAGTCTCATGACAAGCCGACACAGAACACAAGGGAAGAGCACTCTACCACAAAAGCTACACTACCACAAAACTTCACAAAATTCAAAGACATCCATCGCCCTCAAAGACTTAACAAGACTTTCCATTTCTTTTACAAATCTTTCCTCAACCTAAATAGATAATTAATGATGGGAGTTTAGTTCACAAAATTTGATCATATTTTGCTTAAGGCTAGGGTCAGACTGAGGCAGTGCGAACGCGCGTGCAGGCGCACTTAATCACGGCCGTAGTAGCAGCAAGTGCCAGGCAATGACGGCCAATATACGAAGTACGGTCGCACAAAAGTCCGGCTGCGCAACGCAAGTGGAAAACGAACGCATTTTGTCGAGAACGTAAAACCACTAGTACGGTTGTACAGAGTGCGCTGCGTCCGCTAGAGGCGTGTGTGCGTGAATTGGAGATGTCAGACACTGCTAATGTCCGGCCAACATAACGTCCAGATGCACAAAGTGTTTTATTGATGATCCGTACAAAATCACGGCCGCAAATGCGCATCGTATGACCGCTATCGCGTACTCCGTGAAAAAATACGTCCATTCGTTCGAACGTACTTTTTCACAGACAACGCGAAAATGCGCTCGTCTGACCCTAGCCTTAGCCTGAAGGTCCTGCACTAAACCCCTATAGGGTTATTCAATAGTAGCCGAACTTGCTACCGAAAGCCTTTTTATTTATTTATTTAAATTCTTAGGAATTTTTCGGGATCTATTAGGCAAAATTATTGATTCCCATTTTTTTTAATGGCGTTTTCTTTATTCTGTAACATACCGTTTTATTATTTTTTATAGGACATTTTTTATTATTTCCATGCAGTTTTGTGGTTTTAAATGCCTTTTAACACTTTCGCTGCAGGCATCGTGTGGGGGACATCATGGAGTGTCCCCATTGTATGCAGAGGGTGTCCCCCACATGTCATTCGGTCAGGGGGGCTTTCCTCCCCATAATTACCTCTCTGTATGAGGTCCTGCAGTTGTCTGACTTCCTAGAAGTCAGAACCCACTTTTATACCCCTTCCTGGTGCACTAATGTCATTGGAACGGGCACGATGAGGTCAGTTTCAGGCTCCCCCATCCCTGGCAAAGACGGGAGAGTGCCTGGGGGGTGGTCATTTCAACTTCTCTCCCTCCCGATCGGGAGGACATACAGAAAAAAGAGAGGCATCGCTGGAAAGGTCACAGTCTGACCTTTCCAGCGATGCCTCTCTTTATCCCTTTAGGTATTGATCCACGACATCTCCTGGAGGTGGCTGACATCTTGGATGTCAGCCAAGCCTCCGGGGCTGACCCCCACCCACTGACATCCCCGTGCAGGAGTGTGATGATTTCAGTTGGGAAATTAACCCCTAGCTGTCCAGGGATTTCCTATGGAAGTCCCTATGGTGGAGATAGATGGGTCCTTTGGACCCCCTATCTCCAGATCGGTGGGAACTAGAAGGTCATGTCTGGTATCATTGGAAAGGCCAGAGCATGACCAGGTTATGTATAAAAACAAAATTAAAAAAATAATAAATAAAAATATATTTTTTTCTTTAAATTTATTAATGTTCACTTTTCAATTATAATGTGAACAATGATGCTGCAATAACAAAAAATTTTGTGTTTTAATTTTTAGCTAAAATTTAATATTTTTTCAGAAAAATACAGTAACGAGTTACTATTTCTAATTTTTTTAACAAGTGTACCCCCATGGAATATATAACCATAATGTCTTGGATGATAAAATGAGAAAAAATTATTTTACACGTTGTAGATGATTGAAATTTTTTTGATATTTAAATGTTTTATTATTTCAATCAAAGAATGGGATACAGAAGAAAACAGGGGGAAAACCAATAACGTACATAAAAGGGGGAAAATTCGGTACATTTTATCATAGCGACGAAATTGAACCTTGATGTTTAGTTACGGAAAAAGGAAGTACAATTGCTCTACAGAGTGGCAAAGATATGAAGCATCACATCAGATCAATTGACAATTAACCGAACTTGTCCCAGAAAAAGAGACTTATAAGGGACGAAAAGGAAAAAAAAAAAAAAAAAGGGGGGGAAAGGAAAATTTAAAGGGGAGGAAAGGAACAGTGAGGATGAGACATCAGGAGCCTCCAGTCGTGTGGGCATAGGGTCGAGAGAGTAGGTGAGTAGGTGACAACATGACAGTTGAGACCTACGTGTCCCTGTTTCTAGTAGTTTGGTAATAAGGTGATCTTGCCATAGTGACCAAGGATCTTGTGCTGGGGAGACAAGATTAAAGTGCGATCAGGCCAAGTCCTCAGAAAATGCTAAGTCGGAGATCATTTTAGTCAGGGAGGGTAGAGAAGGATTATCGTTTTTTTTCCAGAGCCTAGCAATAAGAAGGAAGCAGCAGGATATAATTATACAAAACATTTACGTTGTCTCAACATTTTCCTCACATCATCTGGGAGGAATCCAAGAAGGTAGTGTAATGGGGAAAATGGAACTGTGATACCCAGGACCTCCTCAACATACAGCGCCACTTGGGTCCAAAACGGTTGCAGTGATGGGCAGGACCACCATACATGTAACATCGACCCTCGTGCTGTTTGGCAACGCCAGCATGTGTCAGGAACATTTTTGTTAAAGTGACATTCCCTGACAGGTACTAAGTACCATCTATATAGCACCTTACGACGCGTTTCAAAGATCGAAATACATCTAGATGCACTCTTATCCAATAAAAACACGTGAGTCCACTGTTCTAGCGTGAGATGTGTGTTTAACTCAGATTCCCAAGCCCTTTGAAAAGTGGCGCTTTAGACAATCCATACCGGACAGCAATTGAGAGTAACAAAGGGACAGGAGTTTTATGGTTTGTGTAGGGCGTATTACAAAAGACTCAAATGGTGTGAGTATAGGTTTCGTTCGTTGAAACAGAGTTTAGCGTTCCCAGTGTTCTCATGTAGACAATATTTGAAGGTAAGACAGAAACGCTTGAGAGGGTATGCCATGAGTAGTTTGCATTTGTGCAAAAGAAGGACGGAGGAGTTTCTGAAAAATTGGAACACATATCTGACTCCATGCTGAGTCCATGATTTTAGGGTTGAAAAAGGGGATTACATAAGTCAATGCATTTACTGGGGTGGCGAGGGATAGAGGGTAGAGAGAGGTGTAGGCTCGAACATTTTCTGTCCAAACCGTGAAATACCATCTAGTAATCTGTAAAGCTGTTGGGAGAGCCGGCCTGGATTTAAAGGAGTAAAAAGCAAACCGGAGAAAGAGTGGCCTGGTATTGCTATTGATTGAATATAGGTCCATAACGGTTGTGTATCAGGAGGGATTTCGCTCAGGGAGGCTATAATTGCTGCTTTATGATATGCCAATATTTGTGGGAATTTGAGTCCTCCATCTTCCAATGAGGCCGATAGGAACCTTAAACGGAGTGCGTGTGTTCGTTTACCGTTCCATATAAAGAAGAAATGTCACGTTGGACCGCATTAAGTAAGGGTTTTGGAACGAGAACAGGTAACATGCGAAATACGTATAACAGTTTAGGTAGAATATCGTCATCTTAACAGCTGCCACTCTGCCCAGCCAGGATAATCTCACCGACCTCCACCGCAAACATTAGCGATTTAGTGTCAGCAAACACCTTCTTGTGATTCGTAGAAACTATGTCTTCAAACTTTCCTGGAAGTGTTATACCTAGATATTTTATTCCTGTTCATTCCACACGCGAAAAGAATATCGAGCTTTTATAGACTTTAGATCCGCAGGGGGAAGTCCCAGCGCTAGTGCTTGCGGTTTTCGGGAGGTTGAGGGAGTGGTACGAGACAGGCCATATTCTGTTAGTGCTGCATGTAAAGAGGGCAGAGAATCTAGTGGTTCAGTGATCGTTATAAGGATATCGTCTGCAAAAAGATTTTAATTTAAACGTCCGGGGCCCTATTATACCCGCGGATGAGGTCGTTTTGTCTTATGGCCTGGGCCAGTGGTTCTAAAATTAAAGCGTAGAGCAGCGGGGATAAGGGGCAGCCTTGGGCGTGCCGTTAGTGATAGGAAATGTTTTAGAGAGAAAGCCACTATTTAACACCCTAGCGGAGGAGAGGCGTATAACGCCATAATGGACTTAATGAGATCTTCAGTGAACCCAAATTTATCTAGAACCTTAACCATGAATTTCCAGTGAACCCTATCAACGCTTTTTCTGCGTCAAGCGAGAGCCATAACATGGGATATCATGAATAGATTGGTATTCCATCAGGCCAGTAGTTTCTTAGAGTTTTCTGTCCCTTGCCTGCCTTTGATAAACCCAACTTGATCTCGCCCGATTAAAGTAGGGAGTATGTCATTTAACCGGAGGGCCAATAATTTAGCGTAGATTTTTTATGTCTGTGTTTAATAAGAAATGGGTTCGAAAATTAGGGCAGGAGGTCGGGGGTTCTAACCCGGCTTAGGCAACGTGACGATTGTAGCCTGTAACATTTCTTTAGGAACCTGCCTTCAGAGGATGCCTGTGTAAACACCCTATGTAAGGTGTGGGGAAAAGGTGCGTAAAAGCTTTATAATAGGCGGAGGTGAATCCATCTGGTCCTGGTGCTTTACCATGAGGTAAAGAGGAATGATTTTCGTTATTTCCATAATTGTAAAGGGCGAGGACAGTTGTACCGTTTGTGAGTGTGACAAAGCAGGGAGGTTAAGGTGTGAGAGATAGGCATCGATGTCTGCGATGGTGGGGTGTGGCATGTTATCATTGTCTGACAACTTATAGAGAGACGAGTAGTAAGATGCAAACTCTTCTGCTATTTCGGAGGGTTTGTGTACCGCAGTTTGACCGGGGGAAACAAGCTTATCAATTCTTTGTCTGGGTAAGAGTGTGCGGAGTCTTTGTGCTAGTAGTCTACTAGGTTTATTGCCGTAAGCGTAAAAACGCGTCTTAAGGCGCTGCAGGTGAGAAAAATGAGACTGCCTGTCTAAAGTGTGCAGTTCGTCATGAGCTTCACTTAGGAGGCGGGACGTGGCATCCGACGGGGAGATCTTATGAGATCGATATAGGGAGTCGAGTTTTTGCAGGAGAAGAAGGCGAGCGGCCTCTTTGGATTTTTTAAAACGGGATGCCCATTTAATGCAGTGTCCTCTCAATACCGCCTTGTGAGCCTGCCATATGGTTGTGGCAGAGAGGTCCTCAAAGTTATTTAATTCGAAATAAGATTCTAATTGGGAAGTTAGATCACATTTAGCTATTTCATCAGATAGTACCATGTCATTGAGTCGCCAAGGCGACTGTCCGAATGCTTTATAGTCGTCTTTAAGGGTCAGGGTAACAGGGGCATGGTCTGAGCACGAAATCTTGCCTATCAAGCAACTTTCTACCCTTGGGAGCAATTGGCTCTGAGTCAATATGTAGTCAATCCGAGTATGTGTCTTGTGTACTTTGGAGAAAAATGTGTAATCCACTTCGTTAGGGTGAAATAGGCGCCATGTATCGTATTGTCATGCCCAGGTACCGGGGTGGCACCGGGATATGGGGAGGATGAACCCAGGATGCAGTTTAGCACAAAGAAGCAGGTTGGTAGGGGTGGAGGATGGTGAAAATAAAGGAAACTGACCAGGTTGGATTCTGTAAGTTGATGTGAAGCGTGGAAATAAATGCAGGAACCAGGAAAACAAAATGAACTGGAACAATCAGGTTTTGCAGAGCAGAGAAATAAACAGTACTTCACTTGAAGCACACAGGAGCTGTAATGATTCAGCAATTGGTCAGTGTGGGGTGGAGTACTTTATTTCGTGTGTGTGTGTGTGTGTGTGTGGTGTGACGTGCTTTGGTGTTAACTGTTTAACTGCTGGTTGCTGGATGTAGGATGCAGGTTACAGGGCAGGAAGTACACCACCAGGGGGGGTTCTAGGATGAAAGCTGGTTTGCAGAGAATGAATGTTGAATGCAGGTTCAGGGGTCCCCAGGATGGAACATGACAGCTGGATGCAGGTTGCAGGGCAGGAAATGTACCATCAGGGGGTTGTCAGGATGGCTGCTGCCATGGGGCATGACACTACCCCCTCCTAACGATCGCACTCCGTGCGATAAAGATCGGCAGCAGCTGGGTATCAGCGTACAGGCTGCAGTGTCCATTCTCCGGATACAGGGTCCTGGACAGGTATAACAAAAGTTCCTTGTACGGTGTAACAGCCTGGTTCTTCAGGTGGGGGTGCTGGACCTGTAGGAGTGTCACGGTCACGTAGACTCCTGGAGACAGAGTGACACAGGTAGGAGGCAGGGTTACCCGAAAACATATTGCTTACATAGGCAGATGGCATCGGGTCAGATGTTGTCTGTAAACCGTCCTGGATCTCTTCAGCAATAACGTTGGTTTGGCCGGTGCTTTTTTCTCTGCCGTCTTCGGGCCTTAGATCTTGAGGTTTTACAGGTCTCACCCTTTAGGTTTACAGGAATAGAAGACTCTGCGATGAGAGTGGTGCCCATATAACTGGTTGGCTGTAGTATAGGCATCTCTTCTTCTCCAGGTTCACTGTCATCGCTAAAGGAGGAAAAGAGTTTCAGACGGGAATGTACGGTCCTCTTCTTCCTCATCCTCTTCGCCACCTTCTCCTTCTGATATAGAGTCCTCGCTGTAAGAGGAACATATGCCTCGCCACGCCTTCATGGTGGTTGTCAGACCCCGCATGTTGACTCGGGGTCCTTCTGCGACAACGGCGTTCTCTTGATCTGACTCCTCAGAGGGTATATAACCAAATGGAACAACATCATACAGAGGGTCATAACCAGAACCTTCAAATCCACAGATGGTCGGATCTTGTTGGCTGTGAGTGATGGGAGTTGTCACGTTTGGAACCTGTGTGCACACAATCTCCATCGGCTCTGGTTCCACTGAAGCAGGTTCCACATCCATAGGATGGACAGGTTCAGGCTCCCTGGGCAAGGGTATGGAGGCCTCTACGTCCATGGGAATGTCAGACTCCTCTTCAGAGCTGGACGTCGGCGGCACCGCGATTCTGGGCACAGCTCTCCTAGGAGTAGGTCTGGGTACAGGAGGTCTCCTGGATGCGGGTGGCTTCCTGGGTACAGGTTTGGGGGGAGGTGGAGGTTTTGGGGACCTCTTGGGTACAGGTGGCTTTCTGGGTGTACCCACTCGTGCAGCAGACCCCCTGGGGGCCGGTTTGGGCAAGGGTACCGGCTTAGGTGCTGCAGGTCTCTTTGAAGCTGACTCCACATCAGGGACTTGTTTGGAGACAGCAGTAGGCCTGGGAGCTCGTGGTTGCTGCAGAGTTCTACGCACTGGAGCCTGCTTGGAGGTAGTAGCAGGCTTAGAAACCACAGTAGATTTCAGGGGTCTTAGTGGGCAGTCCACAAGCCAATGGGTGGGGTCCCACAATAGAGGCACAGATCGGTGGTCTGTCTCCTGGCCCGTTCCTCGGGAGACAGGGGGCCTCTGTGTCTGCTGGTCGGTGGTACATGCTCTTTAGGTGAGGTGCCCCTAATACCTTGCAGCAGCTTTAATACAAGTCCATCAGTTGGTTAAACAGGTCCTGGTAAGTCTTTTTAAACAACTCCACCACAAAGTGCAGAACCGCGGGTTCATTTAATTCGGGCTGAATCATTCTGTCATGCCCAGGTACCGGGGTGGCACCGGGATATGGGGAGGATGACCCAGGATGCAGTTTAGCACAAAGAAGCAGGTTGGTAGGGGTGGAGGATGGTGAAAATAAAGGAAACTGACCAGGTTGGATTCTGTAAGTTGATGTGAAGCGTGGAAATAAATGCAGGAACCAGGAAAACAAAATGAACTGGAACAATCAGGTTTTGCAGAGCAGAGAAATAAACAGTACTTCACTTGAAGCACACAGGAGCTGTAATGATTCAGCAATTGGTCAGTGTGGGGTGGAGTACTTTATTTCGTGTGTGTGTGTGTGTGGTGTGACGTGCTTTGGTGTTAACTGTTTAACTGCTGGTTGCTGGATGTAGGATGCAGGTTACAGGGCAGGAAGTACACCACCAGGGGGGGGGTTCTAGGATGAAAGCTGGTTTGCAGAGAATGAATGTTGAATGCAGGTTCAGGGGTCCCCAGGATGGAACATGACAGCTGGATGCAGGTTGCAGGGCAGGAAATGTACCATCAGGGGGTTGTCAGGATGGCTGCTGCCATGGGGCATGACACGTATAGACCGTAGTTGCCTATTAGGGATTGAAATTTGTCTACCTGTTTTTTGCGTTTCCCAACAAGAGGACGAGATCCAAACCCCGAAGTATCTTTCAGGGGGTCTAGACTAAAATTAAAATCCCCACAAATGAGCAGAGTGCCAGTCATTACTAAAGACAGTTTAGCGAGTACCGAAGCCACATAGTCTACCTGATTTTCATTGGGAGCGTAAAGATTAAGAATAGTGTAAACCCTGTGATTCAGTGAGCATACTAATATCAGGTATCTGCCATTCGGATCTGAGAGTTTACGATGCAATTCAAATACAACTCTGTTCTTAATTAAAATGGATACTCCTTTGGATTTAGTTGGGCCCGTGGAATGGAATTGAGTCGTGAAGTTCGGCCATTTTAGCAGGGGATGAGACAGTCTCCTAAAATGGGTTTCTTGAAGGCAAACGACGTCCGCCCCAGCTCCTTATAGAGCGTCCGTCGTTTGTATGGGATATTTAGGCCCTGGACATTATATGATGTGATTTTTACCATGGAAATAAGTTAAAGAGAGGCATAACATAGCTGTAATGGTTACAATACTGCATCCAATATTTACCCAATCCCACAGATGACCGTGACCACCAATAGAAAAAAGCATAAGAATGCCACAAAGTTCGAGTGAAGCAGTGCTCCTCAGAGCCAGAGACGGGAGGGTCTTGAGACGGAGGCAAATGTCCAATGGTGTGCGATATCAAGGCATGTGGTTCCTGAAAAAAGAGAAAAAAGGAACAAAAAAAGAAAAAAAAATAGAGAGAAAAAAGCACAAAAAAACATATATACAAAGAAAGAGATTGTGGATCTCCTTCGTGGCAACAAACCCGCTGTTGAGCCACGACTCTCATCGTGAGAGGGAGGAAAAGAGGGGGAACGTGGGAGAGATTTTCTCTCAACTGGACGGAGCCGCCAGACCATACTGACATACAATGTCGCTGAAACTTCGTGTGTTGAGTTGGCGAGTGATCCATCCCAGGAGACGTATTCTAGACCACAACTTGGCCGTGGAGGCCTTCAGGCTGAGCCCTTCGGAATTCTCCAATCAAGACAAGACAAAGGAGGCGGCGTTCATCCTGGTTTTCCCTTGCGTATTTTCTTCCAATCTTTGGACAGCTTTTGAGGTGCAGTGGAGGAACGTCGGATAGGAGAGGCTGGGGTCAGATCTTTTTCCGACAGGAATTTGAGGGCTTGCTCTAGCGTCGTAACCACTCGTTGTGAGCCTTCATGTGTAATCAGCAAGCTCTGTGGGAAGCCCCAGCGATATAATATATTGTGTTGTCGGAGAGCGGTAGTCACCCCATGTAAGGAGCGCCGAAAGTCCAAAGTGCGTTTTGCTAGATCTGGGAATACCTGTAGATGGTCATATTCCGGAGACACGGCCTGAGATTTTCGCAGCGCCAGGAAGATAAGTTCCCTGGGTCTGAAATAATGTAGGCGCAAGATGACGTCGCGCGTGGAGTCCGCTGGTAAGGCGGATGGCCTAGGAAGGCGATGTATGCGGTCCATTAACAAAGACTCCGGGGTCAGGTCGGGCACTAAGTGAGAAAAAAAGTCAGTGACATAAGCAGCTAGCTGTTGGGGTTTAACGCTTTCAGGAATGCCGCGGATTTTCACGTTGTGTCTGCGAGACCGGTTTTCAAGATCAGTAAGTTTGGCCAAGCAGCTCTCCAGCGAGTCCTCAAGATCTTGCACCTTATCGGCTAAGTTATTCTGTGCATCTGCATATTCCCCCATTTTATCTTCTATATGGGAAGTGCGATCAGCCAGACTTTGGATATCGGCTCTGATTTCCCTTGCTACTTCTTTAAGTTGTGATTTCAAGTCAGCGGACATGGTGGTTATCATACCTTCCAGCGTTTGAGTCAGGGTCTTCATCTCAACTCCCAGTGCCTGGTTTTCTGCCGGTGGAGCTGCATGTGATTCCGGGCTCGAGTGGCCGGCGCCATCTTGGATTCCGGCCGCCGATTTTTTCGGGCCGGTGCGTGGAGTAAAGAACTCAGTTTTGGCCGCCGATGCTTTGACCTTACCCTGGGACATCTCACCCACCCTGGCAAGGTGTTTTAAGCCAGATTTGAACGCTTTAAGTGTGCTTTATGGCGCTTAGTGTGAGGTCTGGGTGTGGAGCTCCTCAGTTAAGCCGCCATCTCGATCGGCGGT
Organism: Leptobrachium leishanense; assembly: GCA_009667805.1. Lineage (NCBI taxonomy): Eukaryota > Metazoa > Chordata > Amphibia > Anura > Megophryidae > Leptobrachium > Leptobrachium leishanense. Next base: position 108,654,587 of record CM019068.1, on the reverse strand, counting down.
TAGCCACGCCCCCTTGATGATTGAAATTTTAATGGAATAAAAAAAAGAAATTTTAATGGAAATTCAAAATTTTTTACATTTTGTTGTTATAACATTCTGACAGGACATGATGTATGTATATAATAAAGATATATTCTGAATCTGCTGAGTCTGCCGTAATAAAGGATGTATAATTTGTCTGGGTCATACAATAAAACATCACTTCAAATCGCATTTAAATATGATGAGCAAAAACAGTAAAATTAGCTCAGCACACAGAGGTGAAATGGCTCAGCAGTGAATGGGATTAAAAAATAGCATTTTTTTTCTACACCCAGTTCGGTGGCTGATCGGCTTTTCTTGGAGACGTTCGGTGGATCATCGGCTGTCTTTGGCGGCGTGCGGTAGGCTGATTGGCAGCACATGGCAGATCATCGTCAGTCTGTTTGGCGACTGCATTTGGTGGGTTGATCGGCGGCGGTCAGTGAATCCCATTCGGTGCACTTCGGGGACCCTGCGGCGAATATTGAATTCACTACAGGGTCGGCAAACTAGAATCGCCAAATCGCACCGAAGTGCGCCGAACGTAAAAGCACCAAAATCTCACTGAAATCAGTGCTCTTTGAATAACCCCCCCTCTACTGAAGCATTTATGAGATTAACTCACTTCCTGAGGACAGACTCCTTTCTGCGGATCCCAATGATTCAAGATTCTGTTTAACATCCTCCTGGAGCTCTCTGCAGTTCAAGGCTTAAAAATATATCCTGCCATGAGGCACCTGATACAGGTAGGGGTTCATAATATATGTAATAGATATTTTTTTTTTTAATTCACTTACACATTTGTACACAGTTACTGTATATATGAATCCTGAAGACAATTTACCAGTTAAACTGAAATGTGGATCATTTTTAGAAAGCAACTTAAAAAGGGTCCTCAGAGTACCGTTCTCTCTGTATAGTATTATTACAATTCTTTATATGCCATCAACTGTTGCCCCGACCTGAACAATAACGAGTAGACTTGTACAATTCAGTTTGGGCTCAATATCAGCTAATTTCCTCGGGCCAATTTGGATTCATTCAGATGACTGAAAAAATTGCAATCACTGTGCAATGCGAAATCTCTAACCCAATCATAACCCTAATCCTAACTCTGATTAATAAACTTAACCCAGAAGTAACCCTTATACAAACTCTAACCCCAACAAGATATGCGCACAGACAAAACTTTCAATTCAGTTTGGTTCAAAACATTTTGGAATCCAAAATATTTTTATTCAGAAATAATCAGAATCAGCTGGTTTGGAAGTTCAGAAACCTCTTATATTTCAGTATCGGACCAATATCAGAAGTGCCCGATATTTGCAAATATCATGTATTAAAATATGAAAAAAATATTTACATAAACATGTACAGTGCATGGAAGATAGAATGGCAGCAGTTCAAGAACTGCAACAGCAGGTTGGAGCAATGATGGGGAGAAAGACAGGTGAGACACAAAGGAAGCTGACACAGATGTAACAGTAACTGGGGTTTACTGGTTTCCAGCTCGTAGACCAGACCTGAACCTGTTACAGTGCCCATCCCTTCTCTTCAGTCAAGCTGAGCCGCAGCAGCTTTCCTTCTCACAATCCTCGGCCAGAACATGAGGGAGTGCTGTATATTTGTAGGTACCGCTCCCGAAAACATCAGACACAGCTTAATGCAGGGGAATGAATATATGCTTTAATGGAAAATGGGTACAGTTATATGGGCAACAAGAGGGGGGGGGTGTAACATGACTCAATCAACAGATGACGTTATCTACATGAGGGGGATGTGAATTCCTTCATGAGAGGCAGAAACCTAATTAGTACCCACTAGACGGCATTAGCAAACAACAGCATCAGATCAATCTAAGGATAGATAGCAAGAACAATACGTCTATATTGTATCTCTATCACAAACTAACTCCTGAAATACAAACAGTTTCAAGATAGAAATACATTTAACTAATTAACCTTAGATGCCCCTTATGCCCACTATCTTTGACTAATGGCTTGGCCAAATTGGTCCACAATCTCTTGGCAGGAGGCCAGCATCCACACTTCAACAGGCACAGAGGGCATTTATAGTGTGGGCAAGGGTGTCAAGGAGGACGAGGGCGCAAAGGTAGAGGGAGCTTAGGTTACAACAGATAAGGAGAGACACAGACTAGACGTGACAGGAATAGGGCTGGGAACAGAGCACAAGGATACACAAGATAAGCAGGGGTACGTGGAGATAGGGGTATACAGTGGGGTATGCAAGGTATACAGAGACATGGGTATATGGGGCACAGGAAGAAGAGATAACAAGCTACAGAGTCACTGAGAGCTCGCAAGACATTCAAGATGGGTTGCAGGACACAGGGGACTGTAGGAAGGATTTGGCTGGAGACATGGAGGGTACACTGGCTTGAAACACGGAGGGTATGCAGGCTTGAGAAACAGAGGGTATGTTGGCTGGAGATACTGAGGGTAGGCTGGCTGGATACACGAGACTGGGGAGACTGGCTGGTTACACAAGGCTGTGGAGACTGGCTAGATACACGAGTCTGTGGAGATTGGCTGATACTCGAGGTTATTGAGATTTTCTGGATACATGGAGCAGGGCACAAAGGAACTTGGAGCGGGAGTCTGGATGCAGAGTTAGACTTCAAGGGTCAAAAGTAGCTACACATAGGAGCACCTTTCAACAGTAAACACTACAATGCTGAAAAAAGGTGTCATTTGCGCTCGTTTCTATGTATTCCATGTACAACAAAACACAATGAGGTTTTAGTTTGTTTCAATGGCCATTGTAACGTAAGCTCACTCGCCCCTTCAAGGCACCTCTTTATAGAGTGAGTACCTAACCAATGTAACCAAACGCTGCTCTACTGAGCTGTTGCAGCTCTCCTGGCTGTTGCAGCCGCTCTGGTGAGTATGGGCGCGACGCCATTTTTTCCGTATGTATGTATGTATATTATGCTTGTAACACCAGTTCGTCGTTTTGCTGCTGTTCCTCTTTCCATGTTTTTGTTTTTAACCCCAAATGGTGTTTGGTGCGTGTATAATTAAAATCCACCATCTCTTTGCCTCTCCTTAGCTGAAAAGCAGCAGGAGGGGCATGGAGCTGCTCAGTAGAGCAGCTTTTGGTTACATTGGTTAGGTACTCACTCTATAAAGAGGTGTCTTGAAGGGGCGAGTGAGCTTACGTTACAGTGGCCATTGAAACCAACTAAAACCTCATAGTGTTTTGTTGTACATGGAATACATAGAAACGAGAGCAAATTACACCTTTTTTGTCTTGTTATGTTTTATACATTAACTGGGCTGTTACTCCTGGCTGTTGCAGCCGCTCCGGTGAGTATGGGCGCGACGCCATTTTTTACGTATGTAGCTACAATGCTGAAGCCCAGACGGGAGGGCGTTGTGACTCCCTTTTCAATGGAGTCCATCATGGCTAGTGCATACACTAGTGTGAATGCTAGAACAGGGGAGACCAGGAGTGGATCTGAGTTCTGAGATACAGTAACCGACAACTCGTAAACCTGATCTGGATATAACGTTGTGTAGCGCTCACTCCCGGAGGAGCCGCTGAAAATTGAACCACGGGTCAGTCTCCCCGCTCTAGGGAATAAATATACTCCAACACCGTTGTGAGTTTTTATAATTTAAATAGTTTACTAAAATAATAAGCAGATGTTGAGACACGGTATTCACAGGTATATTACAGTACTTTCGTATCGCGGTAAAAACGCGTAGCGGGAAAGAAACGAAACACGAGGCTTCGTATTTCGGAAAAATAATATCTTCACAACCGAACAGAAAAGAAATGCAATTGCACGAATATTCGAAAAAGGGACACGTAGCGAAACCCAAAAATACAATCTCTTCGTATTACGATAAACGCGCAGCGGAAAAGAGAAAAATATATTCGGAACGTATCTTTAACCCCTGTTCCGATTCGTAACAAATGAGTCCCGCACAGGTTAAGTCCCGGAATGTAAAGGGTGTGTACGTGTGTGCATATGGTACCCGGGTACTATTCAACTGGCCAGTGAATTACTTATAACGATGTCTTCGACTAGTCAAGTTGGGGCCCTGTGGGTTTTGGAAACAAACAGCAGCGTGCTTTCTTGATTTTATAAACCGGCCTTGGAGGCCTCTCACCCATCCACTCGATCACCAAGGCTCCGCTGACCCAGGACGTCTCTCCGCTTAATGCCTGGCTGTGATACTGGCTACTGGATCCGTTGTCTGGCTTTCCTTGCTCCCACCCGGACTTGTCCAGCTACCGCCTGCTCTCCCATCCAATGGACTTGCGGTACTCCTCACTCGGGTCCTCTGCTTGCCTTGATCGCAGCGTGGGTATAGACAGGTCTCTGCAGGGTCACTGTCCCGATCCCCCAGCACCAGCGAGGTAGCCCCTGAGCTCTGGCCTGGTCACGATCCTCCACAGCTCGGCCTGCTTCCTTCTCCTTTCAGCTCCCAGCTCACTCTGAGCATGCTTTCCACGAGGCTGGTGATGCCTTTCCTTTCCTACACACCCACTTCCTGTCCTTACGCAAAGCATCATGGAAAAGGTAGTTTAGTGCCTTGTGTTTGTCCATTCATAACTTTCCATGGTCTCTGTCTCCCTCTGGTGGCCATTGCAAGTAAATGCAGCAGAACAGTCTTTTTTAAACACATCGCTACACTCTCCCCCCCCTAAACTCTTGGGTCCTCCCAAGGGCGTGTAACGGGTACATGTGTCGGTCATACATAACATAACAACAGTTGCATTACATTTCTACTTAACATTTCTAACTTTAGCCTACATATTCAGGGTTGACAACAGGCAGCAATTTTCCTCAATCTCCCCCAAACCCTTAGACACCTTGGCAATTAGAGCTGACACTTCTGGAAACCTCCGCCCAGTTGTTACAGCCTCCTCTGTGCTATGTCCTGGTGAATCAAATGTGAGTCTCTGAGGGGGTCGTACTGAACGTTTAGGTTCAAATTTTTCAAGAACCTCTTCAGTCAGGAGAGCTGACTCTACAGGCTCAATTCTCTCATCAACCATCGGAGCCAACACTTCCTCGGAATATGAGCCCTCCAGTGAAGGCATAGAACTGTAATCTATGGATATTTCCTGTAAAACTTCAGGAACTTCCCAGGTCTCAGGTACTGCAGGTGCTCGAGTCATAACTTCAGAGATATCAGACCCTAAATCACTCTCACCCCAGTCAGAAACCGGCTTGACGCTCTGGACTCAGGTGCCCACACCCAGCTCAGACACCAGCCTTCTTCTTCACTGTCTTCTTCACTCTCTCTAACGGAACGTAACTGATGAGACCGAATAGTAGGAGTCGGACGGGATATAGGCAGACCAGGCACAGATAATTTGTCTCCAATCGGTACTTGTACAGTCTTTCCTGAATGTAGGGCCTTCTCTGTCCCTTCCGTTCTCCTCAGCCTTCTTATTTCTGTAGTGGTTCTCTGTTCCTTGACCCTCCGTGGACAGGCCGGTCGTGACATCGAGTGTGCCTTCTTAGGAGCAGGATTCTCTTCCGTGACCAGTGGGGTTAAGAGGTGTCTCAACACATCAGCGTTCATCCCCACTATCATAGAACTTCGATTAGCTCCCGAGGGACGAGGACACAATTGCCAATGTGTCACATACTCTCGGTTGTCCAGCGATTTCCGAACTGAATTCTAGCTTTACCTGTATATATCCATCATAGGGAAACTTCTCCATTCCCATACCCCAGATTTCGAGATCCTTCAATTTCTTCAGGGGTATATGCTTCAGATATTTCTGATAGAAGTCTCGGTAAATCAGCGTTACTTGAGCACCCGAATCTAGAAGAGCCTTAGTATAGACTCCTTCCACTTGAACCGGGATGATGGGCGAAGGACCTATCAACTTGTCAGGGAACTTTTTCGTAGCAGCAGGAGAGGTAGACCCAGTCTGTTGTACTCTAACCCTTGTCCTCATACGTGGTGACTGCGGGCATACATTTTCCTCCCGTGACATAGGATCAGACCTCCAGGGAGAGGATCTTCTAGGTCTAGCAGGCACATATAGAGACCCTCCCTGTCTCCTTTCTGGGCACTGAGCCTTGAAATGACCAAATTCTCTACAGGCAAAACATCTTCCCCACGAGGATGAGCACACTTTCTTCCTGTGGCTCATTTGAAAATCCTCTGTCGGAGACCACAGCAACCGCTGCTGTTCGTATATCTGAGAGAGACTTCAGTATTTCAGTCTGCATTTCTACTACTTTCAAGATTGTCCGGCATAGGTCCGTGTGTGTCTGTTCCATCTTAACTTGGGCTTCTTGTACTCTCGCGAGAGTCTTTTGTATCTCACCATACACCTGGTTTGACGACTTTTGAGTTATTTCCGGCTCATATGTCTCTTCCGGATCTTCCTCATCTGATGAACACTCGTTATACTCTATGGGTTGCGCATAGACCTTTTCTCCCCTTCTTCCAAGCTTCTCTTCCAGAAGGGCTTCTTCCTCCCGAACAACTCGAATCAGTTCTAGGTAATTTAACTCTTTATTACCTTCTCGAGTCCTCAGCTGCAACATCACAGGATCTAAAGGTAAGGCACCCTTCAATATCTGACGCATTCTAACCTGGTCTACTGTAGTGGGGTCTGTTCCTTTCTTCAACAGTACTTGGTACAGTATCTTATCCAGGCGCCTCATGTATTCTGTCATCTTCTCACCCCTTTTCTGGTAAGTATGCTCATATTGGTACATTAGCTCAGCAGCCTTTTCCGTTCGCCCGAAGACTTCCTGTAATATGTTCAGGTAATCTAGAGCAGTACAGTCTCTCTTACTCAGCTTCAGATTCCTGACAGCCTCTGACGCAGGTCCCTTTAAGCTCTCAGTAATTCTTTGCTTCTTCTGCGCTTCAGAGACGTCCCACTCATCCAGAGCCTGCATCGCTTGTTCCACCCATTCTTCGAAGGTTTCTTCTCCCGCCGGAGTTGGCAAGTTTCCTGAAAATTTTTCCAACTTCCGATATCCGAAGCTGATGTAAGAAGGGTGAGCCCTCTGACACTTAACCACGAGGTCTCCAATAGCAGCAATGAACTCCGGCCCGATCATGGCCAGCGGGCTGGATGCAGGAATGTTCGCTGAATCACCCCGTGGCTTACTTGGCTGGATCAGACGAACTTCCACGTCGTCGGTTAGCTGTATACTCACGTCCTGAAAACACACAGGAACACCCTTTCTCCACTCAAAAAGAACATACGTGTGAGAAGTCTCTGGGTTCACTTTAATGTCCGCTAGAAACCCCCGCTGGTCAGGTGCCAACGCTGCCACGGCCAGGCGGATCTGCTCTTCTGCCCAGGTGCCTACAGGAATATCCATTACTACACTCAACTCTAATTGGCCACCCTGTGCTTTACACCACTCTGCTGCTTCATCTGGATCCATATTTAACCCTTTAAATGCGTTTTTTCCAGAGACTGAGATCCCGGAAACGAGCCCCCACGTGTAGCGCTCACTCCCGGAGGAGCCGCTGAAAATTGAACCACGGGTCAGTCTCCCCGCACTAGGGAATAAATATACTCCAACACCGTTGTGAGTTTTTATAATTTAAATAGTTTACTAAAATAATAAGCAGATGTTGAGACACGGTATTCACAGGTATATTACAGTACTTTCGTATCGCGGTAAAAACGCTTAGCGGGAAAGAAACGAAACACAAGGCTTCGTATTTCGGAAAAATAATATCTTCACAACCGAACAGAAAAGAAATGCAATTGCACGAATATTCGAAAAAGGGACACGTAGCGAAACCCAAAAATACAATCTCTTCGTATTACGATAAACGCGCAGCGGAAAAGAGAAAAATATATTCGGAACGTATCTTTAACCCCTGTTCCGATTCGTAACAAATGAGTCCCGCACAGGTTAAGTCCCGGAATGTAAAGGGTGTGTACGTGTGTGCATATGGTACCCGGGTACTATTCAACTGGCCAGTGAATTACTTATAACGATGTCTTCGACTAGTCAAGTTGGGGCCCTGTGGGTTTTGGAAACAAACAGCAGCGTGCTTTCTTGATTTTATAAACCGGCCTTGGAGGCCTCTCACCCATCCACTCGATCACCAAGGCTCCGCTGACCCAGGACGTCTCTCCGCTTAATGCCTGGCTGTGATACTGGCTACTGGATCCGTTGTCTGGCTTTCCTTGCTCCCACCCGGACTTGTCCAGCTACCGCCTGCTCTCCCATCCAATGGACTTGCGGTACTCCTCACTCGGGTCCTCTGCTTGCCTTGATCGCAGCGTGGGTATAGACAGGTCTCTGCAGGGTCACTGTCCCGATCCCCAGCACCAGCGAGGTAGCCCCTGCGCTCTGGCCTGGTCACGATCCTCCACAGCTCGGCCTGCTTCCTTCTCCTTTCAGCTCCCAGCTCACTCTGAGCATGCTTTCCACGAGGCTGGTGATGCCTTTCCTTTCCTACACACCCACTTCCTGTCCTTACGCAAAGCATCATGGAAAAGGTAGTTTAGTGCCTTGTGTTTGTCCAGCATAACTTTCCATGGTCTCTGTCTCCCTCTGGTGGCCATTGCAAGTAAATGCAGCAGAACAGTCTTTTTTAAACACATCGCTACAGTTGTATAACTTGAGATCCTGACAGCCTTCTTCATGTCAAGATATGTCACTGGCGCGAGCCTGCCCTCACCAACGTGTGCTGTAACATGGGGTTAAGGTTAGGATTACTGTTTAGGCTTGTTTCATGATTAGTGTTCGGGTTAGACATATGAGCGTTGGTTCCATTCAATTCGAAATTCAGCCGAATAAACAGCAGTTCGGTGATTCAGATCAATCCAAATTTAGAATTGCAGATATCCAAACAAAATTGCTCTCCGAATATAAAATCCTAAATTCATTCGAACCGATTCAAATTATTACTGGTCAGATCCAAATATTTAACCAGATATTTATTTATTTATTTAGAAAGTATTTTACCAGGAAGATATGTTCAGATTAATTTGGAATACTCCACATTAGAGCTGCAGCTAATGATTATTTTAATATTCGATTAGTTGGCTGATTATTTTTTCGATTAATCGATTCACCGTATAAAAAAAATTGTATACTTGAAGGAACATTATGTAAAAATCAATTCCTCCCCTCTCCCATTCTTTTTGTGAACTTGTGAATGTAGTTCCTATACTATTTTTGCAGAAGGAATGAAGTTCTATTTTGGCCCACATAATAAAAAGATTTTGTTTAGCCTTCAATCACATTTTGCTTTGTTGTTAATTTACTGGAAATATGTAATATTTATTATAATTGTCATAATGATTCCTAAGACTCAGTCTATTGTTATACGTAAACATCAAGAGGACATTTGCATGTGGGGTGGATTGTTACGTGTGGAATGTCAATGGTTGATAGGGGACAGAAATCTTGTAGAGCTCCCATCCGTGATATAACCCCTCATATGCTACATTCTATGCATCATATTTGCAGTTGAGATTAAGGATGTGCATGACTTTTCTTTCGTTTTGTTATCTATACATTACGATACATTGTTACGATCATGCTGAAACATTGCCTAAACAATTTGCCCAACCACCACTTATCTGCTACCGTCGTGCCACCAGTTTACGGGACATATTAGTCCACACTGACCCTAGGGCATCATACTCTAAAAAAGCCCCAACTGTTAAACTCGGTTGTGTTCAATGTCTTGGTTGCGTTACATGCCACCATATGATGGCAGCTTCCTCTTTTGCCCACCCTCATATGGGCAAGCGATATCAAATTCGCCACCGTATCACTTGCCTGACCACATATGTTGTCTATCTCATTACATGCCCTTGTGGGCTAGCATATGTGGGAAAGACGGATCTTACCCTAAGGGACCGCATGCGGGGCCATCGATCGGCCATTACAACGGCTTTTAGGGATGGGCACACGGACAAACCGGTGGACAAGCACTTCTAGCGGCCCAGCACCGACTCCCAATGCTTAAATTTATGGCCATTGATCACATTCCTCCACTGGCCAGAGGTGGCAATCGCTCACAGGCATTACTTCAAAGGGAGACGTTCTGGATTCGAACCTTGGACACTGTTGTACCGCATGGCTTAAATGAATACATCTCTTTCAACTCTTTCCTCTCAGTTCGTTAACGATTCTTCTTTTTTTTTCCACCTCTTTTCTCGTCTTCCACCATCTCTCTCTTGCTATTCAGACTCATTACTCTTACACTCTTCATGGTCCTTTCATGACTCTACGCTGGCTTACTCTTCATCAATTTTCTCCTCTTTCTTTTTCTCCTTTTTGCATCACTACTAGGGATGAGCCGAACACGTCCGAGTTCAGGTTCGTATTCGAACCCGAACTTTCCAAATGTTCGAATCCGAACACGAACTCAATACAAGTAAATGGGGCTGAAAATTAGGTTTTTAGAGTGCCCTCCAAGAGGGCATATATCCTAGATATTTGCCATAAAAGGTAGTGCCCTGGGGGACAGGACACAAGGACAAAAAGTTAAAAAAAAGTTTTTAAAGGGACAGTGAGTTTTCCATGAAATAAGGGTTAAAAATAAAAACGAAAAATTCCTTCAAATATCATGCCTAGGAGGTCCCCATAACCTGCCTGTGAAGTGGCAGATTTCTAGGATGTATAGAAACACTTAAAAACAAAAATATTACGTTTCAAAAGACGGTAAATGCTTTTCCTTTAATCTATCCATAAACAACTGCTTGGGGCGGCAGTCTGTATGAAAAGAGGAGACATTTTCGGACACGTAGAAAAAGTTTAGTGATTTTTTGGCTAAATTATTGTGAAACTTATGCAGGCTTTAGATGAAAGTAACAATAGGTGCTTTAAAATTGGGCCTTTAGCGTCGGCAACAGTGCCGTCACACCGTAACCCCTCTGAGGATATGAATCTGACACAGGCGTCAGTGGCAGTGCACCCAAATATTGTGCTTTTGGTGCCAAGCCTGCAAGTACTATCATACAGTATCCCCTCTGTAGTATTGTGGAAGAATGCAGGGGTGGACCATGTGGTCCTATATTAAAAAGATATGATTCTGGTCAAGGCGTCAGTGCACCCAGATATTGTGCCTTTGGTGCCAGACTGCCAGGCCAGCAAGTACTATCATACAGTAACCCCTCTGTAGTATTGTGGAAGAGTGCAGGGTTGGACCCTGCGGTTCAAAAAATTTAAATGTTATAAATCTGGCACAGGCGTCAGTGCAGCCAAATATTGTGCCTTTCATGGCACCAAGTGCATTCACACCGAAACCCTTTTGGGGTATTATGGAAGAGTTCAGTGCTGGAGGTTTTGTGAATGCAGAAGACATCCCCGATCTATTCCGTTACGTCAGCATCAGGGGAATGATAGCTGCTGATCCAGGACTGATTCGTTTTTATAAATGTCAGCCGGTCTACAGAGTCGGTGGACAGACGCACTCTTTTGTCTGTGACAAAACCTCCAATGGCACTGAAAGTCCTTTCACAAAGCACGCTGGATGAAGGGCGACCCAGTAGCTGCATAGCATATTGGCTAAATTCTGGCCAGTGATCCACTCTCAACACCCAGTAAGCCAGTGGATCATCTGCTGGAAACATATCCAGGTCTGCCCTTGCTCCTAGGTAGTCCTGCACCATATGGTGAAGACGCTGGCAATGGGTGCCCACATTTGACGTCTCTGGGCGTCGTGGACAAAAAAAATTAAAAGATGCATCAGTCAAGCGGCCCTGGCCTTCACCATTATTCCTCTGATCATCCGCATCTTCAGAAGCACGTGTGTCATCACTTGGTAACCTACCAGTGCCTGGAAAGGTGTTACACAAGTGTCGCTTTAGAGCGTCCTCAAGTTTTTTCATCCTGTGCTCCCTCTGTGCGGACAGGATGAGCTCTGCAACTTTACCCTTGTATCGTGGATCAAGAAGGGTTGCCAACCAATAATGATCCCTCTCCTTGATAGCACGAATACTGGGGTCCTTTAGCAGGCTTTGCATTATTAGGGAGCCCATGCAGCGTAGGTTGGAGGTGACATTAGCTTCCGAGTCTTCCTGGTCAATGAGGATGACCCCTTCGCGCACTTCCTCCTCCCAGCCACGCACTAGCCCTTGTGTTTCTGGGCACACGAAACCCTCCCTTGAGGAATCCCCACCTTCAATGCCCCCACTACTTAAATATTCCTCCTCCTCCTCTTCATCCTACTCCTGTCTGATCTGTGTAGGACCCACTGGAATGCTGTCTGCAGAAAGACTGGGGCCTTGAGAGCTAGGGAAGGCCTCCTCTTCCTCCCGCTGCTCTGCCTCTAGAGCCACATCTATAATTCCCCGCAGAGTGTGCTCCAGCAGGAACACTAAAGGAATTGTGTCACTGATGCATGCACTGTCCCTGCTCACCATCCTCGTTGCCTCCTCAAATGGTGACAGTACAGTTCATGCATCCTTGATCATCAGCCACTGCAGGGGGGGGGGGAAACCCAAGTTGACCTGAACCTGTCCTTGTGCCATACTCACACAGGTACTTGTTGATGGCCCTCTTCTGCTTGTGCAGATGCTGCAGCTTTGCTAATGTTGAGTTCCACCTGGTGGGCATGTCACAGATCAGACGGATTGTGGGAAGGTGGAATTCTCTTTGAATTTCTGCCAGGTGAACGCTTGCTGGGAATGACCGTCTGAAGTGGCTGCAGACTTTTCTGGCCTGGCTGAGACGCTCTGGCAGCCCTGGGTACTTGGTTAGGAAACGCTGTACCACTAGATTTAGGACATGTGCTAGGCATGGTACAGGCGTCAATTTACCCTTGTGTAGGGTGGAGAGAAGGTTGCTGCCATTATCGCAGATGATCAGTCCCAGCTGAAGCTGGCTTGGTGTTAACCATCTCTGCACCTGGCCCTGCAGAGCTGACAGAATTTCTGGCCCATGTGGCTCCTGTCCCCTAAACAAACCAGCTCAAGCACAGTATGGCTTATTTTTGCTTGAGCCAGTGCGTAGACCCTGTCAGGCATCGGTTTAACTGCCACTTCGCCAGAGACAGAGAAGGAGGAGGAAGAGGGAGAGGTGGTGGTGGTGGAGCAGACAGACCTCATACAAGCAGCTTTCTGGAGGCGTGGTGGATGAACAAGCTCCAGCACAGAGCCCCGTCTTGGATCCCTCCCAGCTGCAATCAGAGTTACCCAGTGTGCCGTGAAGGAAATGTAACGACCCTGTCCATGCTTCCTGGACCACGTGTGTAAAGTCACATGCACCTTGTCGCTGACTGCCTTTCCCAATGACTGGATAACATTGTCTTCCACGTGCTGGTATAGTGCTGGAATGGACTTGCGTTAAAAGTAATGGCGTTTTGGAACCTGCCACTGTGGTACAGCACATTCAGCAAATTCACGAGTCCACCAGCTGGAAAGGCAGCAGCTGCAATGCGAGTAATTTTGCTAAATTGGCATTTAGACGCTGTGCTTGGGGATGGTTGAGATTATATTTTTTCTTACGCTGCAGCAGCTGCGGCAACGTAATCTGACTACGTATATCTTCAGATGCTGGGATGATGTCACATTGTGAGCAAGGACCTGGTACATCCATTGCTGTAGCATCATCCCTGTCAGTGGAGGTTGTAGGCAATGACATGGCAGGACATACAGTGGGGTAGAGACAGGAGGAGGAGGACCTATGCAAAGTTTTGCACCAACGGGATGTGTGGCAGGTGTTTATATGTCGCCTCAAGCATGTGGTACCCAAGTGTCCAGTGTCTATCCCACGCTTCAGCCTCATCTGTCATAGATTACAAACAGCAATGGTGCACTCTGGTGCAGATTTCTTAAAGCACTCCCAGACAACAGAGTTCCTGCGTGTGTGCTTTGAGACAACAGCGCTCTGCACCGGAGCAGCTCTGACATCTGATGCCTTGGACTGGCTAGTGCTACGGTTGGTCACAGAGGATGTTGTGCCTCGTGTTTGCTGTGCCTCCTCCTCCTCCCCCCTGCTCAGGGCCGGATTAATGTAGGGGCGGATGGAGCGGCAGCTCCAGGCCCCCTTCTGAAAATAGGCCCACAGTACCGCATCCAAGATGAGCCGCTGGCCAGCAGGCAGACCTTCCACCAGAGCCAGCTCGCAGCACATGCAATGAGTGCACTGCATATAACAAAAAAATTGTGGGGAACGGACACTAGAGCAAAAATGGAAAATATAACCCCGTTGCCCAAAGCACCAAAAGTGCGGTCCCAATCCGCACCAAATCAACAGAAAAAAGAAAAATCGGTGATCGGCGTGTCCGCGTACGCGGTCTAGGGGAAATATCTAATAATACAAAGGGATATTTGATAATACAGAAATGTACCATACAATAATGATGACTGTATAAGCTGATTGAAAGTTCATGAGAAAAGTTCCTAGAACAAAGGAAAAATATAATAGTGAAGTCCAGTCATAACAACAGATGGGAAAATGAAGGGGGGGAGATGAATCCACTCACACTCTCCAGAGCCTCATTAGGCTCGATCACTTCGCCTGTGGGTGTTTCTATGGCTCACCCAATAGCTCTCAGAGGTAGACTCGTCTTACGGCCTTGATATCCTTTCGGGATCCTGGATCGTCCGTAGGTTCTCCAATATTTGGATGCCGATAACCTTTAATAACTGGCTTCTCTCAGGTCTTGGTATTCCTTTAGGGTCCTGGGTGTTTTACAGGTCATACCCTATAATGACTTGTAGGAATCTTTTTCTAGCACATAAACGTCAGGAGTTCCTCTCCTCGCTTCATCCAGCACACAGATTGTCCCTACAACAGCTTTCTCTCTCTGTCTGTAGGTTTTGACTAATGAGGCTCTGGAGAGTGTGAGTGGATTCATCTCCCCCCCTTCATTTTCCCATCTGTTGTTATGACTGGACTTCACTATTATATTTTTCCTTTGTTCTAGGAACTTTTCTCATGAACTTTCAATCAGCTTATACAGTCATCATTATTGTATGGTACATTTCTGTATTATCAAATATCCCTTTGTATTATTAGATATTTCCCCTAGACCGCGTACGCGGACACGCCGATCACCGATTTTTCTTTTTTCTAATGAGTGCACTGCACCCAGCCCCGTACTGTCATGGGCCCCGCTCATGCAAGCACACTGTGGCAAGTGCTGGCTCCGCCCCTTCCCTCTCTGCAGCACTGGCACTCTCCGTCCCTGGTATTAGGACATTCAGTGTGTTACCCACTGGCTTAAATTTGTGTTGCCTCTGTTTACGGAGACAGGCAAGGCAAAATCATGTTAACTTTTTCCAGGGTGAAGCAGGCATTACCCGGGCAGCCATCACTCCTGATGGGTCCTCGTTGGAGGAGAACATAAGGAGGGAGGTTCCCACGTGTTCCCCAGACAGCACACTGCTCTGCACATCCTGCATGTTAGTGGCCCCATGGGACAGGTAAAAAGGCTGTCCATTTACATTGGGTAAGATGGCAGAATGGAGTTGATGGTGGGAGGAGGAAAGTGGTGAGGATTTGGAGGTATTGATCTGAGAGAAATGGAGAAAATACTGTTTTGGAGGGTGAGTGCAAAGCAAAGGGACTGGTGCGGTGGAAGGGATAACTTTGGGGTATAAATTGACAGATCTTTTGTTTATAAGGGATAAGAAGAGTTTTAGAGAGCTGCTTTTTTTAAAAAAAAAAAACAATCAGCATCACAGCAATACTATTAAAAAATACTTATTTTTAATAATTTGTAAGTGATATATATATATATATACCAATAGTATTACATATACATGGTACAGTATCAGTGGTTATCACATACAGGCCCCAGAAATTTAAAGGGCCAGACCCCTGTGTTTTCTTCATGTCACCTACAGAGCTGCACTCTCCCTCTGTGCTTTGGCCCATCCCCTATATCAGTGATGGTGAACCTCGGCAGCCCAGATGTTTTAGAACTACCTGTTCCATGATGCCTAGTGAACCTTAAAGCTGCCAGAGCATCATGGAACATGTCGTTACAAAACATCTGGGGTGCAGGCTCCACCGACCAGTGTATGCAGGGAGTGCAGTTGTAATGTTTTCTGATAAAAAAAAACAAAATAATGCCAGAAATACCCCGAACGCGAAGCGCCTGTAGGCGGCTCTGCTGCGTCGAGACACACTCAGTGTGTACAGAGGCCCATTCAGTTCCTCAGCAGCTGCTAAATTGCTATATTGCAGCAGTTCAGTTTGCTGCAGCCGTCTCACTGAACGTTTTGGCTGTGAATATTGAAGGAAACAGCCATAGGATTGCTTAGTGAAAGGTGCTGTTTCTGCAATAACCGCTGTTGTCAATTTTATTAGCACTTTAGTGTTAATGTTTACCATGTTCCACTAAATATTTGGGGTTTTGGTCCACCAAAACTTCAAACTGAACATTTCAATATTGGATTATTTGCTGCGTGGAGGCGGCCATAATTCCCACGTCAAACTGAGCTAACTACGCAGCACCTCTCGACTCAGCTGCAAGTGCTAAGTTAACAGTGCTGAGCGCTGAACTGCAGCACAGCGTTCAGTGCCAAGTTGCTAACTTAGCACTTGCAGCGGCTGAGGAACTGAACACACCTCAGGTCTGCATGGCTGAGCGCCCAGAGTTGGAAATAGCATGCTTCGGCCGTGATGCGGTGCAACTGCTTTGCACCGCGGCCGGCATATCTCCAGCTTAATAGTGGCCCCACAATTTTTTTTAGATATGGTTGCTTCATTTAGTGATCCGGCCCATCCTTACTAGCTTGTCTAGTTGAGTTGTAGTGATTGACTCATATATGGGCCACACATGCTAATCCATCAGGAGGCTTGTGATCCGGCGCACTGCAAATCACACTATGCGTCATAGCACACGTGACATACGCACAGTGCACCGCCCAACTCTCTAAACGAGAAAGTAGCACGGGCCAATTTCTACCTTAGTATCTATAAAAAAGGCCCATCAAAATACTCAGCACCAGGCCCATGATACTCTTAATCCGGCCCTGCCCCTGCTCACTTGATTCCTCTGTTCGATCTGGCACCCAGGTGGAGTCAGAGACCTCATCATCAATGTCAGTCACCCTCTATCTCCTCGTCACTGGAGCCAACTTGGCAGTATGCTGCAGCTGCTGGGGCAACATGACTGCCAGTTATTTGTGTGTCATCACTGGCACCCCCTTCCTCTAGGTTGATTATACTCCCTTGCTCAACCGCAGAGATTGAATCAGAGCACTGTACTTGCTGCGCATCCTCAAGCAGCATGTCACTGTCATTGTAGTCAAACAATTCAGCTGACACTTCCGTGTGTGATAGCGAGGCTATGGCAGGAGTAGCTGTGGACATGGAGGCTGCATTAGATGCTTTGGCAGCTGAGGTGGACTGTAAAGCACTACAAGTCTGGCTGGCAGAGGACTCGGAAGATGAGGATGGCCTGGTTAGCCAATCCACCAAATAATTTGTATGTTGCTGCTGCTTAAGACGACCAGCACCAGTTAGAAAGGACAAGCATGCCCCTGCAGAGGATGCACCACGTCCACCACGACCAGAGGCACAGCCTCCCGACACAGGGGCTGCTTGCCCTCTTATCTGTGTCTGGGAGCATTTGCCTGTCCTTTTTGTTCTTTCAGACATGGTAAGTGATATATAGATTAAATATTTACAGAACTCTGATTCAACTCTGGAATAAAGATTAAAGATTTAAAGAACTCTGGTATAACTCAGTGAGACACCCTGATATCTGGCAGCCAGTGACAAGACACATATTACAAATCTCAAAAACCTCCTATAAATCAGTGAGACCCCTTGATGGGTGGCAGTGAGAAGCCACAGATTACAAGTCTCAGAAACCTCTTATAAATCAGTGAGACCCCTTGATGGGTGGCAGTTAGAAGACACAGATTACAACTCTCAGAAACCTCTTATAAATCAGTGAGACCCCTTGATGGGTGGCAGTGAGAAGCCACAGATTACAAATCTCAGAAACCTCCTATAAATCAGTGAGACCCCTTGATGGGTGGTAGTGAGAAGCCACAGATTACAAGTCTCAGAAACCTCCCATAAATCAGTGAGACCCCTTGATGGGTGGCAGTGAGAAGCCACAGATTACAAATCTCAGAAAACTCCTATAAATCAGTGAGACCCCTTAATGGGTGGCAGTGAAACCTCCTATAAATCAGTGAGACCCCTTGATGGGTGGCAGTGAGAAACCACAGATTACAAGTCTCAGAAACCTCCTATAAATCAGTGAGACCCCCTGATGGGTGGTAGCCAGTGAGAACACACGGATTATAACAATTCCCAAATATTTTGTAGAAATTTGTGACCCCCAAAATACTGCGTGGTACTGGCTGTGTGACAAGACACAGATCACCTCAATTCCCAAATATTTTGTAGAAATTTGTGACCCCCAAAATACTTGCTGGCAGTGACAAGACACAGAAGATCACCTCAATTCCCAAATGTTTTGTAGAAATGTGTGACCCCCAAAATACTTGCTGGCAGCCAGTGACAAGACACAGAAGATCACCTCAATTCCCAAATGTTTTGTAGAAATTTGTGACCCCCAAAATACTTGCTGGCAGTGAGAAGACACACATCACCTCAATTCCCAGATATTTGGTAGAAATTAGACCCCCCAGTAGCGTGGCAGACCGGCAGTAAGAACACACAACAACAATCTCCTATGAAATCTCCTCTCAAATGCGTGCTGAAGCGGTGCGTGGAAACCTTATATAGTGTGCTGCGAGACTTAGCTCTGTGAGCCCATGATTGGGCAAAATTTGCCCAATCAGGACTCTGAGCCGTGATTGGCATACTGTTGAACCTGTCTTGCACCAGACCTGTGGTCAGGTGCAAGGCTGTAGCCAATTACGAGCTTCATATACAAACAAAGTGGTAGGCGCCCCTGCTTGTACCGCCACCAACTCTCCAAAGCCTGCCAGCAATCAGTGGTTTCCCCCAAACCAGTGTGCAAAGATAGACAAATACGTATCTGGCGGCGCGATGGCAGTCGCTCTTGGATCGTATGGTGGTTCTCTTAAGATGTATCGTCCACATGTGTCATGAAAAACAATAAAGAATACAATAGTGCAGCGCAAATATATAGTGTGAGCTATATATGTACAATTTACTGGTCCCACTCACAAAGAAAGAGCCCTGACGCTGGCTCTAAGCGGGTCGGTACATATGGGTCCTTTATTCCTGTATCAGGAGAGGCGACCCACGACCTTCAAAAGCGGGAATCTTTTTCCAATCTCGATATATAAGAAGACACAAAGCAAAAAAAGAAACTTCCTTGTGCAGGTCTACTGACAGTATGATGGAAGTATTTATATGGCAATTAAACTCACATGTGTTGGAGCTTATAGCCAAGCTCTGGGATAAGATGCCTGTGGACTTGTTAAAGGTCAAGCCCATAGAAACCCTCTGGATTCCGCAACACACCGGGAACTGGTGCAAATAGTTGGAGATTTATTACAAAGTAAAAACAAATAAAAAGAAATCAACCTGGCACAGCCAGGTAACCAGACGCGTTTCGCCACGTACCGCGGCTTCCTCAGTCAGTTTACAGATAATAGTTAAAAGGTTCATATATATATCCTTACAATCTTTGGATGTAATTGTCCCCAGGTGTGCATTGCTGCTTCCGGCGTGCGATTCACGCCTCGAATTCCGCTGTCCCGATGTCTTCCGCGGGTCCGCCATTTTGCGCATGCGTATTACCAACGCTTGCGTTCCAAGGTTAATGTCCGCCATTTTGCGCATGCGTTCTAATCGGACTTGCGTGTCACCTTGCGATTCCGGTCGGTATAGGCGGCCCCAAATGTCCTACGTCTCCCTTAACACCCGGGATAGATCCTCCGGGCTGCAAAGGAAACAAGATAGGCCAGAAACGACTCCAAATGTTCCTCCATGTGCCCTTAATCAATAGAGACATTATGTTTAAACTGTTGTGGGCAACATTTGATGTTCTTAAACCCAAGAAGCCATATCTGTGACTCGAGACTTCTCCAAATCCACGCTTTATGGACGCCCCAAACAATAAAATTTATAATATTCTTTTATATATTAAACATATGTGATGTATTGTCTCAAATTACAAACTATATATATATATATATATATAATGTGTATAGCTCCTTACAGTATATATACTCAATTCAAAACGGTGTATTCTATAATGTATAAAATTATAAGGTCCGTTGGGACAAATAGCTACAGGAAAATCTCAGTTCTCACTCGATCTGAGTGTGTATAGATAACTAGTGTGTAGTAACCATTCTAATACCACTAGCTACCCAAGTTACTAAGGTGGCTATTACAATAGTGAAGGAAAGGCCTATATATGCTGCTGCAGTTTGACCATTATAGTACCAGCTCTATAATGTATGTTGTATTAAACTGTGTATATAATTAGTGAAATACTCACCACTATGTAATAATAAACAAGAAAATGTATATGCAATACTGAATTATAAGAAAAACACTAGGATGCTTCAATCAAATTATTAGATGTAAGAGACAAATATTCTGAAAAAAAAAAAAAATTCATTTTTTTTTATATTATTTTTAATTTTTTTATAGTGACATGTGCCGTGTCTATATTAATTGAATCCCAAACGTGGAATTAGAGAGGCCTCAACTGCCTCTAAAGGAAGTGGATGACTTTAAAATCCTCGTTTAATCCATTTGGCACCAAGGTGCCGTGTTCAAAAATATGCCTCATTTCTGCCCTTCCCAGTTTCCTAGGTAGATCTTCTATCTCCACTTTCTTTATCTGTTTCAAAGCCCAGAATTTCATACCCACAGGTGAGTTGTTATGATGTATTTTACAATGTAGTGAGACTGAATGCTTTTCATAGCCGTTCCTGATGTTCCTGGCGTGTTCCGCTATTCTGACATTTAGGACTTTTGGTGCGACCTACATAACCTAAACCGCACGGACACTCTAACATGTAAATCACATTTTTCGAGCAACAATTAAGGATACCATCTATCTTAACCAATATGTTCTGTTTCCGGTTAAAGTATGAACTAATATTATTTCTCTTGTTACCGGTAGACCTACAAGCTAAGCATAGGCCGCATTGGTAAAAGCCTTCTTTCAACCCGAAATGGTTTCTACCGATGTCGTCCTTTTTTCTGGGTTTACTACGTACCAAGTTAGATTTTATGTTTTTAGTCCCTCTAAAATCTATTTTGGGAGTTGGCCCTATAAATTCTTTCAGGTCTACATCGTTATTCAGAACCAACCAGCGCTTATTTAAGATTTTTTTTGATACTGTTCGCCTTGCTGTTATAGTCACAAATGAAAAGGACCTCTTTGGCTTCTCTATCTTTAGGTTTGTACTCGAGAAATTTGCTCCTAACTCTAGAATTATATTATCTAGCTCAGTTTCTCCATACCCTTTTCCCAGAAAGTCTTGTTTAAGAGTCAGAGCCTGTTCTCTGTAGGTATCTGTGTCTGTACAGTTCCGCCTTAGCCTAATGAACTGTCCTTTCGGGATGCCCTTAAGCCAAGGGGGATGGTGACAGCTAGTACAGTCGATAAATGTGTTCTTATCGACTTCTTTGAAAAAGGTTTTTGATTTAGTGCGTTCGTCCTCCACATAAACTTTTAAATCTAGAACCGAACAGCTCATCCCTAATCACTACCACACTCTCACAGTTGCATTTTTTCCTACATTGTCACAATCTTTTCTTCACACACACTCTCCCTCTCCTTCACACATCCAGGCTGATAAATTAGAATATTAAGCACACAAAAACTTTCCCTATAATAATTAACATTTATGAAATTTCAATAAACCTTTTCCAAGTTTCTTCTCAGATATCAAAGTTGAAAACAGACGCGGCGCTACGCCATGGCGAGAGACACCAAAATCAGCCACAAAGCAATGTAGCATCAGTCATGTCTAAAAATAATTTCCTAGACACACTTTTTATTAGATTTCAAAGAACTTATAGCCAATCAGCATACAGATACATTTCTACGTCAGCGTTTAACCAACAGTGAGACAAAAATTACTACATATGATTCAGAGAAGAGTTTTCTCTAGCTTCCACTATCCACACACCCTTTTACTGCGCAGACAGGAAATCAGCTAAATTCCACAGGCTAACATCCTATGCAAGAAAAAGACTTGCAGGGTTTGACACTTTAAATGGGAGGGGGGCATTTCACACTAATGCAAGAATTAAAAACTACTTATCATATTAAAATACTTTTCACAGGCAGGCCACCTGCTTCTCCTGTCACACTACTATCTCACTGCACCTCTACACATGGTCATCTCTCCCCCATTCTTTATTATGGGCCTCCTTCTATACATTTATTTATTATTTGCACAACACATAGGGGATTGCTTCCCTTCCTCTCTTTTCTCTTTTTGTTCACTCTTTTCCACTTTTTCACCTCTTCACTTCTCCTTCACTTTTTTTACTATTGTTCGGTTTTTTATTGTTCTTAGTTTCACTAGTTCATGTTCACTTATTCATCTCATTTTTTTTCTTCACTTTGTCGTCACCTCAATGTCGTCACCTCAAATATGTTGGCCACGCCTTCTAACGTCATCGCGCCCACGCACCCGGCACTTCCGGGTTGCCTCCTCATGCGGCAGAGTACGGGGATGGACGGGATTGGGTGAGTTACTCGCTTCTCTTGTATATAAAGTATGTCATTATGTGTTGGCTTTACCGTGAAAAAGGCCTTTAGGGGCTGAAACGTTGTTTTTTTATATGATTACTTAATAAATTTTAGTTTTTATTGAACTAAGTCCTCAAGTGCCTCCCCATATCTATATTTTTCTTTACATATCTTGCCTATGGGAGCTAAGCACTGAGGCCAGAAAGCATTTATTACTCATTGGGGGCCTCTTAGGAGTTAGCCACCCGGGGAAACGAGTGCCCGTAGACCGATTTGTATATATATATATATATATAATATATATATATATATATATATATATATACATACACATATACATATTATATATATATATATATACATATACATATATATATATTTTATTCGTTTAATTTATTTTATATCTTACCAGAAAAAAGAGAGATGGGGGACCCACAACAGGAACCCTCAAATTTAGACAATCACCTGACTCTCATCCAAATGAGTGAGAGCAGCACAACCTCTTACTCAGGATTAAACCTGACCTAAATGTATATATATATATATATATATATATCTCAATAAACCACTTGGCAGCTCAAAAGAGAACCGGCAAATGGCACTGGAGGAGTGGCTACAGAAAAATTAATCTTTATTAGAACGAATATAGACACTCTCAGATGCAAGGAAAAATCAATTAAAAAACATAAATATGACAGCAGACAAAGCAGGGTGTACTGGAATTGACGCCAGTGTATAATGGCTGTGCATAAAAGAGGTGTGGAAAGAGGATTGCAATCAATGTATTAGGCACCATAATAGAATTCCATAATTGCACAAAGGGATTAGCATCAAAAAGCAAACCATAAATCACCTTCACAATCAGCACGCCAACACTGACCCTTAGCTAGTCGAGCTCATGCTCAAGATTTCTGTCCTCACCCTGCAAATGCTACACACACAACAAATCACGACTTAAAATCAAAGTTGATACATCAGCTCAACATATGTTTCGCCAACTGAACATTGGCTTCATCTGGAGCAAAAAAATAGTTAGTAATGTTGTATGTACCTCCCTCTTTTTATTCCCTATCTGGTCTGGAATCAACCAATCCGTGGTATAAGAAAAATCACATGTGTCTCCAAGCAGTAAAGCTGGTTGATTAGGTCCATGTGACTAAGAAGGACCTATAGTATGAATGAAAGGTCACATGAACAGCCAGATCCTATCTGCTGGGGGAAGGTCACATGGTGCACCAGTGGAATATTCCCTATTTGGTCTGGAATCAATCAATCAATGGTATAAAAAGTCACATGTATCTCCAAGCAGTAAAGCTGGTTAATTGGGTCCATGTGACTAACAAGAACCTATAGTATGAATGAAAGGTCAGTGTTGGCGTGCTGATTGTGAAGGTGATTTATGGTTTGCTTTTTGATGCTAATCCCTTTGTGCAATTATGGAATTCTATTATGGTGCCTAATACATTGATTGCAATCCTCTTTCCACACCTCTTTTTGCACAGCCATTATACACTGGCGTCAATTCCAGTACACCTGCTTTGTCTGCTGTCATATTTATGTTTTTTAATAGATTTTTCCTTGCATCTGAGAGTGTCTATATTCGTTCTAATAAAGATTAATTTTTCTGTAGCCACTCCTCCAGTGCCATTTGCCGGTTCTCTTTTGAGCTGCCAAGTGGTTTATTGAGATATATATATATATATAATTTATTTTATACTTGCAGATGAAACTCAAAAATTTTGAATATCATGCAAAAGTTATTTTATTTCAGTAATGCAACTTTAAAGGTGAAACTAATATATGAGATAGTTCAAGCTGTGATTTGTCATAATTGTGATGATTATGGCTTACAGCTCATAAAAACCCCAAATCCACAATCTCAGAAAATTAGAATAGTACATGCAATCAATAAAACAGAACAATATCAGACCTCTGAAAAGTATAAGCATGCATATGTACTCAGTACTTGGTTTGGGCCCCTTTTGCAGCAATTACTGCCTCGATACGGAGTGGCATGGAAGCTATCAGCCTGTGGCACTGCTGAGGTGTTATGGAAGACCAGGATGCTTCAATAGTGGCCTTCAGCTCTTCTGCATTGTTCAGTCTCATGTCTTCATCTTTCTCTTGGCAATGCCCCATAGATTCTCTACGGGGTTCAGATCAGGCGAGTTTGCTGGCCAATCAAGCACAGTAATCCCATGGTCATTGAACCAGGTTTTGGTGCTTTTGGCAGTGTGGGCAGGTGCCAAGTGTTACGGAGCGACTGTACCCTGAGTACCTCCGTCCGTGGGCTCTCTCCCATGTAACAGTCCCCAGAGCAATCTTCCCTAACAGCTCCCTCAAAGCTTTGACCGCAGCCGAAAGAATGAGGCTCACCATTTGCAGTCAAACAGCAGAATGCCAGTTTATTCACGGACACAGAGATAGCTACACAGGACCTTCAAACAATGGACAATGGAATTTCCTAGAAGGGGGAGGGAGAAGGCAGAGTAAGCAAAAGGAATTTCTTATAGAGAGAACATACACAATAGAGAGCAGGTACTACACAGAGGTCACACTATACAGAGAGAGGTTAGATAATTGAGGGAATGTACGAAAAAAAATACACGAGACTATACAATAACTACACAAGGGAAAAACACACAGGCATCAGTAATCTTTAGTTGGCCAGGGAATGTTTAAAACAGTGAACAACCAAATATATTTAAAAGGTCCACCAGTTCCCCAATAGGGATGAGCTGTTCAGGTCGATCGGTTCGGAGTTTGATTCGAACATCGCCTGTTTGCATGTTCGCGAACTACGAACATTTCCGCATATTCGCCCACAATGCACCACAATTCACTTTTCCACTGGCCTGAAGCTTGTAATTGGCTACAGCCTTGCACCTGACCACAGGTCAGGTGCAAGACAGGTTCAAGACTATGCCAATCACGGCTCAGAGTCCTGATTGGGCAAATTTTGCACAATCATGGGCTCACAGAGCTAAGTCTCGCCGCACACTACATAAGGCTTCACACAGCACTTCAGCACGCGTTTGAGAGGAGATTTGAGAGGAGATTGTTCTTGTGTTAGTGAGTGTTCTCACTGCCAGTCTGCCACCAGCTACTGGGGGGGGGGGTCTCATTTCTACAAAATATCTGGGAATTGAGGTAATCTGTGTCTTGTCACTGCCACCAACTATTTTGAGGGGTCAGTAATTTCTACAAAATATTTGTGAATTGAGGTAATCTGTGTCTTGTCACTGCCACCAAGTATTTTGGGGGTCAGTAATTTCTACAATATATTTGTGAATTGAGGTAATCTGTGTCTTGTTACTGCCACCAGCAACTATTTTGGGGGGGGGGGTCAGTAATTTCTACAAAATATTTTGGAAATGAGGTAATCTGTGTCTTGTCACTGCCACCCTGAATTTTGGGGGGTCAGTAATTTCTACAAAAGATCTGGGAATTGTTCTAATCTGTGTCTTGTCACTGGCCGCAAGCTATCAGGGTGTCTCACTGAGTTATACCAGAGTTCTGGAAATCTTTATACCAGAGTTGAATTAGAGTTCTGTATATATTTAATCTATATATCACTCACCATGTCAGAAAGACCAAAAAGGACAGGCAGATGCTCCCAGACACAGATAAGAGGGCAAGCAGCCTCTGTGTCGGGAGGCTGTGCCTCTGGTCGTCGTGCATTTGGTGCATCCTCTGCAGGGGCACGCTTGTCCTTTCTAACTGGTGCTGGCCATCTTAAGCAGCAACATACAGAGGATTTGGTGGATTGGCTAACCAGGCCATCCTCATCCTCCGAGTCCTCTGCCAGCCAGGCTTGTAGTGCTTTACAGTCCACCTCCGCTGCCAAAGCATCTAATGCAGCCTCCATGTCCACAGCTACTCCTGCCGTATCCTCACTATCACACGGAGGAGTCAGCTGAATTGTTTGACTACAATGACAGTGACATGCTGCTTGAGGATGCGCAGCAAGTACAGTGCTCTGATTCAATCTCTGAGGTTGAGGAAGGGAGTATAATCAACCTAGAGGAAGGGGGTGCCAGTGATGACACACAAATAACTGGCACTCATGTTGTCCCAGCAGCTGCAGCATACTGCCAAGTTGGCTCCAGTGACGAGGAGATAGGGGGTGATGACAATGATGATGAGGTCACTGACTCCACCTGGGTGCCTTATAAGAACCGAGGAGTCAAGTGAGGAGGAGGCACCACAAACACGAGGCACAACATCCTCTATGACCAACCGTAGCACTAGCCAGTCCAAGGCATCAGATGTCAGAGCTGCTCAGGTGCAGAGCGCTGTTGTCTCAAAGCACACATCCAGGAACTCTGCTGTCTGGGAGTTCATTAAGAAATGTGCAGCAGACCCCACCATTGCTATTTGTAATCTGTGTCAGATGAGGCTCAAGCGTGGGAAAGACACTGGATGCTTGGGTACCACGTGCTTGAGGCGACATATGACCACCTGCCTTGCATCCTGTTGGCGCAAAACTTTGCGTAGGTCCTCCTCCTCCTCATCTGTCTCTACCCCCACTGTATGTCCTGCCATGTCATTGCCTACAACCTCCACTGACAGGGATGATGCTACAGTAATGGATGTACCAGGTCCTTCCTCACAATGTGACAGCATCCCATCAACTGAAGATTTACGCAGTCAGATTACGTTGCCCCAGCTGCGGCAGCATAAGAAAAAATATAGTCACAACCAACCCCAAGCACAGCATCTAAATGCCAGTTTAGCAAAATTACTCACATTGCAGCTGCTGCCTTTCTGGTGGACTCTGCTTCCTTCCGTGAATTTGCTGAATGTGCTGTACCACAGTGGCATGTTCCAAAATGCCATTACTTTTCACGCAAGGCCATTCCAGCACTATACCAGTACGTGGAAGACAATGTTATCCAGTCATTGGGAAAGGCAGTCAGCAGCAAGGTGCATGTGACTTTAGACACGGGGTCCAGCAAGCATGGACAGGGCCGTTTCATTTCCTTCATGGCACACTGGGTAACTCTGATTGCAGCTGGGAGGGATCCAAGACGGGACTCTGTGCTGGAGCTTGTTCATCCACCACGCCTCCAGAAAGCTGCTTGTATGAGGTCTGTCTGCTCCACCACCACCACCTCTCCCTCTTCCTCCTCCTTCTGTGCCTCTGGCGAAGTGGCAGTTAAACCGACGCCTGACAGGGGCTACGCAATGGCTCAAGCAAAAAGATGCCATACTGTGCTTTAGCTGGTTTGTTTAGGGGACAGGAGCCACACCGGGCAAGAAATTCTGCCAGCTCTGCAGGGGCAGGTGCAGAGATGGTTAACACCACACCAGCTTCAGCTGGGAATGGTCGTCTGTGATAATGGCAGCAACCTTCTCTCCGCCCTACACCTGGGTAAGTTGACGCATGTACCATGCCTAGCACACTTCCTAAATCTGGTGGTACAGCGTTTCCTAACCAGGTACCCAGGGCTGGCAGAGCTTCTCAGCCAGGCCAGAAAAGTCTGCAGCCACTTCAGACGGTCATTCTCAGCAAGTGTTCACCTGGCAGAAATTCAAAGAGAATTCCACCTTCCCACAAACCGTCTGATCTGTGACATGCCCACCAGGTGGAACTCGACATTAGCAATGCTGCAGCGTCTCCACAAGCAGCAGAGGGCCATCAACGAGTACCTGTGTGAGTATGGCACAAGGACAGGTTCAGGTCAACTTGTTTCCCCCCCCCGGCAGTGGCTGATGATCAAGGATGCATGCACTTTACTGTCACCATTTGAGGAGGCAACGAGGATGGTGAGCAGGGACAGTGCATGCATCAGTGACACAATTCCTTTAGTGTTGCTGCTGGAGCACACTCTGCGGGGAATTATACATGTGGCTCTAGAGGCAGAGCAGCGGGAGGAAGAGTAGGCCTTTGTCACGGGCCTGGCAGAGGGGAATAGGGTATGAGCCCGGTGTGTGGTAATAAACAAGCTGAGTCACGTAGATAAAGTAAAAAGGGGTTTTATTGTCAATATACAACAATATGGGTGTCACGGAATGGCCCAGCACCCTCAGCCAGGGGCGGTGCACCGTGACAGTGGTGGCCATGGACACTTAGGTGCGGTGGCACGCACCCGGTTTTATAAGTACGCTTATTTAGATGTGATTGTGTGGTGTAATAAAGTGTCCCCATTGGTTTATTGCGAAATGTATTTTCCCTTTGTCTGCCTTGCCCGCCGCCATTTTCTGATCGCCTCGTGGTTTCAGATCAGAATATTCGGATCTTAAAATGGCCGAATCGGCAACTCCCCGATTCGTAATGGCCAATACGAATCGGGGCCCGGGTGCCTCCTGCCAGCGAGGGCCAATGGGACTTGTGTGGGCGGGCAGGGATTCCCATTGTATTCCTAATTGTGTAAAGTGATAAATGTATGTGATGTGAAAAATAAACTCAGATTTTCCAGTGCATCCAGCCTCGCCTGATGTCCTTTACTCTCCGCCGCATATACTGTCTGAGCATCCCGCGCGGTCTCAGGGTGCGGTGTCCAGATTTAAGATCAGAACGGACTTAAGATCAGAACGGACTTAAGATCAGAACGGACTTAAGATCAGAACGGACTTAAGATCCGAACCGAAGGCGCGGCCGCGGTACCGCGCTTCGGTATACCAAGTGAGCGGTGATCAGATCCGAAGATTCAGCCGCTCCCGTAAGATCCGAAGATTCATCCGTTTAAAGATCCGAATATTCCTCCACATAAGATCCGAATATTCCTCCGCAATCAGATCCGAATATTCCTCCGCGGCAGATCCGATCCCCAGATTCGCACGGCCGCCCGCAGACGCACTCCACACCCACAAGGTCAGTGAACCAGCTGCTCGGGACGCTGAGTGCCGTATGGCTCAGGTCGCGGGCTGGTTCTAGGCAGGGGTCCCCTCCACCGCCCGCTAACCCTTCCCCAGGGTCACGCCAGGCCGCACGAGACGCCGAGTGCGCGTCACTCGGTAGTCGGGCCAGCGGTAAGCGACGGGGGTCACGCAGATAGAGCACACCCGCAGGCGGAACAACATCTCCATTCCGTCATACTGGTGGCAGCGGTGGGATCGCTCTCGCAGGCCCCTAGGAGCCTACGCCATGGTGGTGTACACCCACTACGACAGGGACACCCTGCGTGGGATGTTGGAGAACCGGGGAGGAACGCCGGGTAACAAGAAGAGGAAGACTCTGATCAAGGAACTGACCAGGATGGATCAGGACAGGGTGGCGACGCCCGTCCCCAGCCCTGTCCACGCAGAGGTGGAGGAAGATGCTGGCCTCAGAGAGTTGCGGCGTCGGATTGCCCTGCTCGGAGATGCCTCATCGTCGGTGGACAGATACGAAGTGATTCGGGAGTTTTACCGGGAAGTTGAGCAGGAGAAGGAACGCCAGCACGAGCTGCGGTTGGCAGAGCTCCGCGGAGCAGAGACTGAATATGTTGACCCCGAACCCTACCCTGTGGAACCCTGGGTCGAGGCTCACAGCTCGACTGGAGCTTCACCCTGGGAATCTGCAAACCCCAGTGACTACGCTTGCGGGACTCTCAGCTCGCCTGGAGCCTGTACTGAGGACGTCACTTATCCCCGCGACCCTCGGATGGAGACTCACAGCTCGCCTGGAGCTGCATCTGAGGACGCCACATTCCCCATTGAGGAGCAGTGCTCCTGCGCGGGCACCTTCGTCGACATGAAGGTCGTGTTGGCAGGAAGGCTGCAGGAGGGCCTGGAGCGGGATCAGAGGTCCACAGAGGAACTGTGGTACGAGGCCCTGGACCATGAGCGGGACTGCCATGGTGTGTACATTCCTTCCGACGCTGTCGTCCATCGGGTGCAGTACGATGTGCGAGCAGCGTTCCTGCAAGGTCGGGCCCCAGAGGAGTGGGAGGCCGAGCTCCGGAGTCTGGTGCAACAGGAGATCGCACTGGACGCCGCGTACCGCGCGCTCCGGTGGCTAACCGCCTCTCCGACAGTGCGCCCTATTGAAGGCAGTTCCACTGCAGGGCCTCGCTACGGAGGCACGGGGCTGCTCTACGCGAGCATGGCCGCCGACCCGAGTTTGGAGAGGAGACCGAAGAGCGGATGGAAGACATTCTGGAGCGACGGGAACTGGAGATCCCGTCAGACGGCAGGGACTCGGTGTTTGAGGAGCTGGAGTCCCTAGCCGAGCGAGAGTGGGAGCTCGAGGTGGCTTATCGAAGACTGTTGGACGGCGTTCCGCAGTCGAGTCTGAGCTCCCCGTGGTGGGACGGGTCGGCGGAGGAGGTCGACAGTCCCCAGGTTTGGGACCTATGGGAGGCTGAGGCGGACCCATGGGTGCCCGTGGGGGTTCCGGCAGAGGAAGTTACCCCCTGCACCCCGCAAGAGGACAGGGTGGCTGAGGCCACGGGTCCAGTGGGGGAGGAGACGGATGGTCTCCCCGGGATGGGTTGTGCGCAACCATTGATTGCCCCGGGGGGTGAAGTGACCATCCTTCCCCAAGGAGATCTTCAACCAGCGGAAGAGCTGGCTACGGGGCAGAGTGTCGCTGGCCTCTGCCCACTGCTTACAGTCTGCCAGGAGAGCAGACAGATGGTTCCCCCGGGATGGGTTGTGCGCAACCGTTGTTTGCCCCGGGGGGTGAAGTGACCATCCTTCCCCAAGGAGATCTTCAACCAGCGGAAGAGCTGGCTACGGGGCAGAGTGTCGCTGGCCTCTGCCCACTGCTTACAGTCTGCCAGGAGGAGCAGACAGATGGTTCCCCCGGGATGGGTTGTGCGCAACCGTTGTTTGCCCCGGGGGGTGAAGTGACCATCCTTCCCCAAGGAGATCTTCAACCAGCGGAAGAGCTGGCCACGGGGCAGAGTGTCGCTGGCTCTGCCCACCACCCACAGTCTGCCAGGTGGAGCAGACAGATGGTCCCCCGGGCTGGGTTGTGCGCAGCCAGTGACGGTCCCGGGGGGGGAAGAAACCATCCTCCCGCAAGGAGATTTCCACCCAGCGGAAGAGCTGACGCCAGGGCAGAGCGCCGCTGGCCTCTGCCCGTTTTCCCAACTCGCCCCGAGGGGCAGAGTGAGGTTGACCCCGTGCGACTGCCGTTGCAATTATGTATTCCCCTCTTCGGCTGCCAGGAAGAGCAGCCGGGTTTGACCCCATTTGTCCCCTCGGTTGCCGTTTGTGTACCTGCCTCTTCAGCAGAAGAGCTGGCAATGGGGCAGAGCGCCGCTGGCCTCTGCCCACCCTTCGGCTGCCCGGGAGAGCAGCCGGGTGTGTCTACCCTTGTCCCTTTTGTTACAATTACCCCCTCAGCGGAAGAGCTGACTACGGGGCAGAGCGCCGCTGGCCTCTGCCCATCTCCTCAACTCTTTGGCCTGGAGGCCCCGCACAGCCACTGGGCTTTTCATCGACTACCCGGGGTGGGTGCGTTTAGCGCCCGTTTTCCCGAGGGGACACAGGAGGTACTCCTCCCCGGACTTATGTCCTTTCGCCCAGCCGGGGTAACCCTAAGGACGCGGGCCCCCGACCAAGCTGGCACGGCCGCAAAGCCAAATGGAGAAGCCTGGGGGCCAGGCCTCCCCAGACCGACTATGGGCCTGGGAGCACCGACTTCCCCGGTATGACCGGTGGGGTCAGACCAGGTGCGTCGAACTGTGGGAAGGGGGAGGAGTGTCACGGAATGGCCCAGCACCCTCAGCCAGGGGCGGTGCACCGTGACAGTGGTGGCCATGGACACTTAGGTGCGGTGGCACGCACCCGGTTTTATAAGTACGTTTATTTAGATGTGATTGTGTGGTGTAATAAAGTGTCCCCGTTGGTTTATTGCGAAATGTATTTTCCCTTTGTCTGCCTTGCCCGCCGCCATTTTCTGATCGCCTCGTTGTTCAGATCAGAATATTCGGATCTTAAAATGGCCGAATCGGCAACTCCCCGATTCGTAATGGCCAATACGAATCGGGGCCCGGGTGCCTCCTGCCAGCGAGGGCCAATGGGACTTGTGTGGGCGGGCAGGGATTCCCATTGTATTCCTAATTGTGTAAAGTGATAAATGTATGTGATGTGAAAAATAAACTCAGATTTTCCAGTGCATCCAGCCTCGCCTGATGTCCTTTACTCTCCGCCGCATATACTGTCTGAGCATCCCGCGCGGTCTCAGGGTGCGGTGTCCAGATTTAAGATCAGAACGGACTTAAGATCAGAACGGACTTAAGATCAGAACGGACTTAAGATCAGAACGGACTTAGATCAGAACGGACTTAAGATCAGAACGGACTTAAGATCAGAACGGACTTAAGATCCGAACCGAAGGGCGGCCGCGTACCGCGCTTCGGTATACCAAGTGAGCGGTGATCAGATCCGACGATTCAGCCGCTCCCGTAAGATCCGAAGATTCATCCGTTTAAAGATCCGAATATTCCTCCACATAAGATCCGAATATTCCTCCGCAATCAGATCCGAATATTCCTCCGCGGCAGATCCGATCCCCAGATTCGCACGGCCGCCCGCAGACGCACTCCACACCCACAAGGTCAGTGAACCAGCTGCTCGGGACGCTGAGTGCCGTATGGCTCAGTGGTCGGGCTGGTTCTAGGCAGGGGTCCCCTCCACCGCCCGCTAACCCTTCCCCAGGGTCACGCCAGGCCGCACGAGAGCGCGTCACTCGGTAGTCGGGCCAGCGGTAAGCGACGGGGGTCACGCAGATAGAGCACACCCGCAGGCGGAACAACATCTCCATTCCGTCATAATGGGCAATGCAGGAATGGAGATGTCTGGAGAGGCAATGCAGGGAGGAACCAGATACAGGGAGACACTGAGGGAAAACACAGCAGGAGACTTACATACAACACGAGACACGAAACAGAGGGCTCTGGAGGTTTGGAAGCAGAGGGCACAGGATGCTTGGTAGCAGTGGGCACTGGATGCTTGTCAGCGGGCACATGATGCTTGGTAGCAGTGGGCACTGGATGCTTGTCAGCGGGCACTGGATGCTTGGTAGCAGTGGGCACTGGATGCTCGGTAGCAGCGGGCACTGGATGCTTGTCAGCGGGCACTGGATGCTCGGTAGCAGTGAGCACTGGATGCTCGGTAGCAGCGGGCACTGGATGCTTGGCAGCAGCGAGTACTGGATGTTCGGTAGCAGTAGGCAGTATACGTGGGTCATATAGTCCATGCAATAGGTCGAGGCAGGCGGCTGGCAAACGTGGTCAATATTCAAAGCAAGAAGTCGGTACACGGGTAATCAATAATAGCAGAGGATGGGAACAGGTCTAGAAGGAAGGCTACCAGGGAATAAGTGAGACAATGCAGCACTGGATCATGGGTGCTCCACCCTTATAAAGGGAATGACAGGTCCATTAGTGGTAGCACCTGAAGTTCACACAGCCTGAGGGAAAGTGCAAAGTGGCGTAGCCAGAGAGATGCTGTATTGATCCATTCAGGAGGGTGCAGTACCACCTTTGGCCTTCTTGCCACGGCGGCGACGGCGTGAACCGTGACAGATGCCCCTCTCCAAGGACGCACTCCGTGCGGACAGAGCCTGTTCAAAGGTCTGCAGGTCCTCCTGGCGCACAACAGTTCCATTGGACGCAAGCATACAGTTTGTCGGCAAGGGGTCAGCATCTGTGATAATCGTGCCAGCAAATAAAGTTCGTTGTCCAGGCAGTTCTGGACCGTTTTGGCTCGTCGTTATACAAGTGTCAGGGCAACTATAAGCCATGCAGGCCTCATCATCGGTCTCATCAGGTAAAAAGCAACTGCGAGAAAAAATAAAGTCCACATCAGCCGCACTAGAACTCTTGGGAGTAACAGTGTCACTTAGGGAAGCGGCTGGATTAATGCATGGCACAGCACTGGTTGTGCCAAGGTAAGCCCTTCCTGGGCCAGGCGGTCCTTGGCTGCGCCGTGCTGTTTGTAGGGAGGGTTCATCATCTGAGTCAGTGACCCATTCAGCTTCTGTGGGTGTCTCAGATATAAGGGACACCTCCTCCGGGGATAGAGGACAGGGGTTTCTGGAGGTAGTAGTTGGCTCTGGTGTTGGCATATAAACGGAGACCAGAGTGTCCTGTAGTCGTGATCGCAGGGATGCATTATCGCGTTGCAGGTCCTGTACATTTTGGAGGAGGGTACCGACCTGGGTAGCGAGGGCAGTAACGGTGGCAATATTCACTGGGTCTTTCAAAGTCAGGGCAGCAGTATCAGAGGCTGGCACTGTGGAGGTAGAACTGGGTAAAAGGGGACAGGTCTCAGCAGCATTCTTCACAGACAATACTTCAGTAGCAACAGTCCTGGCTTGTGGCACCTCCGCAGATGGCATCTCCATGGGGAACGAAGTCTCAGCAGCGTGTGTTTCAGGAAGTTCAGGTTCAACCACCTGGTTATCCTCAACGCCAGCAGGACCGGGATCAGCTTCCAGAGATCTGGGTTCAGATGCCACAGCACACATACAGACTGGAGACAAATGCTTTAGATTGCTGCCTGAGAGTTGTGGGAGTGGTAGTCTTCTTACTTGCTGTCTGGAGGGACATAATATCCATGGGTTCAGCATAATCAGACTCCAACTCCATGGGCACGGTATGGTCATACTCCTCGGGCAGGGTTGGTTCAGTCTCAATGGGCACAATAGGAATATTGTTCACTTCAGAACCACCCTTAGGAGTCTCCTGCATGATTTCTTCAAGCAAAATTTTTTCATGATCCAGGGATAAGGATCTCCTGGATTTAGCAGGGACAGCAGCTTTAGGCTTGGCAGAGGTCTTAGTCTTGGAGGGTGTACCAGCCTTGGGAGGTGAGGAGTTCTTGGGGGTGGATTTCTTGGGAGCAGACTTTGACATAGGGGTAGATTCAGGGAAGGAAGCCAGCTTTGGCATAGGAGCTGGTTGGGGCATGGAAACAAGGCTTTTGGGTGGTCGCAGTGGGCATTGTGATATCCAATGCCGGCTATCCCCACAGTACAGGCACAAGTTGGCAGCACGTCTTCTGGCTTGTTCATCAGCAGACAATGGGTCTCTGTGCCTAGATTGGGGTGTTTGCATACACACATTAGGTGAGGGATTCCAAAACTTCTGCAACAGCTCGTTAAACAGGTCCACCAGGTGTCTACACAGTTCATGGAAGGCTTTGTGGATTAACCCTGTAAGGACCTGTATCACCGCGGGCTCAATTTGTAATGGCTGCATTGTTCTGTCACGGGCCTGGCAGAGGGGAATAGGGTATGAGCCCGGTGTGCGGTAATAAACAAGCTGAGTCACGTAGATAAAGTAAAAAGGGGTTTTATTGTCAATATACAACAATATGGGCAATGCAGGAATGGAGATGTC
The DNA here is from genome assembly GCA_009667805.1 of Leptobrachium leishanense. Classification (NCBI taxonomy): domain Eukaryota; kingdom Metazoa; phylum Chordata; class Amphibia; order Anura; family Megophryidae; genus Leptobrachium; species Leptobrachium leishanense. Next base: position 108,618,727 of record CM019068.1, on the reverse strand, counting down.
TGGAGAGGCAATGCAGGGAGGAACCAGATACAGGGAGACACTGAGGGAAAACACAGCAGGAGACTTACATACAACACGAGACAGGAAACAGAGGGCTCTGGAGGTTTGGAAGCAGAGGGCACAGGATGCTTGGTAGCAGTGGGCACTGGATGCTTGTCAGCAGGCACAGGATGCTTGGTAGCAGTGGGCACTGGATGCTTGGTAGTAGTGGGCACTGGATGCTTGGTAGCAGTGGGCACTGGATGCTCGGTAGCAGTGGGCACTGGATGCTTGTCAGCGGGCACTGGATTCCTCGGTAGCAGTGAGCACTGGATGCTCGGTAGCAGCGGGCACTGGATGCTTGGCAGCAGCGGGTACTGGATGTTCGGTAGCAGTAGGCAGTATACGTGGGTCATATAGTCCATGCAATAGGTCGAGGCAGGTGGCTGGCAAACGTGGTCAATATTCAAAGCAAGAAGTCGGTACACGGGTAATCAATAATAGCAGAGGATGGGAACAGGTCTAGAAGGAAGGCTACCAGGGAATAAGTGAGACAATGCAGCACTGGATCATGGGTGCTCCACCCTTATAAAGGGAATGACAGGTCTATTAGTGGTAGCACCTGAAGTTCACACAGCCTGAGGGAAAGTGCAAAGTGGCGTAGCCAGAGAGATGCTGTATTGATCCATTCAGGAGGGTGCAGTACCACCTTTGGCCTTCTTGCCACGGCGGCGACGGCGTGAACCGTGACAGCCTTCCCTACCTCTGAAGGCCCCAGTCTTTCCGCAGACAGCATTCCAGCGGGTCCTCCTCAGATCAGACAGGAGGAAGATGAGGAGGAGGAATTTTTAAGTAGTGGGGGCATTGAAGGTCGGGATTCCTCAAGGGAGGGTTTTGTGTGCCCCTAAACACAAGGACTAGTACGTGGCTGTGAGGAGGAAGTGCACGATGGGGTCATCCTCCTCATTGACCAGGAAGACTCGGAAGCTAATGCCACCTCCAACCTACACTGCAGGGCTCCCTTATCCTGCAAAGCCTGCTAAAGGACCCCCGGATTCGTGCTATCAAGGAGAGGGATCATTTCTGGTTGGCAACCCTTCTTGATCCACGATACAAGGGTAACGTTGCAGAGCTCATCCTTCCCGCACAGAGGGAGCACAGGATGAAAAAACTTGAGGACTCTCTAAAGCGACACTTGTGTAACACCTTTCCAGGCACTGGTAGGTTACCAAGTGATGACACCGGTGCTTCTGAGGCTGCGGTTGATCAGAGGAATAGTGGTGAAGGCCAGGGCCGCTTGACTGTTGCCTTTTTAATTTTATTTAGTCCACAACACCCAGGGACATCAGATATAGGCACCCATTGCCAGCGTCTTCACCATATGGTGCAGGACTACCTAGGGGCAAGGGCAGACCTGGATACCTTTCCAGCAGATGATCCACTGGCTTACTGGGTGTTGAGATTGGATCACTGGCCAGAACTTAGTCAATATGCTATGCAGCTACTAGGTTGCCCTTCATCTAGCATGCTTTCTAAAACGACGTTCGGTGTCGCTGGAGGTTTTGTCACAGACAAAAGAGTGCGTCTGTCCACCGACTCTGTAGACCGGCTGACATTTATAAAAATGAATCAGTCCTGGATCAGCAGCTATCAATCCCCTGATGCTGACGTAACGGAATAGATCGGGGATGTCTTCTGCATTCACAAAACCTCCAGCACTGAACTCTTCCACAATACCACAAAAGGGTTACGGTGTGAAGGCACTTGCTGCCTTGAAAGGTACAATATTTGGCTACACTGACGTCTTTACCAGATTCATATCTTTTTAATATAGGACCGCATGCTCCACCCCTGCACTCTTCCACAATACCACATAGGGCTTACGGTGTGATGGCACTGTTGCCGGCGCTAAAGGCCCAATTTTAAAGCACCTATTGTTACTTTGATCCAAAGCCTGCATAAATTTCACCATAACTTAGCCAAAAAATCACTAAACTTGTTCTGCGTGTCCTAAAATGTCTTTTCATACAGGCTGCCGCCCCCAGCAGTTGTTTATGGATAGATTAAAGGAAAAGCATTTACCGTAATTTGAAATGTATTTTTTTTATTTTAAATGTTTCTATTCATCCCAGAAATCCGCCACTTCACGGGCAGGTTATGGGGACCTCCTAGGCACGATATTTGAAGGAATTTTTCGTTTTTATTTTTAACCCTTATTTCATGGAAAACTCACTGTCCCTTTAAAAATGTTTTTTTTTAAACTTTTTGTCCTTGTTTCCTGTCCCCCAGGGCACTACCCAGACCCCCATACACCTTTTATGGAAAATATCTAGCATATATGCCCTCTTGGAGGGCACTCTAAAAATCGAACTTTGAGACCCATTGACTTGTATTGAGTTCGAGATCCCAATAGTCTCTTTCAAGGGACATAGTCTCTGGGCAGGAGGCTAGCCCATATTCCCCTCCAGATGCCCCAGTGACGTTAGGTTCCGTCACACCAAGTCCTGCTGGAAAATGAAGTCAACATTCCCATAAAGCTTGTCTACGGAAGGAAGCATGAAGTGCTCCAAAATCTCCTGGTAGACGGCTGTGTTGACCCTTTACTTAATGAAGCACAGTGGACCAACACCAGCAGATGACACGGCTCCCCATATCAACACAGACTGTGGAAACTTCACACCGGACTTCAAGCATCTTGCAGTGTATGCCTCTCCATTCTACCTCCATACTCTGGGTCCTTGGTTTCCAAATGAGATGCAACAGTTGCTCTCATCAGAAAAGAGGACTTTGGACCACTGAGCAACAGACCAGGTCTGTTTTTCTTTAACCCAGGTAAGACGTTTCTGACCTTGTTTGTTGTTCAGGAGCGGCTTGACAAGAGGAATACGACATTTGAAGCCCATGTCCAGGATCCATCTGTGTATGGTGGCTCTTGATGCACTGACTCCACTCCACTCCTTGTGAAAGTCCCCAACACTTTTGAATGGCCTTTTCCTGACAATCCTCTTCAGGCTGCGGTCATCCCTGCTTGTGCACCTTTTTCTTCCACACTTTTCCCTTCCACATAACTTTCTATTAATGTGCTTTGAAACAGCACTTTGGGAACATCGAACTTCTTTTGCAATTACCTTTTGAGGCTTTCCCTCCTTATGGAGGAGGTCAATGATGGTTTTCTGCACAACTGTCAGGTAAGCAGTCTTTCCCATGATTGTGATTCCTACTGAACCAGACTGAGAGACCATACAAAGGCTTAGGAACCCTTTGCAGGTGTTATGGCTTAATTAGCTGATTAGAGTGGGACACTTTGACCCTAGAATATTGCACCTTTTCAAATATTCAAATTTTCTGAGATTGTGGATTTGGGGTTTTCATGAGCTGCGAGCCATAATCATCACAATTATGACAAATCACGGCTTGAACTGTTTCATATATTAGTTTCACCTTTTAAGTTGCATTACTGAAATAAATGAACTTTTGCACGATATTCAAATTTTTCGAGTTTCACCTGTATTTGTGAGTTATACTTTGGAGTTCTGTGATACATTCATACACTCCACATATTACTGTGAGTTTTGTTGCTGTAAACCTCTGTGATTTAAACTGATACACACTGCACATTACTGTGAGGTTTATTGTCGAAATGTTACGGCTATCTGACCGGGTATTTAGGTGATGACTCGACAAAAGAAATGCCAGACGGAGGCCTTGATTCTTGAAAGGAAAAAGGTGTCTTGGTTCCCGGATCCCACCATGCAGTCCTTAAAGCCCAACACTCCACAGAGCCAAAAAACTACCAACAGGGTAGCCGTAAAGGAATCCCTAACTGTCTGGTCCTTAAAAATTGGCCAGGTATATGTGTTCTAGCTAGGCAGAAAGAGTTAATCAAAGACAATGTCGTAATACAAAACCAGGTCAGCAACACGGGGGTAGTCAGACGAGCCAGAATCAGGAATACAGAGTATAGAATAGTCAAATGGAATAGCCGGGTCGATATCAGTGCAGAAGCGTAGTACAAGGAAATAGTCTAGGGCAATGGAAGCCAGAATAGTCAGAAAACAAGCAGAGGTCAATAACAGGTTAAATCACGAGAGAATTCAGGTACAGGGAGCTCAGGTATGGATATCCATGATCTGGCATTGCTTAGAAGGAACTGTCGGTTTTTAAAAGACCTTCACCAGACCATGCCCCCCTCTTAAGCCGCACCTCATGCAGCCACCTCCCTGCCTGTTTCAATTTAAACCGGGCGTTGGTAAGCGAGCAGCATCAGACATGCTGCCATCAAGAACACCGGAGAGGCTGGAAGCCCCCAACCTTAAAAAAAGGTTTTATTCGGTACCGGACAAGAGCTGCAAGTCTTGCTCGCAATCAAGGCTCAAGTGAGGATCATGGCAAAAACAGCTTAGTTTATACAAAGATAGCAAAACAGTTCCCTCCTCTGGCTAACACCCAGCACCCATCACCCCCTGTTCGCCAGGTTGGCACGTGATGTTTGCCAGTTGTCCAGGCTCTGACTTCATCCTTTACCTTGTATCATCTCGTGACTGTTACTTAATCGTTTCTAACACCTGAAACAATAATGAGCTCTCTTCTGCCACAGCCTTGAAGTCTGGACCTCTGCCATAAATCCTTAATTGTAACATTTTTCATGACTATCTTCCTTTTCAATCTTTGGAACTGTTTACCCAAACTAAACTGCCTTCCTCATCAGTTTTTAGCAAGCCAGTAAGATAGACTTTTGGACTCGAAGAAACAGCACGTTAAGAAACAAAATGGAGAATCTAGCATATACTGAGCAGACATTAAAATGGTGGACTAACTACATCTTACATGTTTCTAAATTAAATCCCAGGTAGTGCCGTATCAGTAAAGCGCTGTGATACACTCATAGACACTGCACATTACTGTGAGGTTTATTGCTGTGGAGCTCTGTGAGATACACATAGTGCACATTTCATTAAAAATGGGTTGGACTGAAGAGGTCATAGTGAACCTGGAAAAAATGTGATTCTGCCTGGAGTCAACATTGTGGACCAGGAGGGGACCAATGCATGTTAACGGGAGGGGGAAAATATGTTTTTGCCTAGGGTGGGGGGGGGTGTCACGGTTCCTGCACCAGGGCCCTGACGTTTCTAGTTATGCTCTGCATATAACATTGATTAGTCCATTAGGGCCACCCTGCGGCCATGTTCAAATCAATTACAAACACCTGGCTTCGGTGCTGCGGAATCAGTCTTGATGAGCGGTAATGTGCGTCCCACTGTGGAACGCACAACCGCTCTTCCTGGTCTCACAAATCTCCCATCACAAACCGGAAATGACAAATCACAACCTCCACTGGCCAATCATCAAGCAGTGAATCCATCTTGTGAAGGTCCAATTATGTCCTTTCAATGCTGCCATCTTCGAGGTCCACGTGTTACTCCTCTTCAACAAGCCCAAAAACCAAACATTAGACCATATGAGTGATCTATCCTCAATTGCGGTAACGCAGCACCACAAGAACCACAAGGATGTGACTAAACACTGAAAATGATCCCTGGCCATACATGTAATGACAGACATTGGATATTTAAAATATAGATCTAGATATCCACCAAACAGTTTATTTTTTTTAATTAAATCCTTACTAAAATCACCCCGTCTCCAAATCAATACCATAACACACAAATTTCTCTAGACTAAAAGAAGAACAACTGAGGTTTTCTAAATGCCCCCCTGGTTCACCTACAGAAGGAAAGCCTAATGCTGCATTCTCGCAATCCTTCCACTGTCATTACCTCATACAGAAACAACAATATCGCAGCTAGAGTTTAAGTGATTTGGCAAATGCCCACTCATTCCCAGTTCCATTTTCAGTTAAATAGCAAGGCCTACCTAACCTGAAAGTGTTTGGCTGACCCTACTTCCCTGCTTCTTCTGCTGGTGTTGCTACCTTGTCCAAAGGACCTTGGGGATTTTTGGAAATATTACAGTACGCCACTGTTGAATATGGTGGCTCACGTGTGTGACAGTGCACATTGACTGCTACTGTTATCACTACTTATAGTTTAAGTGGGATGTTGATTGCCGCTCATTCTTTCTTTCATTTTTTTCAGTAAAATAACAGGACACATCTAAGCTGAAAAGTTATAGCTGGTCTTGCCTTCCTTCTGCTGCAGCCCAGTCCAAAAGATTCTTGGTGATTGTTTTCAAAGACTTCCACATTGGAATATGGTGCTTCACAGATTAAATGACAGTGCACCCACTCTGGCAAAGTAATACTTTCCCTTCTACAATTTCCTTGAGGTCCCTTCTGGTTTCTTTAGTCTTCCTCTTGATAAGGGGTAGAGGAAGAATATCTAGACTATAGAGAGGGGGGATTTTGGCTGGTAAGCATGATTATAGGCTGAGGTAAAGGCTTTAAATACTGATTACTGTATGTACTTGAATTGATGCTAGCGGTTGCCGAGACCCTTATCCTGACTGTACCTATGGTACTGGTGGTACATGCCTACATTGGCCCCTCAGTTTCATACAAGAGACAATAAATATCACTTGTCTATACTGTTATGCCCACATACTTAACCTCGCCTTAACTCGCCTAAAGAATCCCAGTCTCGCCACACTCTGGAATGTGTATTCCAAATTGATACTGCAAGAGCTCCTCTTACCCAACCTCCAAAAATCTACGACCCGAACTGCCATAGTGACACTGGACAGGGGGTCCTCTCGACATCCGCGCCTGGAGCCAATGACCGAATCCTGTCCCAATGCAAACGAGACAAAGAATCAGCCACTGAGTTTAAGCACCCAGTAACATGTTGTGCCCTGCAAAATATATTAAACTCCAAACAACGAAATGCGACCGGTTCCATAGCTGAAGAACTGGAACCAACGATGCCGATAGGGAATTTACCGCTGAGACTACCGCCATGTTGTCTGAGTGGAACTAAACCCGCCTGCTTTGTAGCATCGCCCCCCAATGCTCCAGAGCACCACCAAAGGAAATAATTCCAAAAAAGGCCAAATTCCTGCCCAAAGCCGATGTTAACTACCATCAGGCCACCGAGATGTGCACCATTTCCCCCCAAGGAAACTCTAAAATTCAACGCCCCCAGAAGCATCTGTAAAAAATGAAATTTTCCAAGCCAAAACCGCCTTTGATGGAAAAAATGGCCACGCCACTGGACCAAAAGGTCCTCCCAAGAAGACTCTACTGCCCGGGATAACCCTAAATTCAAACAGCCAATGAGAGACTGCAAGTCCCGTAACTGCAACTTCTTGGTCAACATAACCTCTTCAACCTGCTCCCATTGCCTTCTCAATCTTTTCCAGCATCAGTCCGCACTCTCTCTGTCCCGAATGGAACTTGATACCCAAGAAAGTCATGACAGAATACAGACCCTCGGTCTTCTCTGCAGCCAATGGAACGGCAAATCGTTTAGCCATCCATAGAAAAAGACAAAGAACTTGCAAACATACACCTGACCCTCCCTACACAGAGAAAGTCATCCAAATAGAGTGTCAAATTCTTTGATCCTGCAACACACACCCCCACTCTAGGAACGTACTAAAGCATTTAAAGTATGCACAAGAAATGGAACAATCCATTGGCCAACAAAAACAATAAAAACGTCCCTCAAACCAACACCCCACAAGTGATGGCAAGAGATTGAAGAATGGGTTAAAGCCTAAAAGCCGCCACAATGTCGACCTAAACCATGAGTGCCCCCCAACCCGCCGAGTGCCCCATTTCCCCCATTCACCTCAAACAAAGTGTGAGAGACCCATGAAAAATCAGGTGAAATATCGTCATTCCCAGAACCACTCCACGGATATGATAACTGATAAATAAACAAAAAGATCCTGAAGTACGCTCGGAACCACCCCGAGTGGAGAAATCCGCAAACCTATTACAGGCGGAAAAAATAAGGACTGGCCAAATGACCCGCTGCCTCTCCCTGCTCAGTATAACTCGTACCACATACGGGTACAATCTGGCAGACTTCAAATTTCACTACCTCTCCCCACCCGACCTTTTCAAGAAAGGGATCTGAAAACCAAATTCAAAACCTTCCTATAAACCACTGCACCCCACGCCTACTGTAAAGCCTTACCCAAGGCAACCTCCCATCCCCAGACAGCCTGACTGAAGGGACCCTCTGGCTTGGCCCGCTTAAATTTTTTTTTCTTTTTATTATTATTATTGTTTTATTTACTTATCATCGCTAGACAACTCATCCTAAAATCCAGGCGCTTCCTCAAAAGGAAACAAAGAAAAAAGCTCACAATATATTCCCCTCTCAAAATCTTCTTCCTGACCCACCGTCTCAACGAACCCAACCATAACTCATTAAAATCCGGTAATCCCTACAGAAATTAACCCACTTCACCCCCAAACCAATTAGTCATATTACCTGACACTGCACCCGGCGCGCAGATAATGACCCAACTACCAGAAACAAAACAGCGACACCAATTCCCCCAGATGGAACCCCAGCGGTGATGGAGAACCTGAGGAAAAATTGTACCTAAAAAATGTTAAGCATTATCTTAAACCTCCCAAAACTGAAAACCTCCCAAATCCCTGACCAACCATTCTCCTTGAAAGAGGGCTCTGTGCCCCCCCCCATTAGGCCCCTATCCTGCCTTGAAGGTGAAATCTAAAAAAAATGCCACTCACCCATCTGAAACAGAATAGTGAGCTACCAACGAATGCAACTCCCCACCGCTATAGATCAGATCTGTAGATCCTAATGCAGCCCCCTTTTTATTTTTTATTTTTATATAACACCCTCAGCACCGGTGTGAGAGCTGGACAGTAATTTGTCCTTTCTACCCCCTTTACTAGCTACCCCCACCACTTTCCTGCTGTAAACAATAAAAAACCTCCGCTGTGACAGAATTGACAGGGCCCAAGCTCCTGCCTGAACATCTCCTGGTAGTATGTGAGCCTGCGCAAGGCCCAAATGCATCAGACCTGGTTTCCACCCTGCTGACCGAACTCTCTCTGCCCCTCAGCGACTCCAACCTCGTTCTCTTAGAAATAGGTCCATAGCCAGAACCCGCCTCTGGGCTAAGACGCTCCGGCAGACGAGTAGCTCTGGACGGAGGCCGAGCTTCAGACTCTGGCTCACCCGCCAATGCCGTCGCCACGCTCGCCCTCGCCCAAGACACACCTCGGAACCTGGCCGCAGACCTGACTTCCAAAATCAGCTGCTCCAAATCTGCGCCTTTTGCCTTCTCCATAAGACAAAAAAGCGCCACGCCGGAGGTGCTACACAGATGTTGCTTTCCAGGTTACCTCAAGAAAAAAGGCGCGCAGAGCCACTGCACGTGCATGTTTTAACTGCTCCCTCGGCCCCGCCCCCTCACCCTCTCGCTCTAACTACTACTCAAGAAAATACTCCTAGCGTGCTGGCATCAGGGGCAACTTAAGGGCCCTCCATCTGAGTTGTTCCAGGCCTTCATAATGGCCACCCTTTCTGGGTGAGAGCAGGCTGATTTGCATATGGAGCATTCGTCCCTGTACTGGCACAATCGAGCAAAAACCTTGTGAGACCTGAGCGGGCCCCACCACTAGTGCCGCTGCTTGTCCTCAGGACCCTCACAAACCTCTTTTTTCTTATTTTGTGTAATATTTTGCGCTTTCAGCTTGACTTTTGCATCACACCTCCCATCTTTCTCCTGCCCTTCACTCTCAGCTTGTTACTCATGATAAACAGAGAAATCAAGAATAGCCAAGTTATCTATTACCCTGCCAGTATAAAGACCAGTTCTGTAGGCAGTTTTTCTGAATCCCGCTCTCATCCTGTGTGGTCTGCATGCTGATGGGTTACCTAAATATGCCTGGAGTCTGAAAGGAGAAAAACTGAATTTACAGAAGATTTGAGGTGAACAGTTAAAAAGAGGCAATTCAGAGTAAGAAGACAGGCTGTATAAACCAGTTTGACTGCTAAATGTTGACTTGAGCATGCTCACATGCATGGTGGGATGCTTTTCAGTGGTTTACGTGCATTAGAAGAACTGGTCATGTAAGAGGTTTTTGAGAAAGTATTTTTACCAGGAAGGATACATTGAGATTTCTCTCATTTTCAAATCTGTCCTGTTTGCAGCAGAATGGGTGGGATAGAGGGTTAAAAGGTAATATTAAAACATGGGAAAAGTAGAATTTGGGAAATATGTAAAGAAAATGAAAATGATGAATCAATGAGGACAGTCAATGTTGTTAGAAATCCAAGGGGACTAGGAGTGGATGTAAAAAAGCAGAAACAAAAAATACAGCTTAGTTACTGGACATTTAACAGAAATGCTGGATTATGGAAAAAGAAAAGCAACAACTGTACAAAATGAAATTGTATGTATTGCATACGCTGTATTCGGCGGATCGGCGGCTTTTTCGGACGTATTTGGTGGGTTTGCAGTGGATTGTCAGGTACGTTCGGTGGGTTTTCTGTAGTGTTTCGTATCGATCCGATTTTTCGGATTGTACTGGTGGGTTTTCAGTGGATTTTCAATGATTTTTCGGATCTGTTCGGCCTCTTTTCCCTGCACTTCGGGGACTCTGTGGGAAATGCTAAACTCAATGCACGGTCGTGGAATTTGATTCCCTGAAGCGCGAGGAATGAGAGAGCACTGAAAAGTTGGTGATATTTAGGTGCTCTCTGACTAACCCCCTAGGTTGTCGATGAAACCATGTATTACATCATCAGCTCCACACTTGCTGCCAGTGTGGGAAATGACAAGGTGAGTCAGCACAACACCACTTTATTATTGTAAACTGAATAATAGCGCGGGGTTAGAAAAAAAAAAGAGAAAAATATTATTTTCTTATTTTATTTTTACATAAATCTAACTTGGTTATGTTTCATATTACTGGAAAGGCCATAATCTGGTCTTTCCAATGATACCTGATATGCCCTTCTAGCCTTCAGGGCTCCACAGATAGTGGTCTAAATGATGGCAAATTGTAAAAAAAAAAAAACTTTTTTCTTTTACACAGATCAAGGCACCTGTAGGCACATGCCTACTCTGCCTAGTTATAAACCTGGCCCTGCCTTTGGAGCTGCAAAATACAGACAGGATCCAAAAATAGTGCAGCTGTTCCAGACATCCACATAGTGTAACCCCCCCCCCCCCGAAACATGGAAACATAGAAAAATGTCGGCAGATAAGAACCTTTCGGCCCATCTAGTCTGCCCAATTACATGGATACTTTACCTGGATTTATCTTTTGTTTAGGATAGCCTTATGCCTATCCCATGCCTGCTTAAATTCAATTACTGTTTTGGCCTCTACCACATAGTTCCTGAAGAGCATCCTGTCATTATTCCCTGATCCTAACACGCAGAACTAAAATCCCAACCTACATTACCAGTCCTTTAATATGGACAGTGATATTACTAAAGGAAGATAAAAGGTACAAAGGGGCAGAAAACAGAGAGAGAGTAACAATCAAAGCCATAATCAGCAACAATACAGGGCACTGGGTGTACGGAGATGCCAGCATTTAAACTGTAGGGCATGTCTCTTTGAGCTGAACATGACATTGTGTCTGCAGGTGCACCAAATCATTGGACCTGAACCTTGGAATTCAGCAATAAAAGCCACCAGCTGGATAGCGCCGAAGGAGCACAAAGCCCTCGATGTGACAGTATCACCCCTTCCATGGGAGGCCCCCGGACAACCACCAGGACTTCAGGATGAGCACTGTGGAAAGCACGAACCAAACAAGTAGCACGGACTTCGGAAGAGGGAACTAAAGAATGATCCTCAGGACCCTAGCCAACCCAATCAACAAGATACTATTAATGACCTCAGGAGAATCTGGAACCCAGAATGGCACGCACGTCATACTCCTCCACACCATCAAAGATGATCGGGGGTGGCGGTTGAACGACTTTGGTATATCTGTTGCATAATAAAGGTTTCAACAAACTCACATGGAACACATTCGGGATATGCATATATCTAAGAAGGGAATAAGAATAATAAACAGGGTTAACATGATGCAATATCCTGGAGGGGCCAATATAACTATTTTCATGGAAGCCACATGAAGTCAGATGTTTCGCGTGGAGAGCCAAACTCTATACCCAACAATCGATTTCGATTTCGTACTGATGGATCAGTCTTTAATCTCAGAAGGCTTCAAGCGAAAACCAAGGTCAAACATAACATCATAAATGAGCTTCTGTTCGCAGACGACTGTGCCCTCAATGCTGCTTCGGAAGGCGATATGCAACACAGCGTTGACATTTTTGCTGATGCCTGCAATAACTTTGGTCTCACGATCAACAGAAAGAAAACTGAAGTGATGTATCAGCCAGCTCCCAGGAAGCCTTACGCTGAACCCAGCATCACCATCAGTGGGCAGCGTCTAAACGCGGTGGACAAATTCACGTACTTGGGCAGCATCCTTTCTAGATCTGTCGTCATGGACGACGAGTTGATTGCTAGACTCGCAAAAGCAAACGCAGCATTTGGAAGACTCCGCAAAAATGTGTGGGACAGGAGAGGTATCAGACAAAAAACCAAGATCAAGGTGTATCGCGCAGCAGTCCTTTCGACGTTGCTCCATGGATGTGAAACGTGGACAATCTACCAGCGTCACGCCAAGAAATTAAATCATTTTCACACAACATCTCTTAGAAAACTTCTTGGTATTAAGTGGCAAGACAAAGTGCCTGATACCGAGGTCCTTGTTAGAGCGGACCTACCCAGCATCTTCACCATCCTGGTGCAGTCTCAATTACGATGGGCAGGACACGTAGCTCGTATGAAAGACAATCGACTTCCAAAGATGTTATTATTTGGCGAACTTACACAAGGCAAGCGCTCCCAAGGAGGTCAAAAAAAGCGCTACAAAGACACACTGAAAGCAGCTCTAAAGGCCTTCAATATTAACCCCATTAACTGGGAGCTTGCTGCTCAGGACAAAACCAAGTGGAGATCAGCTATTAAGAATGGAGCTCAATCCTATGAGATCAGCAGAGCAGCGGCAGCTGAGCAAAAAAGGCAGGCCAGGAAAGGTAGTGATATACCACTATCTTCTGCGGCTATTCACTGTCCACATTGCCAGAGACTATTTCGAGCGCGAATTGGCTTGGTAAGCCATCTACGCACTCACCGTGACCCACCCTATTCCCTAAATGGATGACTAGATGGTCCTCGTCGACTCGACGGACGAACAAGAGAAGAAGATACCCAACATTATAAACCGGTGCCTGTAATCTGTGTCTGTCAGCTTTCTGTTTTTGGATCGATACATACTTTTCTATATTCTCTGGTATAGCTTTCCAAGCACAAAATTGACAAATGCTCATTCAACACAGAAAGACCTTGTTCGGTGAACTGAAGTGGAAGAGCAGGAGGGGTAACTCTATATACCTCTGTAGCGCTGGATTTAACTGGCTCTGAGAACTGAAACTATATTGGCTCTAGAGGGAGCCAGAGTGTAATGCATGTAAAAGACTATAATGGACTTATGGACTACATCCCCCAGAAACCATTGGGAGAGGGGAGGAAGCAAACGTGCTGGTGCCAGGAAGTGAGTAGCCTCGTGTGCAGCGTGGGGAGAACAAGGAGAGCTGTGCATGAAGTCGGTCACAGGAGACACATTGTCTGGGATTCAGGCCAGATTGAAGCACAGAGAATTGGCGGCATCCAGTGCTGGAGTGATCGGGGAGAGTGTGCATTGACCTACAGTGTATCCCGCTGAGCTGTTCCAGTGGCAATTACGTTCGAGAAGGACCTCGTGTAAGGAGGCCGCGGACAGAGTGGAGTGCTGGCGGCATTCGTCTTCTGGCTGAGGAGATTCGGTTTGGGAGAGGTGGTTCCAACAGCATTGGGCTCCAGGCGGCAGAGGAGGACTTCTGGCAGAGTTCATCGGTCCGGGACAAGCAGTTTCACCGGTTGGGTGAGAGGCCTCTGGCCTATGACTCTGATAACAGTGTGCACTTATTGGATTGCTTCAAATTTCAGGACCCCAACTGTCACGAATCCCCCTGAATACCAAGATAGTGGTCCCTTTACGTAGACCGCTCTCTACCCTTCCGATCCTTGAATGGTCGGCACAACTAGATAGATAATTAACCAGACAATAGACAAGCAAGGGTAAACACCAGACAGAGGTACAGAATAGAGTACTCGTTCTCCCTAGGACCTTAGTAATATCAGGGGTAGCCTGATGTGTGCTTAGGGTGCCACATAGACTGACCTCGGTACCAAAGTTAAGAGCAGAACCGTGAGAAGAGTAAATGCCAATACCAGGGGTTATACACAGAATGGTTCGTTTGCCAATGCCAGGGGTCATACACAGAATGGTTCGTTTGCCAATGCCAGGGGTCATACACAGAATGGTTCGTTTGCCAATGCCAGGAGTCATACACAGAATGGTTCGTTTGCCAATGCCAGGAGTCATACACAGAATGGTTCGTTAGCCAGAAGCAAGGTCAGACACAGATATATTAGCCAAAAACACAAGAGCTCTGCGGGAAGTGAATACCACGTCAGGGCACCGGCGAACTAGTGAAGCCGGGTTTTAAACCCGGCGGGTCCGCGTCATAACGCCAGGCTCCGCCCCCCGGCGTCCCACGTGAGCGCACCCGGTGGCGTTATTATTCGGCGCCTGGCCAGCGAGCAGCGAGGAATCTGCTGCCAGGCGCCCCAGAACAGAGCCATCCGTGACAGAACCCCCCCTCCACGGGCGGCCACTGGACGACCCCCAGGGGCACGGGGGTGCGCCAAATAGAAGGCCTTCACCAACCGAGGGGCATGGACCTCTGCAGCCGGAATCCAAGAACGATCCTCTGGACCGTAACCCACCCAAATCGACCAAGTACTGTAAGGACCCCTAGACTTTCTGGCATCCAGAATGGCCTCAACCTCGTACTCCTCCTGGCCCTCCACAGAGACAGGAGGAGGTGGAGCACGGACCTTGGTGTACCGGTTACATAACAACGGTTTCAAAAGGCTTACGTGGAACACATTGTGTATCCTGATATGGGGGGTAACGCCAAAGCATAGGAGACAGGGTTGAGTCGCCGCAGAATCTTATAGGGGCCGATATATCTAGGTGCCAACTTCATGGAAGGCACTAAGAGCTTGATATTCCGTGAAGAAAGCCAAACCCTGTCCCCAACTTGATACACGGGTGCCTGCCTCCTGTGTCTGTCGGCCTTGGTTTTCTGGATGGCACTACTCTCTTCCAGTGCCCGTTTGACTCTCTCCCAAGTCTCTTTCAATGATGCCAAATGCTCATCCAAAGCAGGAATCGTGGTATCAGGAAACGTAGCGGGGAGCACGGGAGGATCAAAACCATAAACAGTGAAGAAAGGGGAATGTCCTGTGGATTCACTTACTGCACTGTTCAAAGCATACTCTGCCCATGGTAACAGGTCTGACCAGTTATTTTGTTGTTCTGATATAAAGCACCTGAGATATTTCTCTATATTTTGGTTGGCTCGTTCTGCTGCTCCGTTGGTCTGGGGGTGATAGGCCGAAGAGAAGGATAAGTCTATCCCCACATTCTTACAAAACCCTTTCCAGAATCTGGAGACGAATTGTGTCCCCCTATCAGAGACAATCTCCAGAGGAACACCGTGTATGCGAACCACGTTGGAAATGAATATGGGCACCAGTTCGGCTGCCGAAGGTAGTTTCTGAAGAGGCACATAGTGACCCATCTTGGAGAATCGATCTATGACCGTAAGTATAACTGTATTCCCTCTTGACTCAGGTAAATCTACTATAAAATCCATGGCTACATGCGACCATGGGCGTTCGGGGATCGGCAAAGGCTGGAGTAAACCAATGGGTGCTTTTTGGGACTTTTATGTCTTGTGCACACCTCGCACACAGCTATGTAATCTTTAACGTCTCGGCGCAACGTGGGCCACCAGAGGAGTTTACTGATACTAGCCACTGTTTTGGTGATACCCATATGCCCAGAGGTTTTATTGTCATGATAAACGTTAAGTACTTCCTCTCTTTCGTTCTCAGGTACAAAGAGTTTCGCGAGAGGTTTCCCCCCAGGAGCTGCACCCTGGACGGTCTGCAACCTTTTCACTAGAGGAGACGAGACACTAATTGTGGTAGAGGCTATAATCCTTTCCTGGGGTACAATGGGATGCTGATCTTGGATATTATGTTCATAAGATTCATACTGTCTCGATAAGGCGTCTGCTTTAATGTTTCTGGACCCAGGTCTATAGGTAAGCACGAAATTAAAACTTGAAAGAAACAATGACCATCTCGCTTGTCTGGAATTTAAACGTTTAGCATCTCCAATGTACGTGAGATTCTTATGATCGGTTATGATAACGATGGGGTCCCTAGACCCCTCCAATAAGTATCTCCATTCTGCCAAGGCCGAGATGACTGCTAACAACTCTCTATTTCCAATGTCATAGTTCTTCTCTGCCGGGGACAATTTCCGAGAATAGAAGCCGCATGGATGCAAGGGTTTGTCGGGTGCCTCCCTTTGGGAAAAGACTGCACCAAGACCTAGTTCGGAGGCGTCAACTTCTACTTGGAAAGGCAGAGCCGGATCTGGATGTCGGAGAACAGGGGCAGTAGTGAATGCTTGTTTAAGTGCCTCAAAGGCTTGAGTGGCTTGAGGTGTCCATTTCTGATTTCCCACCCCTTTCTTTGTCAAAGCCGTGAGGGGAGCTACCAAGGCTGAAAAGTCTTTAATGAATCTCCGATAGTAGTTAGTAAACCCCAGAAACCTCTGGATGGCTTTAAGCCCTTGGGGTAGAGGCCAGTCAAGAATTGCTGAGAGTTTTTTAGGGTCCATTTGAAAACCCTCAGGGGTTATTATATCACCAAGGAAATGCACTGTTACTATGTCGAATAGACATTTTTCTAGTTTACAATACAATCCAGCCTTCAATAGTTTTTTCAATACTTGTTTCACGTGGGCGTGATGAGTGTCCACATCAGGAGAGTATATCAGGATGTCATCCAGATATACTATGACGAATTCTTGCAGAAAATCCCTTAGGGTGTCATTTATGAGGTCCTGAAAAACGGCTGGCGCATTACATAATCCAAAGGGCATCACTAGGTATTCATAATGCCCGCTACGTGTATTAAAAGCCGTTTTCCATTCATCTCCCTTTTTAACCCTAACCAGGTTGTAAGCTCCGCGTAAATCGAGCTTCGTATATATACGGGCCCCTTTTAATCGGTCGAACAATTCTGTTATGAGAGGTATGGGATATGCATTTCTTATAGTTATCCTATTCAAACCTCTATAATCGATGCAAGGTCGCAGATCTCCCTCTTTTTTGGAGACAAAAAAGAAACCTGCTCCTGCTGGAGAGGAGGACCGTCTAATGAATCCTCGCTCTAGATTCTCCCTTATGTATTCCTCCATAATGTCGTTTTCTTTTTGTGACAAAGGGTATACATGTCCCCTAGGAGGCATCGTACCGGGGAGTAAATCAATAGCACAGTCATATGGACGATGTGGTGGTAGGACCTCAGTCCTGGCTTTAGAGAACACCTCCTTTAATGCCAGATAACATTCAGGGACCTCTGTGGATAAAGGAGGGGCTGTGGCAATATTGAGGCTACCAATCACATTGACCCTGCCTAGGCAATTAGACTGACAATTAGGACCCCAACATTTTATGTCTCTCTGGACCCAATCAATAACCGGGTTGTGCTCTGTTAACCATGGAAACCCAAGAACGACAGGACATGAGGGAGATTCAATAATTTGAAATCTTATCGTTTCATGGTGTAAAACTCCTGTTTTCATACATACATCGACAGTGTCGTGAGTGATATGTGGACATGACAGGGGTTTACCATCTATGGCCTCCACCATTAGAGGTTTTTCCTTGAGAACCAGAGGTAAGAGGTTTTTGGCAGCAAAATATTTATCCATGAAATTACCTGAGGCCCCAGAGTCTAAGAACGCCTCAGTCTTGAGGTGAACCCCCTCCCAGGTTAGGGAGATCGGTAACAGAATCCTGGATTTTTTTTTCTCACTATCCACAAAGGAGGCATAAAGAGAACCGATAACCTGGGTATTGGCTGTTCTTTGACCCGATTTGCCACTCTCCCCCCTGTTAACCCTGGGTCTCTGAGGACATTGAAGGCGGAAATGATCAGCCCCTGCACAATAGAAGCAGAGCCCCTTTTCTCTTCTGTGAGCTCTTTCAGCCTCCGAAATACCCGTTTTTCCTATTTGCATAGGTTCAACGACTGGCATATCTGTTTTTTGCGTTCTCCGGGTTACCTGACGTACTGGTGTGCCTGGGTAATAAGGGTAAAGGAGGCAAGACCCTTCTGGGTCTGTCTCTGGGGTGTCTCCTTTCCCTAATTTGATCGTCCATGGCTATGCAAAAGTCAATCAAATGGTCCAGATTTTCTGGTAATTTTAAGGGAGCCAGCTCAAACATAAAAGCCTCGTTCAGGCCTTCGGTAAAGGCTAAGGTTAAAACGTCGTTCGGCCAAAGCACCTCTGACGTCAAAGTCTTAAACTCTATGGCATAGTCGGAGACCCTCCTATTACCTTGTTTAATGTGAAACAAGGACCTACCCGCATTGGTAGCCCTTCTAGAGGGATCAAAGGTACGTTTTAACTCAGAGGTAAAACCCTCATAGTCATAGATGACGGGTTTCTTATTTTCCCACAACGGCGTAGCCCATAATAAAGCTTTTTCTGTTAAATGATTAATCAGATAGCCTACTTTGGCTTTATCAGATATACAAGACCCTGGGTTGTTCTCAAACAAGATCTCGAGTTGGGTCAGAAAACCCCGGCATAAGCTTGGTGTACCATCATAGCGTAAGGGTGCCTTCATACTAAGCCTATGTCTTTCAGGAGAGACCGAACTGACTCTAGGCAATACTGGGTCTGGAGGGTTTGTGGTACCAGTATTGGATCGATTCAACAGGGTTTGTAGAGCGAGAGAAATCTGGTCCATCCTATGGTCCTGCTCCTCTTGTCTGGCTGCGATACGTGCCAACTGGTTAGAGAGGTCTGCGGGATCCATTGGCCCTGACGTAATGTCACGAATCCCCCTGAATACCAAGATAGTGGTCCCTTTACGTAGACCGCTCTCTACCCTTCCGATCCTTGAATGGTCGGCACAACTAGATAGATAATTAACCAGACAATAGACAAGCAAGGGTAAACACCAGACAGAGGTACAGAATAGAGTACTCGTTCTCCCTAGGACCTTAGTAATATCAGGGGTAGCCTGATGTGTGCTTAGGGTGCCACATAGACTGACCTCGGTACCAAAGTTAAGAGCAGAACCGTGAGAAGAGTAAATGCC
This sequence comes from Leptobrachium leishanense, assembly GCA_009667805.1. Taxonomy (NCBI): domain Eukaryota; kingdom Metazoa; phylum Chordata; class Amphibia; order Anura; family Megophryidae; genus Leptobrachium; species Leptobrachium leishanense. The sequence continues at coordinate 108,599,474 of CM019068.1, read as the reverse complement.
AATACCAGGGGTTATACACAGGGTGGTTCGTTCGCCAATGCCAGGGGTCGTACACAGAATGGTTCGTTTGCCAATGCCAGGAGTCATACACAGAATGGTTCGTTTGCCAATGCCAGGAGTCATACACAGAATGGTTCGTTTGCCAATGCCAGGAGTCCTACACAGAATGGTTCGTTAGCCAGAAGCAAGGTCAGACACAGATATATTAGCCAAAAACACAAGAGCTCTGCGGGAAGTGAATACCACGTCAGGGCACCGGCGAACTAGTGAAGCCGGGTTTTAAACCCGGCGGGTCCGCGTCATAACGCCAGGCTCCGCCCCCCCGGCGTCCCACGTGAGCGCACCCGGTGGCGTTATTATTCGGCGCCTGGCCAGCGAGCAGCGAGGAATCTGCTGCCAGGCGCCCCAGAACAGAGCCATCCGTGACACCAACGTTGACTAGTCGAAGATATTTCATCCATCCACTGGCCAGTGGACTTAGTACCCAGGTACCCTAGGACACCAACTAACGAGTATATTTGAGCGGGGCTTTAAGCCAAAAGAACTGAGGATCTTATTAACCGTTTATTCGCTGCCTATATCCATGTTACGTATTACGTCATTCATTAGAGCCTGATTGATTTCATGCTTAAAGTACATGCATCATTATTGCCGTTTACTGCTTCAGTAAAGTATAACTTAGAAAAATCCATAAAGGTGTGCTGGTGTACAGTGAATTGTTAGTGCAGTGAGTCTATCCTGGGGTTATTCAGCGGCTCCTCCAGGGGTGAGTGCTACACTGCAATGAACGGAAAATGACAAGTAGTCTCATCAACTGCATTGCTACAAGCATATTCTTCCCACGATGGCAAGTTTCACTAACTGTCTTGCTGCTGGGTGGTAAACCATTGTATATACTGCTCGAGAGCTGGATTTGCTCTTTCTGCAGCTCCATTGTTTTGTGGGTGGTAGGCCAAGGATATGGCCAATTCTACTCCCATCTCTTTACAGAATCCCCACCAAAGGCGAGAAACAAATTGTGTACCTTTGTTCAAGAGTCAGTCAGTACGGGTGCTGGACAAAATCCCTACAGCCAGGTTCCCTAATACCAACATCCCGACAGCCAACTTCCAGACAGAACTAGTGCCAGACATACCAAGTTCCCTACATGGCCAATTTCATGACATCCATAATCCCAGCGGCTAACCCTAATACTAACACCCTAACCCTTAGAGAGTTAGGGTTATGGCTAGGTTTAGAGGGGTTAGGGCTAGGTTTAAGGGGGTTTAGGGCTAGTTTTAGGGGGGTTTAGGGCTAGGTTTAGGCGGGTTAGGGCTAGGTTTAGGGTGTTAGAGCTAGGTTTAGGGGGTTAGGGTTAGGTTTAGGGGGTTAGGGTTAGGTCTAGGTTTAGGGGGTTAGGGCTAGGTTTGGGGGTTAGGGCTAGGTTTACGGGGTTAGGGCTAGGTTAGGGGGGTTAGGGTTAGGTTTAGGTGGTTAGGGTTAGGACTAGTTTTATGGGGGTTAGGGTTAGGGCTAGGTTTAGGGGGTTAGGGAGTAGGGTTAGTGTTAGCCGCTGGTATTTTGGATGTCTGGAAGTTGGCCGTCAGGGAGTTGTCTGTGTAGGAAAGTTGGTCGTCGGGATTTTGGCATTAGGGAACCTGGTTGTAGGGATTTCGACCCAAACCCAGCCAGTACACCATGTAAGCAGACAATTTCTTTCATGAAGATATGAGCCACTTCATACGCTAAAACGCAAACGGGTACCTATAAGGCAGGATAGTTGTCTATCTACAAACAGAACAGTGGGTGTTATTGATCTCACTTTGTGGAAATTTCTTGAAACAGGATTGCATATAAACACATATTTGGTGACATACAGTCAGGTCCAGAAATATTGGGATATCGACACAATTCTAACATCTTTGGCTCTATACACCACCACAATGGAGTTGGAATGAAACAAACAGAATGTGCTTTAACTGCAGACTGTCAGCTTTAATTTGAAGGTATTAGGGATGCACCGATACCACTTTTTTAAAGTACGAGTACCGATACTTTTTAACAGTACTCACCGATACCGAGTACCGATACTTTTCTTTAATGTCATGTGACGCTTTCCAATAAGAACAGACCATATAAAAATGCCCCAGCTCACATGTATATATCCCCCAACTCATGAATTTGTCCCAGCTCATGGATACTGCCCCCCAGCTCATATCTCCTCTGTCTCGTCTTTTTTTCCAAGCTGTACATGTTAAGATCATTAAGCCTTTCCTGGTAACTTTTCTCCTTCAAGCCGTACACCATTTTAGTAGCCCTTCTCTGAACTCTCTCTAAGATGTCTATATCCTTCTGGAGATACGGTCTCCAGTACTGCACACAGTACTCCAAGTGAGGTCTCACCAGTGCTCTGTACAGTGGCATGAGCACTTCCCTTTTCCTACTGCTAATACCTCTCCCTACACAACCAAGCATTCTGCTAGCATTTCCTGCTGCTCTATTACATTGACTACTTACCCTTAGATCCTCTGAAATAATAACCCCTAAATCCCTTTCCTCAGATGTTGAGGTTAGGACTGTATCAAATATTCTATATTCAGCCCTTGGGTTTTTACGTCCCAGGTGCATTATCTTGCACTTATCCACATTAAAACTCAATTGCCACAGCTCCGACCATTTTTTTAGTTTACCTAAATCATTTGTCATTTGGCTGATCCCTCCAGGAACGTCAACCCTGTTGCAAATCTTTGTGTCATCAGCAAAAAGACATACTTTTCCATTAATACCTTCTGCAATATCACTAATAAAAATATTAAAGAGAATGGGTCCAAGTACTGACCCCTGAGGTACCCCACTGGTAACAAGACCTTGCGCCGAAAAAACTCCATTTACCACAACCTCTGTTGCCTGTCACTCAGCCACTGCCTAATCCATTCAACAATATTGGAATCCAAGCTCAAAGATTGCAATTTATTGATAAGCCTTCTATGCGGAACATTATCAAAAGCCTTACTGAAATCTAAATAAGCAATGTCTGAAAGGAAATTGAAATATGGTAGCTAATTCACTGTATACATATTTCTATATTCTAGTAATATTTGATAGCTATATAAATATATAGGGCCGGATTGACTGCTCAGCAAATACATAATGTGTTCATGAGGTAATGCTGAGTCTGGTCTTTCTCTTGGCTTCCTGTTTTTTATTAAGGAGTGCAAATTTTCTATTCAACTCCACTTCCTCGTGAAACTAAAAAGGCTGGCTGGCCGAGAGGAAGGGAGGGACACATATGTTTAATTGTTCATATATCCTATGGAACATTCTTATTCCAAGAACAGGATATAGCTGTGACGTCAATTTAGTCGTGCCTACTAGGCAAGGACAGGAAATGTTTGTGTAAGTCTAGGTACTGCCCAAAGTAGAAAAAACATGTTTCCTATATTACTGACGTATTGATTCTTTATTGGTTTGTAATCCATGAATTTGTGACACTCCTATTTTGACAAAACTGACTGAATGTATGAAATTTGCCCCAGAGTAATAAGAAACACCCAAGACAGAATTTGTGTCCTGGTCTTTTATTCTCACTCGAGTTGTTTCCTGTATGGTCACTAGGTCTGGTGACAAAGCAGCTATCTCTATCATCACTGGACCGTGGCCATTCCTGTGATATTCTTGCAGAATACATATCAATGTCTACTGCACCACCTGTGTCTATTATTTTTGTTACCCAATCAAAAAAATCAATAAGATTAGTTTGGCATGATCTCCCTGAGGTAAACCCATGTTGTTTCTGATCCTGTAATCTATGTGTTTTTAGATGTTCAACAATCCTTTCCTTTAACATGGTTTCCATTAATTTCCCCACTACTGACGTAAGACTAACTGGCCTATAGTTCCTCGATTCCTCCCTACTACCCTTCTTGTAAATGGGCACAACATTTGCTAATTTCCAGTCTTCTAGGACGACTCCTGTTAGCAAGGATTGGTCAAATAAATCTGTTAACGGTTTTGCTATTACATCACTGAGCTCTTTTAATAATTTAGGGTGGATCCCATCAGGCCCCATTGACTTATTTGTTTTTACTTTAGACAGCTGCTGTAGAACCTCCTCCTCTGTAAACTGATATGTAAATGTCTTATTGGATATGTCCCAGTTCAAACATGGATATGCGCCAGCTCAAACATGGATATGCCCCAGCTCAAACATGGATATGCCCCAGTTCAAACATGGATATGCCCCAGCCCAAACATGGATATGCCCCAGCTCACACATGGATTTGCCCCAGCTCACACATGGATTTGCCCCAACTCACACATGGATTTGCCCCAGCTCACGGATCCCCCCGGCACTCTGCGCGATGATACTTACCTTCCTGGGCGACGCCGGGAAAGTCTTCACGCGTGCGCTCGTTGGAAGGCCACCAGCCGCGACCACGTGGGACCATGTGATCGTGGCTGGGGGCCTTCCAACGAGCGCACGCGCGGAAACTTTCCCGGCGTCGCCCAGGAAGGTAAGTATCATCACAGAGAGCTCCAGGTGCCTGTCCGGATGCTCTATCGGCATTCGGACAGGCCCTGCAGCTGCTCACTGTGTTCATACTTACCTTCCTGAGCAACGCCGGGAAAGTTTCTGCGCGTGCGCTCGTTGGAAGGCCCCCAGCCGCGATCACATGGTCCCACGTGGTCGCGGCTGGGGGCTTTCCAACGAGTGCACGCGCGGAGACTTTCCTGGCGTCGCTCAGGAAGGCAAGTATAAACACAGTGAGCAGCCGATAGAGCATTTGGACAGCCGCCCCAGCCCCTCTGATGCCGGAAAGCCGGCTCAATGCCGGCTTCCGATATCGGGAAAAATATCGGGGGTACTGCACGAGTACCAAGTACTCCTGCAGTACCCGGTATCGGCACCGATACCGATACTAGTATCGGTATCGGTGCAACCCTAGAAGGTATGTACATACAACTCTGGTGAACGGTGTAGGACTTACAGCAGTTTGCAGATGTACCTCCCACTTGTTAAGGGACCAAAGGTAATGGGACAATTGGCTTCTCAGCTGATCCATGGCCAGGTGTGTGATATTCACTCATTACCCCAATTACAATGTGCAGATAAAAGGCCCAGAGTTCATTTCAAGTGTGCTATTTGCATTTGGAATCTGTTGCTGTCAACTCTCAAGATGAGATCCAAAGAGCTGTCACTGTCAGTGAAGCAAGCCATCATTAGGCTGAAGAAACAAAACAAACCCATCAGAGAGATAGCAAGAACATTAGGTGTGGCCAAAACAACTGTTTGGAACATACTCAAAAAGAAGGAACGCACCGGTGAGCTCAGCAACACCAAAAGACCCGGGAGACCACGGAAAACAACTGTGGTGGATGACCGAAGAATTCTTTCCCTGGTGAAGAAAACACCCTTCACAACAGTTGGCCAGATCAAGAACACTCTCCAGGAGGTAGGTGTATGTGTGTCAAGGTCAACAATCAAGAGAAGACTTCACTAGAGTGAATAAAGAGGGTTCACCACAAGATGTAAACCATTGGTGAGCCTGAAAAACAGGAAGGCCAGATTAGATTTTGCCAAACAACACCTAACAAAGCCCTCCCAGTTCTGGAACAAGATCCTATGGACAGATGAGACCAAGATCAACTTGTACCAGAGTGATGGGAAGAGAAGAGTATGGAGAAGGAAAGGAACTGCTCATGATCCTAAGCATATCACCTCATCAGTGAAGCATGGTGGTGGTAGTGTCAAGGCGTGGGCATGTATGGCTGCCAATGGAACTGGTTCTCTTGTATATATTGATGATGTGACTGCTGACAAAAGCAGCAGGATGAATTCTGAAGTGTTTCGGGCAATATTATCTGCTCACATTCAGCCAAATGCTGCAGAACTCATTGGACGGCGCTTCACAGTGCAGATGGACAATGACCCAAAGTATACTGCAAAAGCAACCAAAGAGTTTTTGAAGGGACAGAAGCGGAATGTTATGCAATGGCCAAGTCAATCACCTGATCTGAATCCCATTGAGCATGCATTTCACTTGCTGAAGACAAAACTGAAGGGAAAATGCCCCAAGAACAAGCAGGAACTGAAGACAGTTGCAGTAGAGGCCTGGCAGAGCATCACCAGGGATAAAACCCAACGTCTGGTGATGTCTATGCATTCCAGACTTCAGGCTGTGATTGACTGCAAAGGATTTGCAACCAAGTATTAAGAAGGGAAAGTTTGATTTATGATTATTATTCAGTCCCATTACCTTTGGTCCCTTAACAAGTGGGAGGCACATCTGCAAACTGCTGTAAGTCCTACACCGTTCACCTGAGTTGGATGTACATACCCTCAAATTAAAGCTGACAGTCTGCAGTTAAAGCACTTTCAGGGTAATTCAAAGAGATTCGAAAAGTCACCGCACGTTCGGTGACTTTTCGTTCTCTTCAATTCGGTTCCTTTTGCCGATCCCATTTCAGTGACCCTGCGGTGTATTCAGCAACACCACAGGGTCCCCGAATTGCAGGGAAAAGCTACCGCAAACCCGACGAATGCACGCCGAAAACACGCACATCTGGATTAACCCGCCGAAGACGCCGGAAAAACTAGAGCAGGAGCCGATCACACGCAGTGAAGCCGCCGGAAAAAGCCGATACCGCAGACAAGGGAGGTGAATGAATTAGCAAAACAGTTTGCATGAATGATTGAAAAGTGAAACGCTGTTTGCAAAGAAACTACTGAGCGAAAATGTCTGAAATTTACATATGAGGTCCAGGGAATGATAATAAAAAGGGCTGTTACAGAAAAAATAAGTAAAGTTGAAAAAAAAAATCAAAAAAAAAAAATCGGACTTTTAAAAAAAATACAGAAAAATGCTTAAAATATACTAAAAAATCTGTAAATAAAGAGACTCTTTACTGCAGAATTTTATAATGAGCGGTTTACCAGATATTGAATTAAAACAGGAATATTTTTAACATTGAAGCCTATGGGATTCTCCTGAATAAACGTGCCAAATTAAACCACCGAATGGCAGGGCATTTCGGGAACCTTTCACTGCTGGTTTGTGTTCTCTGAATAGCCGAAGCAGTGCTTTTTCATGGGGATTTCACTGCCCTCGAACAGGCACCGAACAGGCACCGTATGTGCAGGCAATTCGCCAGGATTTGGCGAATTCCCTGCTCTCTGGATAGCAGAATGGCCAAGAAAGGTAACTGAACGCTGATTTTCAGCGTTCGGTTACCTTTCTCAAGCAATTCGGAGCTCTTTGAATTACCCTGATTGTGTTTGTTTCATTCCAACTCCATTGTGGTGGTGTATAGAGCCAAAGCTGTTAGAATTGTGTCGATGTCCCAATATTTCTGGACCTGACTGTATATATAAAAGACAGCTAAAACCTATGATAAATGTTGCATAGAAGTAGTCCAAAGTGGGCATAGCACCATATATAGTGGTGAAGGGTACTCGGTGATGTATTTTCTGAGCAGGTGAACCTTTAACTCTTAGTTCAATGGAGTAACTCTATCTGGCACTGCTCGCTTAAAAGGAATTAGGTTGGTTGTATATATCACATACACCAGTGTCTGTCAGGGAAAATGCACCTGTACAGATAAATTGTACAGAATGGAGATATATCAACAAATATCAGTGTCCGTCTGATCAGATGGTGTGTCTATACAGACAAAGTAAAGATAGGGTGAATGGACGTATAATGCTACAGTACATAGCACAGTAAAGTGTATAGTAGACTAAGGCTGGCGGCACAAGAGCAGAGGAAGGAACGTTCGTGAAAGTGGACGTTCCTTCCACTCTCTGCGCTCAGCGTACAAAGCGCGATCCTCCTATGGAGAATCACGCTTTGTATCCTTTCAGCGTCCGTTTAGCTTTTTGACGGGGAGGGCTTTTTCACGTCCGGTGGAGGACCTTCCCCGTCAAAAACCCACGGACGCAGGGAAGTGCGGGCGCATATGAGCCATAAATACGCTTGTGTGCCGGGGGCCTAAGGTGTAATCTAGTTATGGTGTTATGCGCCGTCTCTGCTGGGATTCAGAAGAGAAATAAAAATGCCATTGCCTTTAAATGTTCAAAAGTCCATAATATCTTTATGTCCGCAAGAGTACTGGGTGGAGTTGCTTTGTTGATCCTTATCCCTTCTGGGGTCTTTGTTCCCTTTAACCTCTGAGATATAAACAGAGACAGACGGCAAAGAAAATAGTACGAACTGTCATTAACCAGGTATCTGATGGAAGTAAGAATAGTTACACTTACATGGTCCAGAGCTACATATAGCTCAATGGTCTCGTGTTGTTAGCCCATAAAGGTGGCCGAACATCCCTTCTTTTCACTGCTCCTCTTCCTCTTTTTCCTTTAGTAAAGGACTGCATGACCGGGGATCCTTGCTCGTTCACACTCACATTAGATCTCAGGGTTCCGCTGGCAGGCAAATGAGGATAGTGGGAGACGTAGTGTATAAAGATATGGGATTTATTGGATTTAGTAAGGTAATTACAGAACAAAACAGTATAAAATGGTTGAAATATGTCCAGTGGATCGGGGGTTCTACAGAACGCGTTTCGCCAGTCACAATGCTAGCTTCAGCAGCTTCGAACACCTTTATGGGCTAACAACGCGGGACCATTGAGCTATATGTAGCTCTGGACCATGTAGACTGGCAGCAGGGTCCTCGTCCTCTAATTCAATTCACTCCCCCTTAATTCATTTTTCCCCTTTAACCCTTTCGCTGCTGAGCCTTTTCACACCTCTGTGCTGAGCTCATTTTTACAGCTTTCGCTCATCATGTTTAAACGCGATTTGAAGTCACATTTTATTATACGACCCAGACATATTATATATCGTTCTTTCCGGGACACTTGGCAGATTCATAATATATCATTATTATATGTATACGTTATGTCCTGTCTGTATATTATAACAAAAAATGCAATAAAATTAGAATTTTCAATAATTTACAACGTGTAAAGTGGTTTTTTTTCACATTTTGACATGCGAGCGTTTGCGGTTATATTTTCTATGGGGTGCACTTGTTAAAAAAATTAGAAATGGGGAATCGTTACTTTTTTTGGGGGAAAATTACGTGTTTTTTAGCAAACGCCCCCCATAGAAAAAATCGTTAGTGCAGCATCATTGTTCACATTATAATTGAAATGGGAACAATATTGTTGCACAAATAAAACAAAACAATTTTTTTTATTTTTTTTACATTTTACATGGTCATGTTTGATATCATTGGGAAGGCCACGCTGTTGCCGTTCCAATGATAGCAAACATTAACCCCTAGCTGTCACGGATCAGGAGAAAGGGGGTTCATTGGAACCCCCTATCTCCACCATAGGTGGCAGCAAGGTGTTAATTTCGAAACTGGCGCCATCGCGCTCTGCGCAATGACGACAGTCATTAGGGGATATCCCGGAAGCTTGGCCGACATCCAAGATGTCGGCCAGCTTCGGGAGGGGACCGCGATACGGCGCATGTTAGCGCATATCGCGATCCAGCCCCCTAGGGGTTAAAGACAGCCGCCGCTTGGAAGGGCAGGCTCTGCCCTTCCAAGCGGTGCCTGCCTTTAATCGCTGGCCCGCACGTATGGGGAGGGGGAGAGGTCCGAAGGACCTCCCCCCCTCCCCTCCCCTTCAGACACCTTCCCTGCAATGGTGGGGGGTGCCTGAAATAGACATCATCGCGCATGCGCGATGACATCTATCGTGCCCGCCAGGGTCCCAGAGGCTGGGCTGACATCGATGATGTCAGCCCGCACTGGGGTGCCGCCGCGATCGGCTGGAATACCGGCCGATCGCTGCTGCAAAGGGGGGACGCGCTCAGCGCGTCCTCCGCAGCCAAGTAGACATGCGGCAGGACGCGCTGAGCACGTCCGCTGCATTGAAAGGGTTAATTACTTTCACCCCCTCTTCCCTTAAATTAATTTCATATAACGTATGACAGAGCTCCACAGCAATAAACCTCACAGTAATGTTCAATTTGTGTGTATGCGCGTATCACTGAGCTCCACAGCAATAAAACTCACACTTATACACACTGCCCATTACTGTATCACAGAGCTCCACAGCAATAAAACTCACAGCAATGTGTAGTGTGTATGAGCATATCACAGAGCTCCACTCCAATAAAACTCACAGTAATGTGCAGTGTGTATGAGCGTATCACAGAGCTCCACAGCAATAAACCTCACAGTAATGTACCGATATCAGTTTACTCAAACCCCCAGCAGAACATTACACACACCCCCCCCACACACACACACACCAGCAGAACATTACACACACCCCAGCAGCACATTACATACACACCCCAGCAGAACTTTACACACACACACCCCCAGCAGAACATTACACACACACCTCCCCAGCAGAATATTACACCCCCACAGCAGAACATTACACCCCCTCAGCAAAACATTACCCCCCCAGCAAAACATTATACCCTCCCAGCAAAACATTATCCCCCCCGAGCAGAACATTACCCCCGAGCAGAACATTACCCCCCCAGCAGAACATTACCCCTCCCAGCAAAACATTACACCCCCGAGCAGAACATTACACCCCCCTCCCCCGAGCAGAACATTACACACACACCCCCTCCCCTCCCTCATTTCATTCAAACCTTTTAAAAAACTTCTCTCGGGCTCTCTGCCCAGTCCTCCTTCACACTATAGTGGAAGCACGCAGGCTGACTCTACTGCAGGGCCGCACCCTAAGCTTCGGGGTTTGTCCTCCAGGCTTTTCTGCTGCTGCGTGCCCTGGCTATGCATGTCACGTGAGGGGGGCGGTGCCAAATTATGCAGTGTGCCTGCCCATGTTTAGAATGTGGGACTGAGGCAGGCACACTGTATCGGTTTGAGAGTGCGTGGCTGGGCCCCTGGTTGATGTCTGAAGATCATTCATAGCTCCGCTTCCGGTATTTTAAAAACAGAATTTTTCCGCCCCTCACGTTGATAGCAAGCCAGGACAGTAAGGTGGCCGCCTGTGTCGCCTTACACTAGTGCCGGTCCTGGTGGTATCAATGCATCCCTACTATATACACAGCGCTCCGTGTCCCTATAATATATATGATCTAGACATGTGCACAGCACAAAATTTCGTTTTGAACTAATGGATTAGTCCTAAAATGCAATTTATTTAGTTGCTAAAGAAATTCGTTTTCAGTTCTTTAGTATGAAAACTAATTTCTTTCATCCGAAAACCAGTGGATACAATTACTATCGTAGTGGCGCCTATGGAGGTTTTCAGTTTACAACAGCTCTGGTTAAGTTAGCACCAACATTGTAATACTGCCCCGTGTCAGGCAAAGCTGTTACAGTAACTGACTGCTGCTCATCACAGCACTCAGAGTTTCAGTAAAACTAGTAAATAATATTTTTATATATAACAGATTAGAAGAATATTATTTCCTTGTTTTACTGAAACTCTGAGCACTGTTACAGTCAGTTACTGTAACAGCTGAGCCTGATACATTGTACTGAGAGATAATGTAACAAGCAGCCGATCTCAGTGCTCACAGCCACTGGATTTAAAGGGCTAAAAAAAAAAAGGCTCCTCTCTGTATAATGTTTAGAACATCTTCCTGCATTAATTAATGCCCCTCTCTGTATAGAACTTCCTACTGCATTGGCACGTGGAGGGTGCAGAACTTCGGATGTTGCGATGTTGCGCTCTTCATTGCTGGTCTCCTTCACTCATCAATGTAATATCACAAAAAGGACTGAAACTAAAATGTAGTGCATTTTATTTTAGTTTCTTTCGTTTTTTGTACTGAGCAGTTTCGTTTCTCTTGAGTCATATGAAAACTAAATTATCCCAAAATTCGGACTAAATCGTTTTAGTACTAAAACGAATGCACATGTCTAATATGATCAGGGGTTACCTTTTTTTATATTTTTATACTATTCCTATTAAATCAAAAAAGTAATTTTTGATGTATTTTATTCAGTAGAAACTTCTTTTGCCTATATAACATGTGCTTTGTGAAAATAAAAAGGTTTTGTGTGTACATTTTAATTTAGTTAGTGGATTCCTGTCCAGTGCGTTGTAAAGAAAACGTAATGCAGTGTAGACACGCTGCGAGGCGGAGCGGAGTGAAGTCAAGCCTGCAAAATGTTTGCTTCTCTTTGCTTCGCTACGCTGTGCGTCACTACTAGGGATGAGCTGTTCGGTTCGGACGGCTCGGAGTTCGACCCGAACTTAGCCTGTTCGATTAGATCGCGAACACCGAACATTTCCGGGTGTTCGCAGCATGTTCGACCACAATGCATCACAATGGACCACAATGCATTTCACCACTGGCCTGAAGCTCGTAATTGGCTACAGCCTTGCACCTGACCACAGGTCTGGTGCAAGACAGGTTCAACAGTATGCCAATCATGGCTCAGAGTCCTGATTGGGCAAATTTTGCCCAATCATGGGCTCACAGAGCTAAGTCCCGCAGCACACTATATAACATTTCCACGCATAGCTACAGCACGCATTTTGAGAGGAGATTTCAGAGGAGATAGTTGTGTGTTGTTGCTGCCGGTCTGCCACGCTACTGGGGGGGTCTGGGGTATTTAATTTCTACCAAATATCAGGGAATTTAGGTGATGTGTGTCTTGTCACTGTGCCAGCAAGTTTTTTTGGGGTTAACAAATTTCTTGAAAACATTTGTGAATTGAGGTGATCTTCTGTGTCTTGTCACTGTGCCAGCAAGTTTTTTTGGGGTTTAAAAATATCTTTAAAACATTTGTGAATTGAGGTGATCTTCTGTGTATTGACACTGTGCCAGCAAGTTTTTTTGGGGTTTAAAAATATCTTTAAAACATTTGTGAATTGAGGTGATCTGTCTCTTGTCACACAGCCAGTACCACGCAGTATTTTAGGCCTCACTAATTTCTGTAAAACATTTGTGAATTGAGGTGATCTGTCTCTTGTCACACAGCCAGTACCACGCAGTATTTTGGGTGTCACTAATTTCTACAAAACATTTGTGAATTGAGGTGATCTGTGTCTTGTCACACAGCCAGTACCACGCAGTATTTTGGGTGTCACTAATTTCTACAAAACATTTGTGAATTGAGGTGATTTGTGTCTTGTCACACAGCCAGTACCACGCAGTATTTTGGGGCTCACTAATTTCTTTAAAACATTTATGAATTAAGGTGATCTTTCTCTTGTCACACAGCCAGTACCACACAGTATTATAAGCTCACTAATTTCTACAAAACATTTGTGAATTGAGGTGATCTGTCTCTTGTCACACAGCCAGTACCACGCAGTATTTTGGGTGTCACTAATTTCTACAAAACATTTGTGAATTGAGGTGATCTGTGTCTTGTCACACAGCCAGTACCACGCAGTATTTTGGGGCTCACTAATTTCTACAAAACATTTGTGAATTGAGGTGATCTGTGTCTTGTCACACAGCCAGTACCACGCAGTATTTTGGGGCTCACTAATTTCTTTAAAACATTTGTGAATTGAGGTGATTTGTGTCTTGTCACACAGCCAGTACCACGCAGTATTTTGGGTGTCACTAATTTCTACAAAACATTTGGGAATTGTTATAATCCGTGTGTTCTCACTGGCTGCCACCCATCAAGGGGTTTCACTGATTTATAGGAGGTTTCACTGCCACCCATCAAGGGGTCTCACTGATTTATAGGAGGTGTCTGAGACTTGTAATCTGTGTCTTGTCACTGGCTGCCAGCTATCAGGGTGTCTCACTGAGTTATACCAGACTTCTTTAAATCTTTATACCAGAGTTGAATCAGAGTTCTGTATATATTAATCTATATATCACTCACCATGTCTGAAAGAACAAAAAGGACAGGCAGACGCTCCCAGACACAGATAAGAGGGCAAGCAGCCCCTGTGTCGGGAGGCTGTGCCTCTGGTTGTGGTGGACGTGGTGCATCCTCTGCAGGGGCACGCTTGTCCTTTCTAACTGGTGCTGGCCGTCTTAAGCAGCAGCAACATACAGAGGACTTGGTGGATTGGCTAACCAGGCCATCCTCATCCTCCGAGTCCTCTGCCAGCAAGGCTTCTAGTGCTTTACAGTCCACCTCAGCTGCCAAAGCATCTAATACAGTCTCCATGTCCACAGCTACTCCTGCCGTAGCCTCGCTATCACACACGGAGGAGTCAGCTGAATTGTTTGACTACAATGAGAGTGACATGCTGCTTGAGGATGCGCAGCAAGTACAGTGCTCTGATTCAATCTCTGAGGTTGAGGAAGGGAGCATAATCAACCTAGAGGAAGGGGGTGCCAGTGATGACACACAAATAACTGGCACTCATGTTGCCCCAGCAGCTGCAGCATACTGCCAAGTTGGCTCCAGTGACGAGGAGATAGGGGGTGATGATGACAATGATGATGAGGCCACTGACTCCACCTGGGTGCCTGATCGAACAGAGGAATTAAGTGAGGAAGAGGGGGAGGAGGAGGCACAACATCCTCTATGACCAACCATAGCACTAGCCAGTCCAAGGCATCACATATCAGAGCTGCTCCGGTGCAGAGCGCTGTTGTCTCAAAGAACACATGCAGGAACTCTGTTGTCTGGGAGTTCTTAAGGAAATGTGCAGTAGAGCGCAGCGTTGCTATTTGTAAACTATGTCAGATGAGGCTCAAGCGTGGGAAAGATACCGGACACTTTGGTACCATGTGCTTGAGGCGACATATGAACAACTGCCACACATCCCGTTGGCGCAAAACTTTGCGTAGGTCCTCCTCCTCCTCATCTGTCTCGACCCCCACTGTATGTCCTGCCATGTCATTGCCTACAACCTCCACCGACAGGGATGATGCTACAGTAATGGATGTACCAGGTCCTTCCTCACAATGTGACATCATCCCAGCAGCTGAAGATTTACGCAGTCAGATTACATTGCCGCAGCTGCTGCAGCGAAAGAAAAAATATAGTCCCAACCATCCCCAAGCACAGTGTCTAAATGCCAGCTTTGCAAAATTACTCGCATTGCAGCTGCTGCCTTTCCAGCTGGTGGACTCTGCTCCCTTCCGTGAATTTGCTGAATGTGCTGTACCACAGTGGCAGGTTCAAAAACGCCATTACTTTTCACACAAGGCCATTCCAGCACTATACCAGCACGTGGAAGACAATGTTATCCAGTCATTGGGAAAGGCAGTCAGCAACAAGGTGCATGTGACTTTAGACAGGTGGTCCTGCAAGCATGGACAGGGTCGTTACATTTCCTTCACGGCACACTGGGTAACTCTGATTGCAGCTGGGAGGGATCCAAGACGGGGCTCTGTGCTGGAGCTTGTTAAACTACCACGCCTTCAGAAAGCTGCTTGTATGAGGTCTGTCTGCTCCACCACCTCTCCCTCTTCCTCCTCCTCCTCCTTCTCTGTCTCTGGTGAAGTGGCAGTTAAACCGACGCCTGACAGGGTCTACGCAATGGCTCAAGCAAAAAGATGCCATACTGTGCTTGAGCTGGTTTGTTTAGGGGACAGGAGCCACACCGGGCCAGAAATTCTGTCAGCTCTGCTGGGGCAGGTGCAGAGATGGTTAACACCACGCCAGCTTCAGCTGGGAATGATCGTATGCGATACTGGCAGCAACCTTCTCTCCGCCCTACGCAAGGGTAAATTGACGCATGTACCATGCCTAGCACACGTCCTAAATCTAGTGGTACAGCGTTTCCTAACCAAGTACCCAGGGCTGCCAGAGCTTCTCATCCAGGCCAGAAAAGTCTGCAGCCACTTCAGACGGTCATTCCCAGCAAGCGTTCGCCTGGCAGAAATTCAAAGAGAATTCCACCTTCCCACAAACCGTCTGATCTGTGCCCACCAGGTGGAACTCGACATTAGCAATGCTGCAGCGTCTGCACAAGCAGCAGAGGGCCATCAACGAGTACCTGTGTGAGTATGGCACAAGGACAGGTTCAGGTCAATTTGTTTCCCCCCCCCCGCAGTGGCTGATGATCAAGGATGCATGCACTGTACTGTCACCATTTGAGGAGGCAACGAGGATGGTGAGCAGGGACAGTGCATGCATCAGTGACACAATTCCTTTAGTGTTCCTGCTGGAGCACACTCTGCAGGGAATTATAGATGTGGCTCTAGAGGCAGAGCAGCGGGAGGAAGAGGAGGCCTTCCCTAGCTCTCAAGGCTCCAGTCTTTCCACAGACAGCATTCCAGCGGGTCCTACTCAGATCAGACAGGAAGAGGAAGAGGAGGAGGAGGAGGAGGCAGAATATTTAAGTAGTGGGGGCATTGAAGGTGGGGATTCCTCAAGGGAGGGTTTCGTGTGCCCAGAAACACAAGGGCTAGTGCGTGGCTGGAAGGAGGAAGTGCACGATACGGTCATCCTCATTGACCAGGAAGACTCGGAAGCTAAGCTCCAACCTACACTGCATGGGCTCCCTAATAATGCAAAGCCTGCTAAAGGTCCCCAGGATTCTTGCTATCAAGGAGAGGGATCATTACTGGTTGGCAACCCTTCTTGATCCACGATACAAGGGTAAAGTTGCAGCGCTCATCCTGCCCGCACAGAGGGAGCACAGGATGAAAAAACTTGAGGACGCTCTAAAGCGACACTTGTGTAACACCTTTCCAGGCGCTGGTAGATTACCAAGTGCTGACACACGTGCTTCTGAGGCTGCGGATGATCAGAGGAATAGTGGTGAAGGCCAGGGCCGCTTGACTGATGCATTTTTTAAATTTTTTAGTCCTCAACGCCCAGGGACATCAAATGTACGCACCCATTGCCAGCGTCTTCACCATATGGTGCAAGACTACCTAGGGGCAAGGCAGACCTGTATACCTTTCCAGCAGATGATCCACTAGCTTACTGGGTGTTGAGATTGGATCACTGGACAGAACTTAGCCAATATGCTATGCAGCTACTAGGTTGCCCTTCATCTAGCGTGCTTTCCGAAAGGACGTTCAGTGCCGCTGGAGGTTTTATCACAGACAAAAGAGTGCGTCTGTCCACCGACTCTGTAGACCGGCTGACATTTATAAAAATGAATCAGTCCTGGATCAGCAGCTATCAATCCCCTGATGCTGAAGTAATGGAATAGATCGGGGATGTCCTCTTCTGCATTCACAAAACCTCCAGCACTGAACTCTTCCACAATACCACAAAAGGGTTACGGTGTGAAGGCACTTGCTGCCATGAAAGGCACAATATTTGGCTGCACTGACGCCTGTGCCAGATTTATATCATTTTAATTTTTTGAACCGCAGGGTCCAACCCTGCACTCTTCCACAATACCACAGAGGGGTTACTGTATTATGATGGCACTTGCAGGCCTGGCACCAAAAGCACAATATCTGGGTGCACTGACGCCTTGACCAGAATCATATCCTTTCAATATAGGACCACATGGTCCACCCCTGCATTTTTCCACAATACTACAGAGGGGTTACTGTATGATGATACTTGCTGGCCTGGCAGTCTTGCACCAAAGGTAGAATATCTGGGTGCACTGACGCCTTAATCAGATGCATATCTTTTTAATATAGGACCGCAAGGTTCACCCCTGCATTCTTCCACAATACCACAGAGGGGTTACTGTATGATAGTACTTGCAGGCCTGGCACCAAAAGCACAATATTTGGGTGCACTGCCACTGACGCCTGAATCAGATTCATATCCTCAGAGGGGTTACGGTGTGACGGCACCTATTGTTACTTTCATCCAAAGCCTGCATAAGTTTCACAATAATTTAGCCAAAAAAATCTGTAAACTTTTTCTGCGTGTACGAAAATGTCTCCTCTTTTCATACAGACTGCCGCCCCAAGCAGTTGTTTATGAATAGATTAAAGGAAAAGCATTTACCATCATTTGAAATGTAATTTTTTTGTTTTTAAGTGTTGCCATACATCCTAGAAATCCACCACTTCAAGGACAGGTTATGGGGACCTCCTAGGCACGATATTTGAAGGAATTTTTGTTTTTATTTTTAACCCTTATTTCATGGAAAACTCACTGTCCGTTTAAAAACGTTTTTTTTTTACTTTTTGTCCTTGTTTCCTGTCCCCCAGGGCACTACCCGGACCCCCATACACCTTTTATGGCAAATATCCAGCATATATGCCCTCTTGGAGGGCACTCTAAAAACTGAATATTCAGCCCCATTGACTTGCATGGAGTTCGAGTTCGGGTTCGGGTTCGGACCCGAACATATGGGAAGTTCGGGTTCGGGCCCGAACCGAGCTTGGGGGGTGTTCGGCTCATCCCTAGTCACTACACGCTCGGTGTGTCTCAGCCTTTATTCCCACATCGCTAGCGAATCAGTTTGTATAGTTGTTGAGGACCTAATCTGTTGCCGACATTGCCTGCCATTTGACTATTCTCTCTGTGTATTCCCTGCCTGTTCTGTTTGCTTCCTCTTGCTATTGGTGTGCGTCGATTCTCACCATATACCAGTAGCGCAGTACAAGTGCCTAAACATTGGTGACCCGTTTATGTTATAGCTGCTGATGTAACTGAATAGATCGGGGATCTTTTCTGCATTACCAAAACCTCCACCACTGCACTCTTCCACAATACCTCAGCGGGGTTACGGTGTGAAGGCACTTGCTGCCACCAAAAACAAAATATTTGGGTGCACTGACGCCTGTACCAGATTCATATCATTTTAATATTGGACTGCAGGGTCCAAACCTGCACTCTTCCACAATACCACAGAGGGGTTACGGTGTGACGGCACTGTTGCTGACACTAAATGCCCAATTTTAAAGCACCTATTCTTACTTTCATCCAAAGCCTGCATAAGTTTCACCATAATTTAGCCCAAAAAAATCACTAAACTTGTTCTGCGTACCCTAAATCGTCTCCTCTTTTCATACAGGCTGCCGCCCCAAGCAGTTGTTTATGAATAGATTAAAGGAAAACCATTTAATGTAATCTGAAATGTCTTTTTTTTAAAAAAAAATGTTTCTATACATCCTACAAATCCGCCACTTCACGGGCAGGTTATGGGGACCGCCTAGGCACAATATTTGAAGGAATTTTTTCCATTTCATGGAAAACTCACTGTTCCTTTAAAAACTTATTTTTTTTACTTTTTGTCCTTGTTTCCTGTCCCCCAGGGAACTTTCGAGTCCCATTGACTTGCATTGAGTTCGATTCGTGTTCGCGTTCGAACTCGAACTTTTGAAATTGTTCGAGTTCGAATGCGAACTGAACACGGGGGTTGCTTATCACAGACAACCATTCCCAGCTGAAGCTGGCGTGGTGTTAACCATCTCTGCACCTGCCCCTGCAGAGCTGACAGAATTTCTGGCCGGTGTGGCTCCTGTCCCCTAAACAAACCAGCTCAAGCACAGTATGGCATCTTTTTGCTTGAGCCATTGCGTAGACCCTGTCAGGCGTCGGTTTAACTGCCACTTCACCAGAGACAGAGAAGGAGGTGGAGGAAGAGGTGGTGTAGCAGACAGACCTCATACAAGCAGCTTTCTGGAGGCATGGTGGATGAACAAGCTCCAGCACAGATCTTGGATCCCAGAGATCTTGGATCCCTCCCAGCTGCAATCAAAGTTACCCAGTGTGCCATGAAGGAAATGTAACGGCCCTGTCCATGCTTGCTGGACCACGTGTCTAAAGTCACATGCACCTTGCTGCTGACTGCATTTCCCAATGACTTCATAACATTGTGTTCCACGTGCTGGTATAGTGCCGGAATGGCCTTCCGTGAAAAGTAATGGCGTTTTGGAACCTGCCACTGTGGTACAGCACATTCAGCAAATTCACGGAAGGAAGCAGAGTCCACCAGCTGAAAAGGCAGCAGCTGTAATGCGAGTAATTTTGATAAGCTGGCATTTAGACTCTGTGCTTGGGGATGGTTGGAACTATATTTTTTCTTACACTGCAGCAGCTGGGGCAACGTATTCTGACTGCGTAAATCGTCAGCTGCTGGGATGCTGTCACATTCTGAGGAAGGACCTGGTACACCCATTACTGTAGCCTCATCCCTGTCAGTGGAGGTTGTAGGCAATGACATGGCAGGACATATAGTGGGGGTCGAGACAGATGAGGAGGAGGAGGACCTATGCAAAGTGTTGTGCCAATGGGATGCGTGGCAGGTGGTCATATGTCGCCTCAAGCACGTAGTACCCAAGCGTGGGATGTCTTTCCCACGCTTGATCCTCATCTGACATAGATTACAAATAGCAACGGTGCGGTCTGCTGCACATTTCTTAAAGAACTCCCAGACAGCAGAGTTCCTGGACGTGTGCTGTGAGACAACAGCGCTCTGCACCTGAGCAGCTCTGACATCTGATGCCTTGGACTGGCTACGGTTGATCATAGTGGACGTTGTGCCCCGTGTTTGTTGTGCCTCCTCCTCCGTTCAATCAGGCACCCAGGTGGAGTCAGTGACCTCATCATCATCATCACCCCCTATGTCCTCGTCAATGGAGCCAACTTGGCAGTATGCTGCAGCTGCTGGGCCAACATATGTGCCAGTTATTTGTGTGTCACTGGCACCCCCTTCCTCTAGGTTGATTATACTCTTTTCCTCAACCTCAGAATTTGAATCAGAGCACTGGAGTTGCTGCGCATCCTCAAGTAGCATGTCACTGTCATTGTAGTCAAACAATTCAGCTGACTCCTCCGTGTGTGATAGTGAGATAGCTACGGCAGGAGTAACTGTGGACATGGAGGCTGCATTAGATGCTTTGGCAGCTGAGGTGGACTGTAAAGCACTACAAGCCTGGCTGGCAGAGGACTCAGAGGATGAGGATAGCCTGGTTAGCCAATCCACAAAATCCTCTGTATGTTGCTGCTGCTTAAGACGGCCAGCACCAGTTAGACAGGACAAGCGTGCCCCTGCAGAGGATGCACTACGTCCACAACGACCAGAGGCACAGCCTCCCGACACAGAGGCTGCTTGCCCTCTTATCTGTGTCTGACCTTTTTGGTCTGACCTTTTTGGTCTCTCTGACATGGTGAGTGATATATAGATTAAAGATATACAGAACTCTGGTATAACGCAGTGAGACACCCTGATAGCTGGCAGCCAGTGACAAGACACAGATTAAAATTCCCAGGAACCTGGTATAAATCTGTGAGACCCCCTGATGGGTGGCAGTGACAAGACACAGATTGCAATTCCCAGAAACCACCTATAAATCATTGAGACCACCTGATAGGTGGCAGTGACAAGACACAGATTACAATTTCCAGAAACCACCTATAAATCAGTGAGACCCCCTGATAGGACCCCCTGATAGCTGGCAACAGTGACAAGACACAGATTACAATTCCAAGATATCTGATACAAGTCTGTGTGACCCCCTGATGGGTGGCAGTGACAAGACACAGATTACAATTCCCAGGAACCTCCTATAAATCATTGAGACCCACTGATGGGTGGCAGTGACAAGACACATATTACAATTCCCAGATATCTGCTTGAAGTGAGACCCCCCAATAGCTGCTGGCAGTGAGTGAGAACACACAGATTACAACAATTCCCAGATATCTTGTAGAAGTGAGACACCCACAATAGCTGCTGGCAGTGAGAACACAAAGATTACAACCTTTCCCAGATATTTTGTGGAAATGAGACCCCCACAATAGCTGCTGGCAGTGAGAACACACAGATTCTAACAATTCTCAGATATCTTCTAGAAGTGAGACCCCCACAGTAGCTGCTGGCAGTGAGAACACAAAGATTACAGCAATTCCCAGATATCTTGTAGAAGTGAGACCCCCACAATAGCTTGTGGCAGTGAGAACACACACTAACAGAACAATCTCCTCTCAAAAAACCACGTGCTGGGGGCTGTGTGAAGCCTTATATAGTGTGCTGCTGGGAAATTTGCCCAATTAGGACTCTGAGCCGTGATTGGCATAGTCTTGCACCTGTCTTGCACCTGACCTGTGGTGATGACCTCAATGGCCAAGGATGTATCCCTTTCCACTAGAGGAAGAGAAAAGAATAAGGTAAAACCATTATTTATTAAATTCCCTGTGGCTTCCAAGTCAACTAAGCATCAGTATGTATGACATGAGATACCCACCCAGGAGAGGGACAATCTGGAGTTGTTTTTATTTATAGGAGTCATAGATGCTACACCCAAGGCCTGTCTCCTTAATTTCCATAGGTGCAACAGTTTTCCTGCAGGCTAGGCTTCTTAGGACGGATGGGTACTGTAATCTCAAATGTCCTTTACCACCAGAGTATATAGACTAAGTTCCTTATGAATCTGTTGTTAGGTTTCATCATCAGTAAATCTGGTATGTACTAGCTGCATGGATTCTGTTTGGGGTACCTCTACAGTTGGGAGCGATATGGTGTAAGGCTCTCTTATGTTTATACCTTGCAGTCCTGCTATCTGAATACAGTACTTTATCAGTTCCTCAGGCAGTTTTCTGGTTGCTAGTTCATGCATGAATAATTCAGACAGACCCTCCATAAATTAAAAAAAACAATGCCTCATTGGTCCAGATAATGTCAGAAACCAAAGTTTTAAATTATATTGCATAGTCAGAGACGGATCTGTTTTACTGTCTAATAAAGAACAGTGATTTACCCTCGGCCTTGTGTCAGACCTCATGCCGGCAGCCCCAGCAGACCCTGGTGCTGCTCCTTGCTGGCCAGAGGCATAACCAGGAACCTCAGGGCCAAGGTGCAGGAACCATGACGGACCCCCCCAACTATAGACGAAAACATATTTTTGTCAACATGCATTGGTCCCCTCCAGGCCCACAATGTTGACTCCAGACAATCAATGTCCCATTTTTTCCATGTCTACTATGACCTCTTCAGTCCATCCCATTTTGAATGTAATGTGCACTATGTGTATCTCACAGAGCTCCACAGCAATAAAACTCACAGCAATGTGAGGTGTGTATGAGCGTATCACAGAGCTCCACAGCAATGTGCAGTATGTATGAACATATCACAGAGCTCCACAAAAATAAAATGCACAGTAATGTGCAGTGTGTAGGAATGTATCACAGAGCTTCACAGCAATAAAACTCACAGTAATGTGCAGTGTGTATCAGTGTAAATCAGAGGTTTACAGCAACAAAACTCACCGTAATATGTAGTGTGTATGAGTGCATCACAGAGCTCCAAAGTAAAACTCACAACTAAGTATAAAATAAATTTAAAAAAGAATTATATATATATATATATATTATAGGCAAGCCCCCAGGCCCAGGCAGGTGAGTGTGGGTCCCCCAGACTCAAGGGCCCGAGTGCAGTGGCACCCTCTGCACCCCTGGTAGATACGCCCCTGCTGGCTACTTGTCTGGTGCACACTTCCCAGCCATCCTCTCCTCCTGTGCGCGCGTGCCGTCGGCTTCTTCTTTCTTCTTTCTTCTTTCTTCTTCTCGTGACAAGCATGCTTCCTAACTATGAAAACTCTAGCTAACAGAAATATAAGTTTAACTTAATGCTAAGACAAATCAAACACAATTACACTAGTGTGGAACAGTATTTGAGTTGCTAAAAACATGTGCTTTATCTTAAAAATATTGATGCTCTACTTACAGACTTATAATTCCAAGGCCTGTGTGAAAGAATTGTGGAGCTGACTCTCTGCTTCTCTGTGAACATCAAATGGAATCCTAAACCAGGAAGTAGCTGTAATGCATTGCTTAGTAATGGCTGACACCTTAAAGCAACAGTACCCATATACATTAAATGCATGGAAATCTATGATTGCCAGAACAAGTGTCATGTGATCCAGTCGACCTATCACAGACAAGGGTGATATATTTAAACCCCCTTAACACTAATCTTACTGCCCTTTCGTGGTACCAGTTCTTCTGACCCTTAAGTGCCTTTCGTTGCTGATTGATTTTGCTCTCTCTGATTCTGTGTTTGACCCGAATTTGGCTTATAGCTGTGTACCTCTAAAACTCTTTGACTCGGATTACCCATTGACTATTTTTTCCACTTCATACTGGTTCTTTGTAGCCAGGCTTTGCCCGGTCCTGTTCTCCTAATTCCCTTTTTTCCGTACCTTTCTTGTCATAGACTGCTGGCCATATAAGGTCTGGTTTTTCCCTTCTTTTTTCTGTCCCTGCCTTATAGGTTTGCCTATTACCATTGCTAAACCCAGTCACCTCAAGGACTGGTACCAAACCTTTACCCAAGTTAGAGCTGTCAGACAAATGATTAATCACATAACCCGCCTTAGCCCTATCAGTGGTAAACATAAAAGAAGTCTGTTCAAAATGTATATCTACCTGAGTTAGAAACCCCCTGCATTTAGCTATGCAACAGTCATACTGACATGAGAGATGTGAGGATCAGAAGGAACAAAAAAAGGAGAAGCAGAAGCAGGAAGTGAGGCATGGTGGTTTCAAGTGAGTAGTACAGAACAAAATGGTCTGTATAGTCTGGGTAAATTGGTCCATACGATGGTCTCCTTGGTAGCAAGCTTTGCCAACTTCAGATCCATAACCAGTAGAGCATCTTTATGTCTTTCGGAAGAGAGGGTGATGTTAACATTGCCCAAGAGGAAAATGACACATTGAACCCATTCGTGAAGCGAGTACTGGTCCAGCTGGGCCTTAAAGGAGACAGCTTCATCCGCCAGAACGAACAAGTGAGTGAGGGGCCCCGCCAAGTCCAGTAATTTACCTTGTGTCAAGCAGAGGCCTTGTACCAACCCATGCATGGGTCGCAACATGACTTAGCCAAGAAGGATGTCGCATAATGTGGGATATGCTGAGCTCTGATTGGGCAAAGTCCTGCACCTTACCTGGACTTTGCCCAATCAGGGCTCAATATTGAATTAGAGCCCTGATTGGGAAAAGTCCAGGTCAGGCGCAGAACTTTGCCCAATCAGATCATTCAGCATGAAGACGTGGTGCAGAGAGGAGCTGCGGCCAGACGGACCGGAGGAGCTGACGGACCGGGGAACAGGAGGCTGGGACAGCTGCAGAACAGGTGAGTTACGGGGGCTGGGGGCCGCAGCCACAGGTCTCCTAAATGTACCGGCAGCCGCCGGTACATTTAGGAGAACTGCGAACACATTTTGCGTGTTCGGCCCCCATTGGTTTACATTGTGTTCTAGTTCGTATTCGAACATTCCGGTCGTTCGGCTGTTCGGAAACGAACTGAACACAGGGGTGTTCGGCTCATCCCTACTCACAAGTTCGGACGGTTCGGAGTTCGGGCCGAACTTAGCCTGTTCGGATAGATCGCGAACTCCGAACATTTCCGGGTGTTCGGAGCAAGTTCGACCACAATGCATCACAATGGCCCACAATGCACTTTCCCACTGGCCTGAAGCTCGTAATTGGCTACAGCCTTGCACCTGACCACAGGTCTGGTGCAAGACAGGTTCAACAGTATGCCAATCACGGCTCAGAGTCCTGATTGGGCAAATTTTGCCCAATCATGGGCTCACAGAGCTAAGTCCCGCAGCACACTATATAACGTTTCCACGCATAGCTACAGCACGCATTTGAGAGGAGATTTCATAGGAGATTGTTGTTCTGTGATGTTACTGCCGGTCTGCCACACTACTGGCGGGGTCTGGGGGGTCTCATTTCTACCAAATATCTGTGAATTTAGGTGATGTGTGTCTTGTCACTGTGCCAGCAAGTATTTTGGGGCTCACTAATTTCTACAAAATATTTGGGAATTGAGGTGATCTGTGTCTTGTCACACAGCCAGTACCATGCAGTATTTTGGGGCTCACTAATTTCTACAAAACATTTGGGAATTGAAGTGATCTTCTGTGTCTTCTCACTGCCAGCAAGTATTTTGGAGCTCACTAATTTCTACAAAATATTTGGGAATTGTTATAATCCGTGTCTTCTCACTGGCTGCCACCCATCAAGGGGTCTCACTGATTTATAAGAGGTTTCTGAGATTTGTAATCTGTGGCTTCTCACTGCCACCCATCCAGGGGTCTCACTGATTTATAGGAGGTTTCACTGCCACCCATCAGGGGATCTCACTGATTTATAGGAGGTTTCACTGCCACCCATTAAGGGGTCTCACTGATTTATAGGAGGTTTCACTGCCACCCATCAGGGGGTCTCACTGATTTATAAGAGGTTTCAGAGATCTGTAATCTGTGGCTTCTCACTGCCACCCATCAAGGGGTCTCACTGATTTATAGGAGGTTTCTGAGATTTGTAATCTGTGGCTTATCACTGCCACCCATAAAGGGGTCTCACTGATTTATAAGCGGTTTCAGAGATTTGTAATCTGTGGCTTCTCACTGCCACCCATCAAGGGGTCTCACTGATTTATAGGAGGTCTCTGAGATTTGTAATCTGTGGCTTCTCACTGCCACCCATCAAGGGGTCTCACTGATTCATAGGAGGTTTCACTGCCACCCATCAGGGGTCTCACTGATTCATAAGAGGTTTCACTGCCACCCATTAAGGGGTCTCACTGATTTATAAGCGGTTTCAGAGATTTGTAATCTGTGGCTTCTCACTGCCACCCATCAAGGGGTCTCACTGATTTATAGGAGGTTTCACTGCCACCCATCAAGGGGTCTCACTGATTTATAGGAGGTTTCACTGCCACCCATCAAGGGGTCTCACTGATTTATAAGAGGTTTCTGAGATTTGTAATCTGTGGCTTCTCACTGCCACCCATCAAGGGGTCTCACTGATTTATAAGCGGTTTCAGATATTTGTAATCTGTGGCTTCTCACTGCCACCCATCAAGGGGTCTCACTGATTTATAAGAGGTTTCTGAGATTTGTAATTTGTGTCTTCTCACTGCCACCCATCAGGGGATCACACTGTATTTTAGGAGGTTTCTGCGAATTGTAATCTGTGTCTTGTCACTGTTGCCAGCTATCAGGGGGTCCTATAAGGGGGACTCACTGACTTGTAGCAGATTTCTGCGAATCGTAGTTTGTGTCTTGTCACTGTCACCCATCAGGGGGTCTCACTGATTTATAGGAGGTTTCTGGGAATTGTAATCTGTGTCTTGTCACTGGCTGCCAGCTATCAGGGTGTCTCACTGAGTTAGGCTAGGGTCAGACTAACGCATTTTTGCGTTGTCCGTGAAAAAGTGAGTTCGAACGAATGGATGCATTTTGTTCACGGAATACGCGATAGCGGTCATACGATGCACATTTTCATCCGTGATTTTGTACGGATCATCAATAAAACACTTTTTGCATCTGAACGTTATTTTGGCTGGACATTAGCAGCGTCTGACATCTCCTAATCACGCACACAAACTGCTAGCGGACGCAGCACACTCTGTACGTCAGTACTAGCGGTATCACGTTCTCGAAAAAATGCGTTCGTTTGCCACTTCCGTTGCGCAGCCGCACTTTCGTGCAGCCGTTCTTCGAATGCTGCCCGGCATTGGACGTCATTTGCCGCTAGCACGGCTGTGATTTAGTGCTGCTAAACGCACGTTAATACTGCGCTCGTGTGACCCTAGCCTTATACCAGAGTTCTGTAAATCTTTAATCTTTATACCAGAGTTGAATCAGAGTTCTGTATATATTTAATCTATATATCACTCACCATGTCTGAAAGAACAAAAAGGACAGGCAGACGTTCCCAGACACAGATAAAAGGGCAAGCAGCCCCTGTGTCGGGAGGCTGTGCCTCTGGTCGTGGTGGACGTGGTGCATCCTCTGCAGCGGCACGCTTGTTCTTTCTAACTGGTGCTGGCCGTCTTAAGCAGCAGCAACATACAGAGGACTTGGTGGATTGGCTAACCAGGCCATCCTCATCCTCCGAGTCCTCTGCCAGCCAGGATTGTAGTTCTTTACAGTCCACCTCAGCTGGCAAAACATTTAATGCAGCCTCCATGTCCACAGCTACTCCTGCCGTAGCCTCGCTATCACACACGGAGGAGTCAGCTGAATTGTTTGACTACAATGACAGTGACATGCTGCTTGAAGATGCGCAGCAAGTGCAGTGCTCTGATTCAATCTCTGAGGTTGAGGAAGGGAGTATAATCAACCTAAAGGAAGGTGGTGCCAGTGATGACACACAAATAACTTGCACTCATGTTGCCCCAGCAGCTGCAGCATACTGCCAAGTTGGCTCCAGTGACGAGGAGATAGGGGATGATGATGACAATGATGATGAGGTCACTGACTCCACCTGGGTGCCAGATCGAACTGAGGAATCAAGTGAGGAGGAGGGGAAGGAGGAGGAGGAGGCACAGCAAACACGAGGCACAAAATCCTCTGTGACCAACCGTAGCACTAGCCAGTCCAAGGCATCAGATGTCAGAGCTGCTCCGGTGCAGAGTGCTGTTGTCTCAAAGAACACATGCAGGAACTCTGTTGTCTGGGAGTTCTTTAAGAAATGTGCAGTAGAGCGCACCGTTGCTATTTGAAATCTATGTCAGATGAGGCTGAAGCGTGGGATAGACACCGGACACTTGGGTACCACGTGCTTTAGGCGACATATGAACACCTGCCACACATCCCGTTGGCGCAAAACTTTGCGTAAGTCCTCCTCCTCCTCATCTGTCTCTACCCCCACTGTATGTCCTGCCATGTCATTGCCTACAACCTCCACTGACAGGGATGATGCTACAGTAATGGATGTACAAGGTCCTTCCTCACAATGTGACATCATCCCAGCAGTTGAAGATTTACGCAGTCAGATTACGTTGCCCCAGCTGCTGCAGCGTAAGAAAAAATATAGTCCCAACCATCCCCAAGCACAGCGTCTAAATGCCAGTTTAGCAAAATAACTCGCATTGCAGCTGCTGCCTTTCCAGCTGGTGGTCTCTGTTTCCTTCCGTGAATTTGCTGAACCTATTGAACCTTGCTGAACCACAGTGGCAGGTTCCAAAACGCCATTACTTTTCACGCAAGGCCATTCCAGCACTATACCAGCACGTGGAAGACAATGTTATCCAGTCATTGGGAAAGGCAGTCAGCAACAAGGTGCATGTGACTTTAGACAGGTGATCCAGCAAGCATGGACAGGGTCGTTCCATTTCCTTCACGTCACACTGGGTAACTCTGATTGCAGCTGGAAGGGATCCAAGACGGGGCTCTGTGCTGGAGCTTGTTCATCCACCACGCCTCCAGAAAGCTGCTTGTATGAGATCTGTCTGCTCCACCACCACCACCTCTCCCTCTTCCTCCTACTCCTCCTCCTTCTCTGTTTCTGGCAAAGTGGCAGTTAAACTGATGCCTGGCAGGGTCTATGCAATGGCTCAAGTAAAAAGAAGCCATACTGTGCTTGAGCTGGTTTGTTTAGGTGACAGGAGCCACACCGGGCCAGAAATTCTGTCAACTCTGCAGGGCCAGGTACAGAGATGGTTAACACCACGCCAGCTTCAGCTGGGATTGATCGTCTGTGATAATGGCAGCAACCTTCTCTCCGCCCTACGCAAGGGTAAATTGATGCATGTACCATGCCTAGCACACGTCCTAAATCTAGTTGTACAGCATTTCCTAACCAAGTACCCAGGGCTGCCAGAGCTTCTCAGCCAGGCCAGAAAAGTCTGCAGCCACTTCAGACGGTCATTCCCAGCAAGTGTTCGCCTGGCAGAAATTCAAAGAGAAATCCATCTTCCACAAACCGTCTGATCTGTGACATGCCCACCAGGTGGAACTCGACATTAGCAATGCTGCAGCGTCTGCACAAGCAGCAGAGGGCCATCAACGAGTACCGTTTTGAGTATGGCACAAGGACAGGTTCAGGTCAACTTGGTTTCCCCCCCCCGCAGTGGCTGATGATCAAGGATACATGCACTGTACTGTCACCATTTGAGGAGGCAACGAGGATGGTGAGCAGGGACAGTGCATGCATCAGTGACACAATTCCTTTAGTGTTCCTGCTGGAGCACACTCTGCGGGGAATTATAGATGTGGCTCTAGAGGCAGAGCAGCGGGAGGAAGAGGAGGCCTTCCCTAGCTCTCAAGGCCCCAGTCTTTCCACAGACAGCATTCCAGCCGGTCCTACTCAGATCAGACAGGAGGAGGAGGAGGAATATTTAAGTAGTGGGGGCATTGATGGTGGGGATTCCTCAAGGGAGGGTTTCGTGTGCCCAGAAACACAAGGGCTAGTGCATGGCTGGAAGGAGGAAGTGCACGATGGGGCCATCCTCATTGACCAGGAAAACTCGGAAGCTAATGCCACCTCCAACCTACGCTGCATGAGCTCCCTAATAATGCAAAGCCTGCTAAAGGACCCAGGATTCGTGCTATAAAGGAGAGGGATCATTACTGGTTGGCAACCCTTCTTGATCCACGAAACAAGGGTAAAGTTGCAGAGCTCATCCTGCCCGCACAGAGGGAGCACAGGATGAAAAAACTTGAGGACGCTCTAAAGCGACACTTGTGTAACACCTTTCCAGGCACTGGTAGGTTACCAAGTGATGACACACGTGCTTGTGAGGCTGCGGATGATCAGAGGAATAGTGGTGAAGGACAGGGCCGCTTGACTGATGCATTTTTACATTTTTTTAGTCCACGAAACCCAGGGACGTCAAATGTAGGCACCCATTGCCAGCGTCTTCACCATATGGTGCAGGACTACCTAGGGGCAAGGGCAGACCTGGATACCTTTCCAGCAGATGATCCACTGGCTTACTTGGTGTTGAGATTGGATCACTGGCCAGAACTTAGCCAATATGCTATGCAGCTACTAGGTTGCCCTTCATCCAGCGTGCTTTCTGAAAGGACGTTCAGTGCCGTTGGAGGTTCTGTCACAGAAAAAAGAGTGCATCTGTCCACCGACTCTGTAGACTGGCTGACATTTATAAAAATGAATCAGTCCTGGATCAGCAGCTATCAATCCCCTGATGCTGACGTAACGGAATAGATCGGGGATGTCTTCTGCATTCACAAAACCTCCAGCACTGAACTCATCCACAATACCACAAAAGGGTTACAGTGTGAATGCACTTGCTGCCATGAAAGGCACAATATTTGGCTGCACTGACGCCTGTGCCAGATTTACAGTTGTGTTCAAAATCATTCAACCCCCAATGCTGTAAAGGGTTTTAGGGAATTTAGTGTACATTTGTAATTGTATTCAGAATGAAATCCTACAAGGACTTTTTAAAGAACCATATGCAACTAAAATGACATCAATTGGTTTTGTAATACAGTAGTAAATGTTTCTTTTGTGAATTCTTTATTGACACAATTATTTAACCCCTTAAAGACTACCACTCTGAAGAACAGAGGTTCATTCAAGTGTTTTCAATCAGGTATTGAAAACACCTGTGGATGTCACGGAGCAGCAATAAAGCATAATAAGCACCAATTAGGCAGCTTTAAAATGACTGTGATACTCAGCTCCTTCTAGACATTTACTGGTGTGGTTACAAACATGGTGAAGTCAAGAGAATGGTCCAGGAAGACAAGAGAAGAGGTGATTACTCTTCACAGGAAGGGCAATGGCTATAAGAAGATTGCAAAGATGTTAAACATACCAAGAGAGACCATAGGAAGCATCATTCGCAAATTCAAGGCAAAGGGCACTGTTGAAACGCTACCTGGTCGTGGCAGAAAGAAGATGCTGACTTCGACTGCTGTGCGCTACCTGAAGCGTAGAGTGGAGAAAAGTCCCCGTGTGACTGCTGAGGAACTGAGAAAAGATTTGTCAGATGTGGGTACTGAAGTTTCAGCTCAGACAATACGGCGCACACTGCGTAATGAAGGCCTCCATGCCAGAACTCCCAGGCGCACCTCCCTTGCTGTCTCCAAAGAATAAGAAGAGTCGACTGCAGTATGCCAAAAGTCATGTGGACAAACCACAGAAGTTTTGGGATAGTGTTCTGTGGACTGATGAAGCAAAATTAGAACTGTTTGGGCCCATGGATCAACGCTATGTTTGGAGGAGGAAGAACAAGGCCTATCAAGAAAAGAATACCTTGCCTACTGTGAAGCATGGCGGGGGGTCAATCATGCTTTGGGGCTGTTTTGCTTCTGCAGGTACAGGGAAGCTTCAGCGTGTGCACGGTACCATGAATTCTCTTCAGTACCAGGAGATATTGGATGACAATGTGATGCAGTCCGTCACAAACCTGAGGCTTGGGAGACATTGGACCTTTCAACAGGACAATGATCCCAAGCATACCTCCAAGTCCACTAGAGCATGGTTGCAGATTAAAGGCTGGAACATTTTGGAGTGGCCATCGCAGTCACCTGACTTAAATCCGTTTGAGAACCTCTGGTGGGACTTAAAGAAAGCAGTTGCAGTGTGCAAGCATAAGAATGTGACTGAACTGGAGGCTTTTGCCCATGACGAATGGATGAAGATACCCGTAGATCGCTGCAAGACACTTGTGTCAAGCTATGCTTCACGTTTAAAAGCTGTTATAACTGTTAACCCTTTCGCTGCTGAGGCTTTTCACACCTCTGTGCTGAGGTCATTTTTACCGGTTTTGCTCATCATGTTTAAACGTGTTTTGAAGGCTTATTTTAGTATATTACCCAGACATATTATATATCGTTCTTTCCGTCAGACTCGGTAGATTCATAATATGTCATTATTATATGTATACGTTATGTCATGTCTGTATATTATAACAAAAAATGCAATAAAATATGTATTTTCAATAATTTACAACGTGTAAAGTGTTTTTTTCACATTTTAACATGCGAGCAATTGCGGTTATATTTTGTATGGGGTGCGCTTGTTAAAAAAATTAGAGATGGGTCTCGTTACATTTTTTTTTTGGGGAAAATTACGCGATTTTTAACAAACGCACCGCATACAAAAATCGTTAGTGCAGCATCATTGTTCACATTATAATTGAAATGGGAACAATATTGCTGCATTAACAAACCAAAAAAAAGAAAATAAAATTGTTTATTTTTTTTTATCTAATTTTTATTTTTTTATTTTTTTCATTTTTTTTTTTTTTTTACAAAAATTTTCACAGTAGTGTTTGGTATCGTTGGAACGGCCATGCTCTGGCCGATCCAGCAATACCAAACTTAACCCCTAGCTGCCACGGATCGGGAGATAGGGAGTTCATTGGAACTCCCTATCTCCACCGTTGGTGGCAGTTAGGGTTAACTCTAGGACTGGCGTCATCGTGCTACGCACGATGACGCCAGTCCTCAGGGGGAGTTCCCGGAGGCTTGGCCGACATCCAAGATGTCGGCCAGCTCCGGGAAAGGATCGCGAACCGGCGCTTTTCAGCGCCGATTCGCGATCCAGCTCCCCAGGGTTAATGCCAGGCACCATTTGGAAGGGCAGGCTGTGCCCTTCCAAATGGTGCCTGGGTTAACCCCCGCAATGCCGCCGATCGGGAGGGAGAGAGGTCCGAAGGACCTCCCCCCTCCCTTTCAGGCGCCTCCTCCGCACATGCGGGGGGGGCCTGAATTAGGTGTCATCGCGCTGTCGCGATGACACCTAATTTCAGCGGCGGCGGTTCCGGATGCCGGGCTGACATCGAGGATGTCAGCCCGCACCGGAGGGGCCAGCGATCGGCCGGAACCCGGCCGAACGCTGACCCCAATGGGAGGACGCGCTCAGCGCGTCCTCCGCACAGCAACGGTAATGCGGAGGACGCGCTGAGCGCATCCTCCGCATTGAAGTGGTTAAAGGATGTTGTACTAAGTACTAAGATTGAATGTCACTTGGGGGTTTAATAAAACTGATAATGATGTGAGCACAGAAAAGGCATTTGTGGTTATTTCATTATAAATGTTATGTTATATTTGTCTGACCTACACGTGCCTCTTTGATTTAATTGTAAGCAAGATGACTGAATGATCAAAATCAATGTCAAACTGGCCAAAACACTCAATTTCAGTGGGGTTGAATAATTTTGAACACAACTGTATATCAATTAAATTTTTTGAACAGCATGTTCCACAATACCACAGAGGGGTTACTGTATGATGGCACTTGCTGTCCTGGCACCAAAGGCACAATATTTGGGTGCACTGACGCCTTTACCAGATTCATATCCTTTTAATATAGGACCGCATGGTCCACTCCTGCACTCTTCCACAATACCACAGAGGGGTTACTGTATAATGGCACTTTCTGGCACCAAAGGCACAATATCTGGGTGCACTGACGCCCATTACCAGATAAAAAACTTTTCAATATAGGACCACATGGTCCACCCCTGCATTCTTCCACAATACCACAGAGGGGTTACTGTATGATTGTACTTGCTGGCCTGGCAGTCTGGCACCAGAGTCACAATATCTGGGTGCACTGACGCCCATTACCAGATTCATATCTTTTCAATATAGGACCACATGGTCCACCCCTGCATTCTTCCACAATACCACAGAGGGGTTACTGTATGATAGTACTTGCAGGCCTGGCACCAAAAGCACAATATTTGGGTGCACTGCCACTGACGCCTGTATCAGATTCATATCCTCAGAGGGGTTACGGTGTGACGGCACTGTTGGGAATGCTAAAGGACCAATTTTGAAGCACCTATTGTTACTTTCATCCAAAGCCTGCATACTTTTCACAATAATTTAGCCAAAAAATCACTAAACTTTTTCTACGTGTCCGAAAATGTGTCCTCTTTTCATACAGACTGCCGCCCCAAGCAGTTGTTTATTGATAGATTAAAGGAAAAGCATTTACCGTCATTTGAAACGTCATTTTTTTGTTTTTAAGTGTTTCTATACATCCTAGAAATCCGCCACTTCACGGGCAGGTTATGGGGACCTCCTATGCACAATATTTGAAGGAATTTTTTCCTTCATTGGACAGGTCGGCGTCTGGCCTTTGCTTTAATACTAAACATGACCATGTAAAATCTAAAAGAAAGGGAAACCAAAAAAACTTTTTTATCTACTTATTTTTAGTTCCAATGCAATGGCATTGTCCATTTGTCACGTATAAAATGAGCAATACCACTTCCGTTTTTCACCTACTCATTTCCCACGCTAGGAGTTTTATACATGGTCATATTATTCATAAAACACCTTCCTCCAAAACAGAAGGGAAATATTAAATTTCTTTGGGTTAAAATTGTATATTTTCTCAGAAAAATGCAGTAAGAGAATCCCATTTCACTTTTTTTAACAAGAATTCCCTATAGAATATATAACCACAAAGGTTTGGATGATAAAATGTAAAAAAATAATTTTACACGCTGTAAATGATTGAAATCTGAATGTAAATTTACTCACGCAGTATCTGCCTGGATAGATATACCCCTATCTGCACTATTAAATAACCTAAAATATGCTTTCATTTCACTAAATTCCAAAAAAAGTCACCAAAATCTTCAGCTCCAGGCCCATAGAGATCTTAATCCGGCCCTGCAGAACATAAATCATAGTGTGAGGTTAAAATGCTTTGCAAGAGGGTGGCGTTAAGGTTAATTTCCTTTCTCTCCTGCTTCATATTTATGTAATTAAATATCGCCCATGCAAAAATCTGTGTTTATATAAAGTTAAGAGTTTACTTCGCTCTGACCCTTTTCTGAAGTTTTTTTTATTTCATTACACAGGAGGATAAAACAGGTTAAATGCTTGCAAAACAATACATTAAATGCAACAACCATGCTTTTTTTTGTGTTTTGTGCGAGTTGGGTGTGATGATTGTATTTTACAAAATAACTGTGGTTGTAAACTGCTTAGGACAGTAGCTGCAGATGTGAAGAAAGAGTGACATTCCCAGATGAGGACTTCTACAAAATAAATACAAATGTCTCCTGCTGAGTTCTATTTGTTATTAGTGGCATCAAAACACAACTGGGCTATGAGAAGGGTGTGAATCAGCTTTCTGTCAATATCTCAGCGTTCCTTTTCTGTATGTACAGTCCCTGCCCCCTTCTCACTCCCACGTTTGGTATACCAAGGGACCTTATGCTGCTTGAGGGAGCATGGAAGATGAGATTTAAGGGAAGGAGGGGCTATTTCCCTGCCACGTGTACATTATTACAGTACTGCAGGATTCGATCAGCGCAATTGCACGTAATGTGCATAGAAAACATAAACTAAAAAGATGTCCACATTGCTATTACCCCTATCATTTATTACCTATGATGTTCAAAGTGCATATCCATACACTGGTATATTTTGTCAATAAAAAATTGTCATAAAAAAAGGAAAACTTAAATAAATGAGGCTGTCACGTTCCTTGTAGTGGAACTGCGTGTAATTGCAGACTGTAGCAGATAGCAGACTGTACGTTACAAACACTAGAGACCAGATGGATCATATTGTAACAGTCTGGTTTAGGCTGGGGTCAGACGAGCGCACTTTTAACGTGCGTTCTGGCGCACATAATTACGGCCGCACTATCAGCAAATGACGGGCAATGACGGCCATATACGAAGTACGGTCGCACGAAAGTCCGGCCACGCAACGCAAGTGGAAAACGAACGCATTTTTTCGAGAACGCTGAACCGCTAGAACGGACGTACAGAGTGTGCAGCTGCGGCATAGCGGCGTGTTTGCGTGATTAGGAGACGTCAGACGCTGCTCATGTCCGGCCAACATAACGTCCAGACACCCAAAGTTTCCTGGTTTGGATCCGTAAAAAATCACGCACGAAAATGCGCATCGTATGACCGTTTTCGCAAATTCCGTGAAAAAATACGTCAATTCGTTCGGACGCACTTTTTTACGTTCGCGTGTAAAAATGCTTTCGTCTGACCCTAGCCTTACAAGTGATCACATTACCAGGTATATAATCTAGATATGTGATACAAATAAGGGTAAATCCAAGGCAAAGTCGAAATAACTGAATCAGAGTTAATAGGCAGGCAGCAAGTAGGCAAAATCCAGCAGAGAAGCAGGGTTAATTCCAGGGGGAATGGCTGCATCATCGGCATGCACCATAAGGCCAACTGGGGGTACATGTGCATGCATGTTTTATTCATAGAAACCCCTGCAGATGGAGCACATCCTTTACACCGTCCCAGAGCCACAGAGAGACAGGCGAAGTGGCAGAGATATGGAGTGGCATGATGTGATGGTGGGCCTACTGGCTAGCGTTGATCAGTGTGGGGCTGGGTTAGCGTGGCAGGAGCTGTTTTGGCATGTGGATCAGGGCCGGCTTAAAGGAACACTCTACTCCAAAAATCACCCCCCGTTTTTTTATCCTAACCTATCCCTATTCCCTTAACCCCTTAGTGACCGGGCGGTTTTACACAAATCCGTCCTTTAGTGACCGCTGCTGTTTTTACGTTTCTGCGCTGCTCGTGTTTAGATCAAATTTTCCTCTTACTCGTTTATTCAACCCACACATATTATACACCCTTTTTCCCGCCATTAAATGGACTTTCTAGAAATACCATTATTTCCATCATATCCAATAATTTAATATAAAAGAAATATGAAATATGATGAAAAAAATGGTAAAAACACACTTTTTCGTAATTTAATCCCCTAAAGCTATAACCACCAATAAAGACCCCGGCTAAATAGTTTCCAAATTTTATCCCGGGAATAGAAATACCCAATTTTTACATGTTTTTACCTTTTAACCCTTTCACTGCTGAGCCAGTTCACCTATGTGCGCTGCGCTCATTCTGACCATTTTGTGCTAATTATTTTTAGATGACAGCCTAGGTCCTATTTAATTAAACTCCCCCCAGACAAAAAAAACTTTTAAAAAAAACCCATTTTTTTATTTTATTTAATTTTTTTATTATTTTGTTTTTATTTAATTTTTTTTTTACATTTTTTTTAAAACTAAACCTGGTCATGTTTGGTATCATTTGAAAGGCCATAATCAGGCCTTTCATATGATGGCAAATATGACCATCTAGCTGCCATGGATCGGGAGATAAAGGGATCCTTAGGATCCCCTTATCTCTACATGGCAGCTAGAGGGTTAACTGGCCCACTGACATCCTCACACATATGGTGAGGTTGTCAGTGGGTGGGGGGGGGACCTGGAGGCTTGGCTGACATCCAAGATGTCAGCCCCCCTCCAGGTTTGAATCACGTTTTGGCGCCAATTGGCGCCGCAACGTGATCCGGCGGCGAAATGGTTAATGCCATACACCGCTGGAAAGGGGAGGCTCTCCCCTCTCCAGCGGTGCAAACGGCATCTCCCTAGCTTTAATGGTTGGGGAGATAGAGGGCTCCGAAGGAGCCCCCCCCTCCCCTCCATTGAAACACATGGGGGCACCTTCTGATGATGTCACCACGCAGCGTGGCGACGTCATCAGCCTCGCCTGCCCATGTAAATCACATGGGCAGGCTTCCTCCCTGCCAGATCGCCGTGGGATCCGACGAGGGAGGTGAGTATCGGGCGGGAGGGGGATTTGGCGCCGGTGACGTACCCTGTACGTCCGCGGGTCTAAGGGAGACCCGAGGACAGGACGTACAGGGTACGTCAGCGGCCCTTAAGGGGTTAATAAATCTTTCGTTTTTATTTTTTTTCTTGTAACTGTAATACTTACCCTAAAATCCTCTTGTTTCCAGCGGCGTTTTTTTTTTTTTTATACTCACCTCCCTCCTCTTCCGCTCCCGTCCTTCTTCTTGCTTTCTGGCTTCTGGTTTACGTGAGAAGCGCGCATGCGCGCCTCTCACATAAGCCAGCCAATCGGCAGGCTTCCTCCCGGCTCCCTCTGAGGATTAGTGTTGCGCGCAAGAGGATGCGTGCAACACTAACCCTCAGAGGGAGCCGCCAGCTTCTGCGGTGAGTTGGAGACGTCATCACGCTGAAAGCGCGATGACGTCTCTTACTCGGAAAAAGTCGGCAGAAGCGGGAAATATGATTCCTGCTCTGCTGACTGACAGCTGGGAGGGCGGAGTAAACTTCTCCACCTCTCTCAGCTTTTTTCAGCATTTTCAGCTGATCGGCTGAGCGGAGGGAGGGGGGACAGAGGGCGGCATACTCCGGGCATCATGACCACCTAAAATAGCTTAGGTGGTCATGTTGCTTAGAGTATCCCTTTAACATAGAGGCTGATGGAGCAGCAGCTCCAGGCCCATGCCCCAGAATAGGCCCAGAGAAAGGATAACTGTCTGCATTGATGGACATTTGAACCTCTGTATCTCCATAGCAGCTACAGGGTCATGTGAGGTATCACTGGAAAGGCCAGAGCATGCCTTTCCAATGATACCAAACATGACCACGTTTTATGTAACAATAAAAATTAAATATTTCTTTATTTTTTCTTTTACTTTCTAACAGAATTGTTATATCAAAAACCTAAACTGTCGCACAGCAGCGAAGAGCACTGGGAGGAATTTGGACCCCAGTGCCACTAATGTTTACACCTCACAAGGTCAAGTGAGGTGTCATTGGACAGGTCAGAGTCTGGCCTCTGCATTAATG
Source organism: Leptobrachium leishanense (assembly GCA_009667805.1). Classification (NCBI taxonomy): domain Eukaryota; kingdom Metazoa; phylum Chordata; class Amphibia; order Anura; family Megophryidae; genus Leptobrachium; species Leptobrachium leishanense. The sequence continues at coordinate 108,560,376 of CM019068.1, read as the reverse complement.
TCAAATATGACCGTGTAAAATCTAAAAGAAAAGTAAAGAAAAAAAAAATGGCATTGTCCGTTTGTCACATATAAAATGAACAATACCACTGCCATTACTCACCTTTTAATTTCCCACTCTGGGAGCAAGGCCAGTGTTTTATAGGGATGTGCGTTTTGATTCGGACCGATTAATTTTTTTCACGAAACGGGCCGATTCGATGCTTCGGATTTGGCCGATGTTCTGAATTGGATCGGCACCGAATTACACAGCATCCAAAATAATTTCCGATCCGAAACGAAAAAATTTCGTTATTTCGTATGGACGTGAAATTTGTAAAGTCATTTTCGTTCCATTCATGATTTTGGTTCCATTTCGGTCATTTCAAACATCGTATTTTTCGGTTCCATTGCTGATTCCGTAATGTCAGTCACTTTTCACTTGTTCCAGTGCTTTCTTATGTTTCTACATCAACAATATATTATTTTAAATATTTAATTACCTTTTCCCTAAATCCCCAGTCTAACAGTACAAGATATTGATACTATACTACCAATAAAATAAACGTCTCCTTACTTTTACTATCCACCGTCCTGATCTGTAGAAAATAGACGGCTGATGTGGATAACGGCAGACTTACGCTATCCAAGGTCCCGATGTAAAAAATAATAAATAAATAGATGAAGTGTTTCACCATCGACTACTGTCCAGGGTGCTGAACCTTGGACCATCACCAATAGTTAAACATTTCATCACACTATTTCAGCAAAGAAAAAAACAGACCTCGTTATTACATTTAAAAATAGTTAGGAAACCCTAAATATTAACCCAAAACTTCCTGAAAAATGCTCAAAAAACTAATTTAAAAAAATGGCATATTGCTGCACATGAAACTAAATATGTTTTAAGAGATATTTAATAAAAAGTTAAAAAACGCAACTATATTTTTACATTGAAAAGTATGGAGGAATAAAGCCTAGTTTAGTTTAAAATTAGTTAGAAACCCTAAAAATTAACCCAAAAATTCCCAAAAAATGCCCAAAAAAACCTAAAAAATTTATTTTAAAAATGGCATATTGTGGCAGAGGAAAATAAAAAATGGTTTACGAGATATTTAATAAAAAGTTAAAAACGCAACTATATTTTTACACTGAAAAGTATGGAGGAATAAAGCCTAGTTTTGTTTAAAATTACCGTATCGACCGAAATATCGGAGCATCTGAAATACCATTAGTTCAAGTCAAAACAAATAGACACTTTGAAACGAAGAGAACAGACGATCCGAAAAGACCGAAAATTAAGGATATCACGAAAAAAAGTCGATACAAAAAAAGGACCCGAAACGAAACGAGCTGAAATTAAAATCGGCCATAATGATCCGAAGCGAAAATTTTAAAAACCCGAATGAGCCGAACCGAAACAAATCGGAAAAAAATCGGTGCACATCCCTAGTTTTTTATACATACAGGGTTATTCAAAGAGAATCAAAAAGTCACCACAGGGGGATGGGCCGCATGGAACTGGCGAACCAAACAAGGCGCATGGATGTCGCTGGCTGGCAGCCAAGACCTATCCTCAGGACCATAACCCTCCCAATCTACAAGGTACTGGACAAAACCCCTGACCAGACGGGACCTCAGGATGGCACGGACCTCGTACTCCTCCTCACCCTGGGACTGAATGGGTGGAGGAGGAACATTGATTCTCGTGTAACTATTGCAGGTAAGAGGTTTTAGGAGGCTAACATGAAATACGTTCTGGATATGTAGATATGGGGGTAATGACAAAGCATAGAATACTGGATTAACTCGACGTAAAACTTTGTAAAGACCGATAAATCTGGGAGCCAGTTTTGTGTTCCTAGTAGACAGCCAAACCTTGTCCCCTACTGTATACACGGGAGCAGGACTTCTCCGTTTGTCTGCTTTTATTTGCAGTTTTTTGATATTGGCCTCCATGATTTCTTTTACCTTCTCCCATATCCCCTATAGGGAGTCTAATTGTTCATTCAAGGCAGGCAATTCAGTTCCATGAAACTCAGAGGGAAGCATGGAAGGGTCATATCCATACACGGTATGGAAAGGTGAATGACCTGTTGTCTCGCTGACTGAGTTGTTTAGGGCAACCTCAGCCCATGGCAAAAGCTCTGACCGCTCATCTTGTTTTTCAGAGATGAAACATCTCAGGTATTGTTCAACGTTTTGGTTGGCTCTCTCTGCTGCCCCATTCGTCTGAGGGTGGTAAGCAGAGGAGAAACTCAATTCAATACCCAGGTTCTCACAAAACCCTCTCCAGAAACGAGACACGAACTCGTTCCCTCTGTCGGATACAATTCCCAGAGGGACCCCATGAAGTCTAATTATGTTCTGAATAAACACTGGTACCAGCTCACTGGTGGATGGTAGCTTGGCAAGAAGCACAAAGTGCACCATTTTGGAGAACCTGTCTACTACGGTAAGGATCACAGTATGACCCTGGGACACTGGTAAGTCAGTGATAAAGTCCATAGAGAGGTGGGACCATGGTTTTTCAGGTACCGGTAACGGTTGCAACAGACGTATGGGTAAGGACCTGGGATTTTTGCTTCTACAGCACACTTCACAAGTGGCTATATAGTCTTTCACATCCCTTCGCAGGGTGCCGGACAAACTCCCTACAGCCAGGTTCCCTAATGCCAACATCCCGACGGCCAACCTGCAGACAGAACAAGTGCCGGACATTAGTGATGAACCGAACACCCCCGTGTTCGGTTCGCATTCGAACTCGAACAATTTCAAAAGTTCGAGTTCGAACACGAACCGAACTCAATGCAAGTCAATGGGACTCGAAAGTTCGATTTGTAGAGTGCCCTCTAAGAGGGCATATATGCAAGATATTTGCCATAAAAGGTGTATGGGGGTCCGGGTAGTGCCCTGGGGGACAGGAAACAAGGACAAAAAGTAAAAAAAAAAAGTTTTTAAAGGAACAGTGAGTTTTCCATGAAATAAAGGATAAGAATAAAAACAAAAAATATGGCACGATATTAGGCACGATTAGGCACCAATTAGGTCAATAACCTGACCGTGAAGTGGCGGATTTGTAGGATGTATAGAAACATTTAAAAACAAAAAAAATGACATTTCAAATGACGGCAAACGGTTTTCCTTTAATCTATTCATAAACAACTGCTTGGGGCAGCAGCCTGTATGAAAAGAGGAGACATTTTAGGACACGCAGAAGAAGTTTAGTGATTTTTTGGCTAAATTATGGTGAAACTTATGCAGGCTTTGGAAGAAAGTAACAATAGGTGCTTTAAAATTGGGCCTTTAGTGTCGGCAACAGTGCTGTCACACCGTAACCCCTCTGTGGTATTGTGGAAAAGTGCAGGGTTGGACCCTACGGTCCAATATTAAAATGATATGAATCTGGTATAGGCGTCAGTGGCAGTGCACCCAAATATTGTGCCTTTGGTGGCAGCAAGTGCCTTCACACCGTAAGTAACCCCTCTGTGGTATTGTGGAAGAGTGCAGGGTTGGCCCCTTTCGGTCCAATATTATAATGATATGAATCTGGTATAGGCGTCAGTGGCAGTGCACCCAAATATTAGGCCTTTCTTGCCAGCTACTGCCATCACAACGTAACCCCTCTGAGGTATTGTGGAAGAGTGCAGGGGTGGAGGTTTTGGTAATGCAGAAGAGATCCCCGATTTATTCAGTTACGTCAGCATCAGGGAATTGATAGCTGCTGGTCCAGGACTGATTCATTTTTATAAATGTCAGCCGGTCTACAGAGTGGGTGGACAGACGCACTCTTTTGTCTGTGACAAAAACTCCAGCGGCACGGAACGTCCTTTCAGAAAGCACGCTGGATGAGGGGCAACCTAGTAGCTGCATAGCATATTGGCTAAGTTCTGGCCAGTGATCCAATCTCAACACCCAGTAAGCCAGTGGATCATCTGCTGGAAAGGTATCCAGGTCTGCCCTTGCCCCTAGGTAGTCCTGCACCATACAGTGAAGACGCTGGCAATGGGTGCCTACATTTGACGTTCCTGGGCGTCGTGGACTAAAATAATTTAAAAGGGCATCAGTCAAGTGGCCCTGGCCTTCACCGCTCTTCCTCTGATCATCCGCAGCCTCAGAAGCACCTGTGTCATCACTTGGTAACCTACCAGTGCCTGGAAAGGTGTTACAGAAGTGTCGCTTTAGAGCGTACTCAAGTTGTTTCATCCGGTCCTCCCTCTGTGCGGGCAGGATGAGCTCTACAACTTTATCCTTGTATCGTGGATCAAGAAGGCTTGCCAACCAGTAATGATCCCTCTACTTGATAGCACGATCCTGGGGTCCTTTAGCAGGCTTTGCAGGATAAGGGAGCCCATGCAGTGTAGGTTGGAGGTGGCATTAGCTTCCGAGTCTTCTTGGTCAATGAGGATGACCCCATCGTGCACTTCCTCCTCCCAGCCACGTACTAGTTCTTGGGTTTCTGGGCACACAAACCCCTCCCTTGAGGAATCCCCACCTTCAATGCCCCCACTACTTAAATATTCCTCCTCCTCATCCTCCTCTCTTGACTCCTCTGTTGGATCAGGCACCCAGGTGGAGTCAGTGACCTCATCATTGTCAACAACCCCTATCTCCTCGTCACTGGAGCCAACTTGACAGTATGCTACAGCTGCTGGGGCAACATGAGTGCCAGTTATTTGTGTGTCACTGGTGCCCTTCCTCTAGGTTGATTATACTCCCTTCTTCAACCTCAGAGTTTGAATCAGAGCACTGTAGTTGCTGCACATCCTCAAGCAGCATGTCACTGTCATTGTAGTGCCCAAGCATGCCCCTGCAGAGAATGCACAACGTCCACAACGACCAGAGGCACAGCCTCCCGACACAGAGGCTGCTTGCCCTCTTATCTGTGTCTGGGAGCGTCTGCCTGTCCTTTTTGGTCTTTCTGACATGGTGAGTGATATATAGATTAAAGATATACAGAACTCTGATTCAACTCTGTTAAAAAAAATTGGAGATATGCAGAACTCTAAATCAACTGTTTTATCTAGATTAAAGATTTCCAGAACTCTGGTATAACTCAGTGAGACACCCTGATAGCTGGCAGCCAGTGACAAGATTAAAATTCCCAGAAGCCACCTATAAATGCAGGACTTAGCTCTGTGAGCCCATGATTGGGCAAAATTTGCCCAATCAGGATTCTGAGCCGTGACTGGCATAGTCTTGCACCTGTCTTGCACCTGATCTGTGGTCAGGTGCAAGGCTGTAGCCAATTACAAGCTTCAGGCCAGTGGAAAAGTGCATTGTGGTCCATTGTGGGCGAACTCAAACCAAACACGCGGAAATGTTCGGAGTTAGCGAACAGCCGAACGGCCGATGTTCGATGCGAACTCTGAACAGATCGTACCGAACAGCTCATCCCTACCAGACATATCAAGTTACCTACACGGCCAACTTTCAGACATCCAAAATCCCAGCGGCTAACCCTAATACTAACACCCTAACCCTTAGGGAGTTAGGCTTAGGGGTTATGGTTAGGTTTAGGGGGTTAGTGCTAGGTTTAGGAGGTTAAGGCTAGGTTTAGGGGGTTAGGACTATGTTTAGGGGGGTTATGGTTAGGGGCTAGGTTTAGGGGGTTAGGGCTAGGGCTAGGTTTAGGGGGTTAGGGTTAGGGCTAGGTTTAGGGGGTTAGGGTTAGGGCTAGGTTTAGAGGGTATGGCTTAGGTTTGGGGGGTTTAGGGTTAGGGCTAGGTTTAGGGGGTTAGGGCTATGTTTGGGGGTTAGGGCTAAGTTTAGAGGGTTAGGTTTAGGGGTGTTAGGGTTAGGGCTAGGTTTAGGGGGTTAGGGTTATGGCTAGGTTTAGGGGGTTAGGGCTAGGTTTAGGGGGGTTAGGTTTAGGGGGTAAGGGAGTAGGTTAGTGTTAGCCGCTGGGATTTTGGATGTCTGGAAGTTGGCCGTCAGGGAGTTGTCTGTGTAGGGAAGTTGGCCATCAGGGAGTTGTCTGTGTAGGGAAGTTGGCCGTCAGAGAGTTGTCTGTGTAGGGAAGTTGGCAGACAGGATTTTGGCATTAGGGAACCTGGTTGTAGGGATTTCGACCCAAACCCCCCTTCGCATCCCTGCCCACCAGAACTTTTTTCAAGCGTATCTAGGGCTTTAGTTATACCCATATGCCCGTAGGGCTTGGAATCATGATATATCATCATAATCTGTGTTCTCTCCTCCAGGCACGAATAGTTTACAAGGAGGCCTTTCTGTTGGAGCGGTACCCTGGACAGCTTGAATTTTTTCCAACAATCCTTATCCATACCTACAAAACCCTCACTAACTCAGCTCCCCACTACTAGGGATGTGCACCGATTTTTTTTTCGATTCGATTCGATTTTTCGAATTTTTAAACTTTTCGTTTTGGCTCGTTTCGATGGCTTTCTGTTTCGATTCGGTTCGGCTCGATTCGGTTTTCGGGTACATTTATTTTTTTAGGGAATATCGACCATTTTTCGTATTTTCGGGTCACTTCACTAGGTTTCTGTATCGACTTTTCGTTATTTCGGAAATTTTCGTTTTTCGGAATTGTACATGGTTTTCGGCATATCGCCCATTTTTCGTTTTTCGGAACTTTTCGTTTTTCGGAATTGTACATTGGTTTCGGCATATCGCCATTTTTCGTTTTTCGGAACTTTTCGTTTTTTCGGAACGTCTGTTCTCGTTTCAAAGCTGTCTAACTCTATTCGTTTTGATGAAAACTACTATGGTTTACTTTTTTAATACTACTTTATATATTTTTTATAATAAATTTTTGGTTTGTTTTTCGGATCCGATAATTCATTCTGTCGATACGATAATTCGATTCTATCGTGTTTTTTTTATTAACCCTTTTGCTGCTGAGACTTTTCCCAGCTCTGTGCTGAGCTCATTTTTTACCGGTTTTGCTCATCATGTTTAAACGTGTTTTGAAGGCTTATTTTAGTATATGACCCAGACATATTATATATCGTTCTTTCTGTCAGACTCGGCAGATTCATAATATGTCATTATTATATGTATACGTCATGACCTGTCTGTATATTATAACAAAAAATGCAATAAAAATATGATTTTTCAATAATTTACAACGTGTAAAGTGTTTTTTTTTTCACATTTTAACATGTGAGCAATTGCGGTTATATTTTGTATGGGTGCGCTTGTTAAAAAAATTCGAGATGGGGTCTCGTTACATTTTTTTTGGGAAAATTACAAAATTTTTAACAAACGCACCGCATACAAAAATCGTTAGTGCAGCATCATTGTTCACATTATAATTGAAATGGGAACAATATTGCTGCATTAACAAACCAAAAAAAAGAAAAAAAAATGTTTATTTTTTTTTATAAATTTTTTAAAATATTTTTTATTTTTAATTTTTTTACAAACATTTTTTCATTCGTATTTGGTATCGTTGGAACGGCCATGCTCTGGCCGATCCAACAATACCAAACTTTAACCCTAGCTGCCACGGATCGGGAGATAGGGGGTTCAATTTGGAACCCCCTATCTCCACCATTGGTGGCAGCTAGGGGTTAACTCCAGGACTGGCGTCATCGTGCTATGCACGATGACGCCAGTCCTCAGGGGGAGTTCTGGAAGCTTGGCCGACATCCGACATCCTCATGGATATGCCCCAGCTCCTCATGGATATTGCCCCAGCACCTCGTGGATATGCCCCAGCTCCTCGTGGACATGCCCCTCTCGTGGACATGCCCCAGCTCCTCGTGGACATGCCCCAGCTCCTCGTGGATATGCCCCAGCTCACACATGGATTTGCCCCAGCTCCTCGTGGATATGCCCCAGCTCCTCCTGGATATGCCCCAGCACATGGAATGCCCCAGCTCCTCATGGATATGCCCCAGCTCCTCATGGATTTGCCCCAGCACATGGAATGCCCCAGCACCTCATGATAATGGCCCAGCTCACCTCCGCCGCCTTTTTCGCTCCCTCAGAGCGTCCGGCGGCGCGGAGCTTGGGCGCTCGGCAGGGGGAGCCACGTGACCAGCTGCGATTGGCTGGTGACGTGTTTCCTCCAGGCGAGCGCCGAAGCTGCATGCTTTGGACGCTCGCAGGGAGCGAAAAACGCGGCGGAGGGTGAGACACCCGCCCTTAGGGTGACGGTGTCACCCTAAAGGCGGGTGTCACCTGGTGCGGGCCGCACCCCCCGCCCCCACGTAGCGACGCCACTGGTATATACATTTAACGGCCGCACGCCCACGGACTTACTCTATCCAAACAAAGTTCAGAATGATGTGAAACATTGGGACTTTTTGGATAGATTTCGATTTTCGACTATCCAGAAGTTAAAAAAATAAAAATGGTCGAAATCTAATGCAAAAGTCCTGATGTTTCACATCGGGATGTCAGATATTAATAGGCTTGTGCACCGATTTTTTTTTCGGTTCGATTCGGTTCGATTTGTTCTGATGTTTAAAATTTTCGATTGTGTACATTTTTTTGGAATATCGACCATTTTTCGTATTTTCGGGTCACTTTGCTCGTTCTTTGTATCGACTTTTTGTGATTTCGGAAATTTTCTTTTTTTTCGGAACGTCTGTTCTCCTCGTTTCAAAGTGTCTAACTCTATTCGTTTTGATGTAAAGTACTATGGTTTACTTTTTTATACTTTATATATTTTTTATAATAAATTTTTGGTTTGTTTTTCGGATCCGATAATTCATTCTGTCGATACGATAATTCTGGCGATTCTATCGGTTTTTTTTTTTTATTAAATAAAGATCCTTTTTTTCTTATGAATATACATTTCACAACTTTATTTATTTAATCACATTAAAAAAATGGTATGAAAGCCAAGGAACAAAAAAAAAGAACAAAACGATTTAAAAAACGGTAAACTGACCCGAATGGTCTGACTTTAAAAAAAAACCAGAACAAAAATGTTTTAAAACGGAAAAAATAGTTGATCAAAATGATCTGAAATGAAAAAAAATAATAGAATAAAATGATTTAAAAAAGACAAAAATATAAATTAACCCTTTCGCTGCTGAGGCATTTCACGGCTTCCCTTCACGCCTGTGTTCCTCACTGCGGTCTGCTGCTGAGCTAATTTTTAACAGTTTCGCTCCTCTTGTTTAAACGCGTTTTGAAGCCTTCTTTTATAATATGACCCAGACAGGCCCGTCTTTAATATTGATTGGACCCTGGGCAAACATTTTCTTGGGCCCCCCCCGAAAGCCCGCCCACCGCATAATTTTGCTCTCCACCCCCCACATCCAAAATAAAATCATGGATTTGTCTCAAAAAGCTTTAATAATGTAAACATAAAGTACTGGCTCAAAACAAGTCCTTAGATTGATCTGTAACAGTACGTACATGCCAATTATAGCTCTTCCAGGCTCTCCTATATTTCTATTAACAGTTATATGTTCTTGGGAGAAAAGGCATATTAATATCTTTATAACTTTCAGTAATAAAGTGCAACTGAACAGTTCCACAGTAATAGTTCCGGCTGGGTGGAGTAGAGGTAACATCACTGCTCTGTGCGGAGAGAGACTGTGGGGACATGGGTTTGATCCCAGCAAGAGCACCTCTCCAGTAAGTGTCCTTGGGCAAGACACCCAACGGTACATACTCGCCACCCAGGACATACTTGAAAACGAGAGAAATCTCAATGTATCCTTCCTAGTAAAATCCTTTCTCCAAAAAAAATAAATGAAACTCACAGCAATGTGCGGTGTGTATGTGTGCATCACAGAGCTCTGCGGCAATAAAACTCACAGTACCGTGCAATGTGTGCCACAGAGCTTGTCTAATTTAAAGGAACACTATGGAAAGGTGTCCCTTTTGCCCTTAAATAATTGGGCAGAGATTGTTGACAGCCTCTGCCCAATTGTTTTTTCCTTTTGCCCAGTTTTACCCACCTTTATATCCTACGCTGGGCGCAGCACCTGCTCTTCGGCTCAGGGACTCCTGCACGTTCCTGAAGCTTTTCCATGCAGTTTCCACTTCCTGCGCTACTTTTGTGGTGTAGAAAACACAAATTGCGCACCACTACAGGACTTGCGAACTTTATGTACGCAAGTCCTGTACCAACAGTGCAGAGTGATGGATCAGAGCTGTCTGCATGCGCAGTTGTGATCCATCGCAGCCTGTCTGAGACTGGTCGCAGAGATAGTGACGTCAACATGTCCCTGTGTGCTGACGTCACTAGTAACTGATTATTAACGGGCAGCCAGGAAATTCTAATTTCCTGGCTGCTGGTGACAAAAACTCATCCACTTCACCCAGCTTTATAGAAAAAAATGGGGGGGGGCACTTCTTCTCACATCCAGACCATTTTAAAAATATGAAAGTGTCAGGATGTGTAGAGCGTCCCTTTACCAAATTATAATATTTCAGGAGGCACATACACGACACCTAGCCAAAAAACAAGCAGACAGGCATTTGTTTTTACATTTTTTCCCCTTTTTTAGAAGGAGTCTCTTACTGTGCTGCTGCCATAAATCAGCTGGGCTTGCACTTGTCAGAGCTGTGATCCGCTTCCTTTATGTGTGCTCAGATCTCATCCCACAGGCTGTGGATATGGGGGTGCGCTGACCCGGAACCATGAGGAATGCAGGGAGAGGGCTCTGCTCTTAGCGTAGCTAGCTCTGTGTCCGGCAGGCAAGATTAACCCTCCTTATGCTTTCACGCTGAAGAGGGAAGCAGCTGAGACCGTGTCTTTTATCTCCCTTATCTCTGCCGGGTGTGGGGAGTTTGGTCAGGCTGAGATAGGGCTGTGACTGTGAGCTGTGCACAGGGGCAGCATGTGATGCACGCAGTAACACCTGACTGACCACCAGGCAAGGTTACTATCACGTGACCAGCATGCAGCCACTCATGGCTCAACGCGGCTCTTGAAATCTCGTGTGATGCTGCGGTGGCAGCTGGAGGAAGGAGGAGAAACACGCTCCGTTTCCTCCACTCACTGACCACTAATTCGGACTGCTGGCTTGTGAAAAAAAAAAGCCCTAGATATCATTATGATCGGCGGCGGTCGTCCAGTGTACGTGGGCCCAAGGGGCAGCTGCTTTGGGCCCCCCAACAATGACTGGGCCCGGGGCAGCTGCCCCTTTTGCCCTGCGTTAAAGACGGCCCTGCCCATCCTATCACTTAGCAGAGACGCAGAGATTTTTATTGATGCGCAGATGGGAGTCAATATTGGGCAAGCTGCGGGTCTTCTCGTATGCATCACTCAATCACAACAACCCCCCCCCCAGCACACTACAGTACACACAGTGCCAAAAGAAATCCAGCATTGTAACTTCATCTATACATCAAATGTCACAATTTTCACGAATACGTAAAATCACAAAAAAGAAGAGCTATGGCAAAAATGCATGTATGACGAGTCGTGAAAACGCAAAGCTATACACAATCACATTGCATGAAAAAAGGACTAGATAAATCAACGTATTTCTGTGCACATTAGCACATGCAAGCACATTATTATTATTATACAGGATTTATATAGCGCCAACAGTTTGCGCAGCGCTTTACAATATAACATGACACTTACGTTTCGCTATGACGCGGCGGATGCGTCTCAGCTGCTCCTGCTCACGTACTTTCAAATCAGACCAGCGTTTCCTGAGCTGGTCCTTCGTCCTGTCCTTCCCAAACAACTCCAAAATGGTGGTGCGTAGCTTCTCTAAGATACGATCCTTCCTGGCGTTAGACTTCCTGCGGTAAGGTCCCTTACTGCAATCATAATCTTTACTATCAAAGATCCGGACCAGCTCCAACATCTCTTCAAAGGCCATATTGCTGGCCCGTTTCTTCCTGGGTGGTGGTTCATCACAGAGAGATGATGAGGTGCTTGAACGGCACTCATCTCTTGCAGCGGCCATTATGATGAATAATAAAAACAATATTTTGTTCAAAAAGTTGTCAATAAAACTGGCTCAATAAAGTTACGACATCCGCGCGCGCGCGCATATGCGCGACCCGCGGACGAATCGGATCTGACCCAAATACGAAAATTCTTATCGGATCATTGGAAACAATAAAAAAATTTACAGAATCAGCGATATAACCGATACTAGTTAAATATACGATGTCCAGACTTACCGAAATGGAACCGAAATCCCGAATGGAACTGAAATCATGAATAGAGGGAAAATAAATTTCGATTTGACACATTTCAAGTCCATTTGAAAATTCCGAAAAATTTTCGATTTGGCAAATTTTTGGTTTTTTTCGGAAAGTCTGTTCTCGTTTCAAAGCAATAGATTTCGATTTGACACATTTCAAGTCCATTCGAAAATTCCGAAAAATTTTCGATTCGGCTCGGAAAACAGTTCGGATTCGACTTTTTCGGATCTAAAAAATTTCGGAATTTCGGCCGCATCGAAAGACCCGAATCGGGAAATTTCGTGAAAATTCCGAAATTCCGAAACCCGAAACGCACATCCCTACCCACTACCTGTCCTCACTAATCACCAAATACACCCCAGCCCGCTCCCCAAGGTCAAACAGTGACCTGCGCCTAGCTTCTCCCCGCATCACCTCTTCCCATGATAGACTGCAGGATTTCTCACGCGCAGCCCCCACTCTCTGGAACAATCTCCTTCGTACTGTCAGACTTTCCCCTAACTTCTCTTCCTTCAAACGCTCCCTTAAAACGTTCCTATTTAGGGAAGCCTACCACCCAACTCACTGACGCAACCATCAATCACTCTCACCTTACAGTCCTCTCCTCCTGTTTCCAACCCCAACCCTCCCAGATTGTGAGTTTCTACGGGAATAGGGCCCTCATCTCCTCCTGTACTGTTTGTCAAATGTTGTTCAATGTATTGTAACCCTGTCTATACTGTGCCTATTGTACAGCGCTTGCGGAATATGCTGGTGCTTTATAAATAAAGAATAATAATAATAATAATAATAAATAATAACAATGGAGAAGACACAGTAAGAAGAGTGGTACCCAAGATTCTCTCTTGAGGAATGATGGGACTTTGGTTGAGCATGTGTTGTTCATATGACTCAAACTGTCTAGACAAAGCATCTGCTTTGGTATTTTTGGAACCAGGATGATAGGTCAGCAAGAAATTAAAGCTGGACAGGAACAAGGATCACCTTGCCTGCCTAGCATTCAGATGTTTTGCATCTCCCATGTATACAAGATTCTCGTGATCCGTGATTATAATCACAGGATCTTTGGTGCCTTCCAGCAAATAACGTCATTCTTTGAGGGCTTCTATGACTGCCAGCAACTCTCTGTTCCCAATGTCATAATTCTTCTCTGCAGGTGTCATTTTCCTGGAGAAAAACCCACAAGGATGTAATGATCCCTCAGGACTCTCTCTCTGAGACAGGACTGCACCTATCCCTATCTGATGCATCCACTTATAATTGAAATGGCAAACCTGGCGCTGGATGTCAAAGGATAGGTGCCGTGATGAATGCCTCCTTTAGTGACTCAAATGCCTGCATGGCTCGGTCACACCAGCCCTGATTCTGAGCACCTTTCTTGGTCATGGCCGTGATGGGAGACACCACAGTGGAGAAACCTTTGATAAATCTCCTATAGTAGTTAGTGAAACCAAGGAATATTTGTATGGCTTTTAACCCTTGGGGTAATCGCCATTCCTTGATGGCTGACAATTTCTTCATTTCAAAGCCCCCTGGCGGGATAATGTAACCCAAAAAATGGACTGAAGTGATGTCGAACAAGCATTTTTCTAACTTGCAGTACGGTTTGTTGTCCAGAAACCTTTGTAATACTGTACGCACATGGACATGGTGTGTTTCAACATCACGGGAGTAGATCAGGATATTGTCTAAATAGACTATAACAAAGACTTTGAAAAAATCCCTCAGGACATCCTTGTTAAAGTCGCATTACATAAACCAAATGGCATGACAAGGTATTCATAATGATCACTTCTGGTATTAAAAGCAGTCCTCCATTCATGGTCTTTCTTGACCCTTACCAAATTATAAGCACCTCGTAGGTCCAACTTCGTGTAGGTTTTGGCACCCTTTAATTGGTTAAATAACTCAGATATAAAAGGAATAGGGTAGGCATTATGTAAAGTGATTCTGTTTAACCCTCTATAGTCAATGCATGGTCTCAAATCCCCTTCTCCCGCAGGAGAGGAAGAACTGTGAATGAACCCACGAGCCAGGTTTTCTCTTATATATTCCTCTGTTATATCATTCTCCTTTTGAGAGAGTGGGTAGACATGTCCCCTTGGAGGCACAGTACCTGGCAACAGGTCTATAGCACAATCATAAGGTCTGTGAGGAGGTAAAATCTCGTTTTTTCCTTTATCAAAAACCTCCTTACGGTTGCTATACCACTTGGTACCTCTGTGGATAGTGGGGGAGCCGTAGCCACATTCAGACTTCCCACCACAGCAATCATACCCAGACACCTGGACCAACACGTAGATCGCCAAGAACCCAACTCCCCTGCAGTCCAGTTCACAACTGGGTTATGTTTTGCTAACCATGGATAGCCTAAGACAATAGGTACCTTGGGTGATTCTATTATCTGAAATTGGATTGTTTCCTTGTGCAGGACACCAGTGCAGAAAGAAACAGAGACAGTATCATGTGTAACATGGGGTCTCAGCAATTTCCTGCCGTCAATACTCTCAATGAGAAGGGGTACTTCTCTCTCCACCAAGAGCACTTGGTGTATGGCAGCAAACACAGAATCCAGGAAATTTCCTGCAGACCCAGAATCAATCAATGCCTCTGTGTCAAGCTTGATTCTCTCCCAAGCAATTGACACAGGTACAACAACACGTGATTTTTTCTTCTTTTTCTTACTAGAAATGAGAGACAATACAGTAGTACCTAGAATCTGTCTCTCAGGGGATTCTAGGCATGCTCGTTTCCCGACTATAAGAACTTTTAGGTTGTTTGAGATATTGCAAACGGAAATGACCCCTGTCTGCACAATAGAAGCACAGGCCTTCTCTGAGGCGATATTGTCTTTCCTCCCCTGAGATGCTAAAACGGCCTAACTGCATAGACTCTGGTTCAGCTGATACAGGCCTAGGAGGGGAGACAGTGCGAGCCAACCTAGGAGTAGAAGAGGAACCATGGGAAGGTTTGTGAGACTTACTGCGGCCAGACCTCCTGTCACGTATTTGATCATTGAGGGCTATGCAATAGTCAATCAGATCATCTAGCTCCTCGGGTAGCGACATAGGAGCTAATTCGTGCATAAGAGTATCAGATATTCCTTCAAGAAATGCCGTAGTAAGCGCATCATTAGGCCATTGCAATTCAGCAGCCACAGTCTTAAATTCTATAGCGTAATCCGCAATTCGGCGGTTGCCCTGGGTTATACACCACAGTGTTCTGGCTGCTCCAGTTGCCCGCCTAGCAGGATCAAAAGTACACCTCAATTCCTTCATAAATTCTGCATAATTAAACACCACTGATTTCTTTAATTCGCCCAGAGCAGAGCTTTCTCGGTTAGGTGGTTGATCACGTTGTGACGGAACAGTTCTCTTCCGCCTGTCCTGACTCTCCAGACACCCCTTCGTTGCGGTCAGCCCAGCTACTGGGAGCGCTGTCCTCAGCGCCTCGAGCAGCTTGGCCTGCCTGCTTCTGATTCTCTGCCCTGGAGCCGTTAGGAATTTCCAGAGGGCCGCTCTGTGTCTTCTGGGGGTGATAGTGGGTACCCTGAATGAGACACCAGACGAGCTGTATGTTCCCACAGGATTCTCTCTCTGTCTCAGTCTCTGAGAGTTCTGACTTTTAATGAACAAAACCACCACCATTTATGCTGAAATCGAACAGTCATAATTTGCATAAATGACGCACATGTCAGTTAGATATTTACAATAAACATTCTTTAGCCTTTAGCTCACACAACATTTTCATAACCTATTGTTCTAACACATCAGATTAAATACAAACACTATCACAGACTTCTTGAATCAAATATGCAGCTAAATAAGGGGAAAAGCCCTGTTGCATAAATTACACAGCAGTAAAGCTTGTTTACTGGCTATACAGAAACACATTGACCTATAGGAATATAAGTATATTTAAAACTAAAGTTACGCCATTTTACACTAAACTAATTTAAACTAAAACCAAACGATGTAATATATATTTAAAACCACACGATATAAATTGAACATAAAGTCTCTTGGGATTTAAGCATGGAGCGTTACATCAGCTCCATGACATATGTCCCCCCTTTCAGAATGGCAGGGCACGCTTAGATCCCAAACGGATCGCTTACCACTGATGAGACTTCTCACCTTGTCCCTTTTCTGTGCCATCTTCAAAGTTCCAGGTTGCGGGCACATAAGCAAAGTCAGCGGGGTCTGACTTTCGCTGGAGGGCTGTGGGTCCATAGTCTCGGGGCAAGAGGCAGGCCAACCCTCTTGTCCAGTGCTCCCAAGGATTCACTGCAGTAGTGTCTGCCAGGCAACAGGCCACCACAGTCCACAGGCATAAAATGTTTGTTAGTGGGCACCCTGAAATTACCCCCCATATCTTGCTCTGTCCAGGGCACCTCTGCAGACCCAGGACCCGAATACAATCAGCAGTCACAGTTCCCAGTCTCTCCTTCTGCTGATGCCCCCCTCCCAGACATTCAAACGGGGTCCACCCCACAATCCCAAATGGGTGCAACTCTTCCTGGGACCAGGAACCTAGCAGCCTCCCAGGATGATCACTCACCGGTCTCCTGGGAAGGGGGGAAGTGATCTCCTCTCTTTCTGCACCTTGGTTGGTAGGGGTGGCGTTATGAGGGGTCCCCATTTTCCTCGGGGAACAGACACACGTGGATGCCAGAACAGGCTCCAGCAACACCAGGTACAAACGCTCTTCGGTGCAAAATATATCAGGGGCAATGACTCGACCCCCTGTTGTGCTGCTCTCCTCCATGGTGGGCAAGTGGGTGCTGGCAGCTCGTAGCAGGGACAGCTCATCTTGCAGCCGCCGGCACTGTGCTTGCCTCCCATAAAGCTCAGCCTTCAGGTGGCTGGTAGTGCCCTGGTGCTCCTACGCGATACATCTAGTTGGTGTGTCAGTCAGCTCACCTCCTCCTCACTTGCCTTGGTTTGAGCAAGGCTCTCTTTCAGAGTTGCGTTGGTTTCTTGCAGGTGGTGTTGGCACAGCTGGAGTTGGTTCTGGAGCAGCTGTATTTCCTCTTCCTGCTCCCAGGCTCATGCCTGAATAGTATCCCGGGAGAGCTGTGTCTGCTCTAATTCCTGCTCGCAGTTCTCCAGGCAAATTTTAAAAGCTGTTATTTCTATGTGTAGAACAGCTCCATTTCGCCGCTCGTCCTCCAGCTGTTCAATCATTACACGGAAGCCGCGCTCCAGCTTCTCTATTTGAGCGTGGGCACCACTGAGCTCCGTGTGTAGGTCGAGGTTACAGTCCTCACAGACCTGCAGCTGGGATGACAATTTTTGTATAGTGACTGACTGTTCTTGTACTTCCATGCAGCGACCATTTCTCTCCACCGTGACAGCTCGCAGCTCATCCTGTAGCCGGCGCAATTGCAGGCCAGTCTCTTTCTCGACTAGGGACTAGGTTTGCCCCAAGTTATGCGAACATCTATATGAGATATTGGGAGTCCCAATTTATTTTTGGAAGAATTAACGGTGGGGTGGGCCTGGTCCTCTGGCGACGTTACATTGATGACGTCTTGGTCATCTGGGGGGTCCCCAGGAAACCTTGGAGAATTTTATGGAGTATATTAATAACAATCAGTTTTCCCTTAAATTCAATCCCGTATTTAATGTTAATCAGATTGATTTTTTGGACCTCACCATTAGTATTGACAACCAGAGGGTTGTCACTAAATGCTATTTTAAACCAACCAAT
Organism: Leptobrachium leishanense; assembly: GCA_009667805.1. NCBI lineage: Eukaryota > Metazoa > Chordata > Amphibia > Anura > Megophryidae > Leptobrachium > Leptobrachium leishanense. Next base: position 108,542,593 of record CM019068.1, on the reverse strand, counting down.
GGCAATGGCTGTGTACATCAGGGGAGCTGTCATTATCCTTCTTGGTTTAAATCCATCCCGAAAAGTCAATTCATTACATTGCGACGTAATTGTACCAGGGTAACTGACTTTATGGAACAATCTGAATATATCAAAAACTAATTATTGCAGAAAGATTATAATCTAGAAGAAATTGAAAGGACAATCCAAGAAGTTATGAGAATACGAAGGAAAGACCTTTTTAGAATAAAAGAGAAAAAAATTGAAAATAGAAGTAAATTTGCCTTTTTAACTGAATTCAATACAGGTTATAAACAAATGGAGGGAATTATAAAAAAACATTGGCCTCTTTTGTAACAAGACCCAGTTTTAGGCACGTTTTAGGCACGCAGTTTTAGGTAATTTAGACATTACCATCTCAACCCTCTATTATTTATAGAAAAGCCAGTAATTTTAAAATAACGTTGGCACCAAGTATTCCTCAAGGCCCTGGTACACCCCATGTGGGAGTCAAGGGCTTCAAGCGGTGTGGGACATGCAAAGCATGTCGTTTTTTACCGTTGATGGTCAATAAATTCAAAAGCAGTTTCACAGGGGAGCAATTTGAAATTAAAAGTGAGATTACTTGTAACACTTCTTTTGTCGTGTATTTAATTCAGTGTGCGTGTGGTTCCCAATATGTGGGCCGGACTATTCGGAAGTTAAAATGTAGACTGTTGGAACATCAAAATAATATTAGGAAGAATTTACCCACCCATTCCCTGCCAGTCCATTGTAATATATGTCCCGACTATCAAGAAAAATCTTTAAAATGTTTTGGGATAGAGGAAGTAAAAGGTGACTGGAGGGGGGCAATAGGGAAAACAAACTCTCTAGGAGGGAAACATACTGGATACATAAATTGAAAACACTGGAACCTAAGGGGTTAAACAGCGATATTGACCTTGTATGTTTTTTATAAAAATAGTGTTTATTGTTGTGATTGCAAGTAATTTTTGTACTATTTGCTCTCATTTTGTTTTATTCTGTTCATTTATTTATGTGTGCATTTGCTGGATATCGCTTATGACCATCAATTGCGGTGAAAATTTGGATTGCCCATTTCCAATATGGCGGCGGAGACTTCATGGTGGGCTGAACCGGAATCCTGGACCGCAAGGATATTGGGAACCGGATTTACCCTGGAAGTAATGATGTCCGCCTGGTTTTGGATCCCTGCACCAGTGGAACGCAGTCCGGCCGTCTAGTTCCGGTTTTGGGACTTCGCCAGGCGGATTCCGGGTTGACAGGTGGAATATCTGGGTCCACCCGGCGGAAGCCACGCAGAGGAACACTTCCGGGTCATCAGACCGGATGCATTCATGGGACTTGGTTCCACTTCCGGTTTGTGGTTTTTTTCACGATTTTTCCCCGTTTTTTTTCGTTTTTCACTTGTTGAATGTTATTACCATTTTAATTGCATGTATATAAAAAGGGGGGGTCTAGATGTATTCCTCCATGCTCCTGAGGAAGTCTGATAGACGAAACGCGTCGAGCAGTGCCGTTGAATGACCTGACATACCAGGGAATCGGTGATGTTGATGTGCCTTATTTGTTTTTTCAAATTATGTGAGCGCAATTAAAGCAAACGCCACTTTTAAACTGTTGGCAATCTACACTATTGTGTGTTGTTTTTCTCTTTAAGGCCAATACGAGTTTTCTGAAAATCAAAAGAACCTGTGATGTGCCTGTATATTATTGACAGCTTGTGAGTGGGCATTTTTTGAATTTTTATACATATTGGCTTAAGGGGTATTACTCTATGTATTTCGCTCATACAGTCTCTTTCTCGCTCTGGGTTGCAAAGTCTAGTTGCCCTTTCAAGGTCTCTACCTCCCTTCGAAGCGGGTCACAACATTTGCATTCGCTCTCCAGCACCACTTCCATTTCTTTCACCCGTCCACCCCTCCGCTTCTTTTTAGCCTTACTTGAGGGTGGGTTGACGGTCACAGTTGGTGCGGAGGCATATTTTGTTTGGATCTTGACTTTGGCAGAAGCCGATGCTTCCAAAATCCCTGGTCTCTGCCAATCCAAGTCTGTAGGCACCCTCTGGGTGTATGGTGTAGTTGCCAGCCAGTTCTCCTCCCGGCCACGAATGTCCCCTGGCTCAATCCAGCCTGGGACCTTGTTTTTACTGTATTCCACATGCAGAGGGTTAAAAACTTCCTGGTCCTGCAAAGCTTCCCCTTGCTGCAATAAACAGACTTCATTCCAAACGCTCTGGAACAGGTCCATGCTAGGGTTTGGACCATATTGCTTGAGGCGTCTTTTTACCTCCTTGAGCATTTCCATCTCGCTCCTGGTTGCACCACACTTGTGCCTTTGACCCTTCAGTATTCGTTCCTTCCATGGCTCTCCAGCAGGTCCTTCAGGGTGTCCTGCTTGCAGGCTGCGTAGTTTGTCATCTCAGGGTGTCTTAGTGTTGGAGAGCCTCTATCTTCACCGCTTGCCACCAATGTGACGGAACCGTTCTCTTCCGCCTGTCCTGACTCTCCAGACACCCCTTCGTTGCGGTCAGCCCGGCTACTGGGAGCGCTGTCCTCAGCGCCTTGAGCAGCTTGACCCGCCTGCTTCTGATTCTCTGCCCTGGAGCCGTTAGGAATTTCCAGAGGGCCGCTCTGTGCCTTCTGGGGGTGATAGTGGGTACCCTGAATGAGACACCAGACGAGCTGTATGTTCCCACAGGATTCTCTCTCTGTCTCCGTCTCTGAGAGTTCTGACTTTTAATGAACAAAACCGCCACATTTATGCTGAAATCCAACAGTCATATTTTGCATAAATGACGCACATCGTACTACCAATGCTAATTACATTATGTCAGTTAGATATTTACAATAAACATTCTTTAGCCTTTAGCTCACACAACATTTGCATAACCTATTGTTCTAACACATAAGATTAAATACAAACACTATCAGACTTTTTGAATCAAATATGCAGCTAGATAAGGGGAAAAGCCCTGTTGCATAAATTACACAGCAGTAAAGCTTGTTTACTGGCTATACAGAAACACATTGACCTACAGGAATATAAGTATTTTTAAAACTAAAGTTACGCCATTTTGTCTGTGGGGCACATCCCTGGGTTCAGTTTAAACATATCGATTTGGGTTATAAACCCTCTGCAAGAACCAGAAGTACCATTGAAACATATAGGAGTTTTTAAACTCACATGAGACACCTCAGTAGCAATCATAGAGGAAACAGAGACTGCCTGAGAGGCCATGTTAAACGCAGGAGAAGGAGGTGGCCTTGCCAGTTTGTCGGTTAAACATTCTAACCATACAGCAGTGGCCTGTGGGGCAAGAACCTCACACCTGCTTGTAGCTCAGCTAGCTATCGCAATGATATTTGTCTGCAGCTTGTGACCCCTTAACACACACTCGTTTACTGGGTATTATTTTGACATTTCTGTGTGTGCCTCCTCCTACTACCAAAAAGTGTCTGGTATATATAAATCTTTTTGGGCACTTAAGTTTATACAGCGGTGGATATTTGGGGCAAGAACCTCATACTCGCTTACTTTATGGTTTACCCTCGCTTTTCTTATTATTGTCCCCTGTATAGAGAACTTTGTGGGCAATTTAACCGACAGTCTGCTGGCTAAAGGCCGGTTAACCAAAACCACTATAGCGTTGGTTACCTAGGGCAAAAAATCTTTGGTCCACCTACAATTTTGGTTATGCTTTTCTCTCTCATGTCATTATCCTCCCCATAGGAGACCTGTGCGAGCTAATCTACCGGCCGTTTGCCGGTTAAATATTCTAACCATACAGCAGTGGCTTGTGGGGTGAGAACCTCACACCTGCCTGTAGCTCAGCTAGCTATTGCAATGATATTTGTCTGCAGCTTGCGACTTCTTAATACAAATTATTGGTCCAATAATTCAAATATTGGTGCATACAATCGTGGCACCTTTTGATCTGTTTACCCTATTTTTGTATAGGAAACATTACAGCTAACTTTAGGCGACCAGTTACATTGTATTTTAGAGACCTATTTACTGGCAACATTTGAGATTTTGCTGGCATGTGATGTACCGCATTTATCTTATGGAACTGAATATACATATGTTATTGTGATAAATTCACCAATTACGTTCCAACCAGCAGGATAAGAGTGGTTTACTTCCAATAAGTCTATTGGCAGTAATTTTAAAGTATCTTTTCTTTCTCTTTTTTTGCTGTATATATGTATTTTGTGTGTTTTAGGCTCTTTTTTTACCACTTTGTCGCGATTCGAGCATTGACCTTTTCTTTAACCGTCCTTATTAGGACGCAATAAAAAATAAAAAATGAGATTTTTCTCCTGTTTTTTGCAATAATATTTTGCATTTCTACCCACTATTTTCTGCATTCTCATCCTGTAAACTACTCTTTAAATTTAACATTTTTGTTGACACATCTACAATAAAGATAACATTAAACAAGAATGGAGTACATGGGAGGACACCACGGAGTAAGCCATTGCTGTCCAAATAGAATATTGCAGCACGTTTGAAGTTTGCAAAAGAGCACCTGGATGTTCCACAGCACTAATGGCAAAATATTCTGTGGACAGATTAAACCAAAATTGAGTTGTTTGGAAAAAACACACAACACTATGTGTGGAGAAAAAAAGGCACAGCACACCAACATCAAAACATCATCCCCACTGTAAAACATGGCGGAGAGTGCATCATGGTTTGGGGCTGCTTTGCTGCCTCAGGGCCTGGACGGATTGTTGTCATGGATGGAAAAATGAATTCAAGAGTTTATCAAGCTGGAGGACGAGCGGCGAACTGGAGCTGCTCTACACATAGAAAACGTAAGACCATCTGTCCGCCAACTGAAGCTCTGCAGAGGATGGGTGATGCAACAGGATAATGACCCAAAGCATACAAGTAATTCAACAAAAGAATGGCTTCAACAAAACAAAATACGCCTTCTGGAGTGGCCCAGTCAGAGTCCTGACCTCAACCCGATTGAAATGCTGTGTCATGACCTTAAGAGAGCGATTCACACCAGACATCCCAAGAATATTGCTACACTGAAACAGTTTTGTGAAGAGGAGTGGTCCAAAATTACTCCAGATCGTTGTGCAGGTCTGATCTGCAACTACAGGAAACGTTTGGTTGAGGTTATTGCTGCCAAAGGAGGGTCAACCAGTTATTAAGTCCAAAGGTTCACATACTTTTTCCACCCTGTACTGTGAATGTTTACATGTTCTGTTCAATAAAAACATGAAAACATATAATGTTTGTGTTGTATTATTTAAGCAGACTGTGTTTTTCAAATTGTTGTGATTTAGATGAAGATCGGAGCACATTTTATGACCAATTCATGCAAAACTCCACGTAATCCCAAAGAGTTCACATACTTTCTCTTGCCACTGTAGGATCTTAATGGACAGATATTTCTGATACCAGATAACAACACAATGAGAACTGTAATACCTAGTATCCCAAGCCAGGGAGTTAATACACAATCCTGAATACCACTTAAGCCCAATTTGTTTCGAGACCAAGAGACTGCTTAGTGTTAACACATAAACTCTATTCACATAGATACATTGTCTGGAGACATGAGCAAAACTTAGTATTAGATAGGCAAAATCAATGGTAGATTTGTTTCCAAGCAAGTAGTCTGTGCGGTTGGTAAAGTGTGCAGCCTGCAGGGCAGTCACAACATAAGTAAACCTGTGGTCACGGCTGCAACCAGAAGGAACATATAATAGAGGGTTTAAACAATGATCAGGTCTCACGAACTGACAGGTAGACACACAACCGGACGCCTTGTGATTAGGACTCAAACCAGATTGTATAATCGCCAGAGACCTCGGGTGAGAGATGGGTTTGCCAAGCTGGCGGGCAGACCTCCAAACAGCAAACATGTGGTTAAACAGAATCATGAACACAGGACGACTCAGACAAACACAAAGGGGTAAGCAAGAGAATCGTCAATAGGAATAGCCGGGTCAACACGTATACAGGATCCTCGTACAAGCAAGTCAGCAACAGGGTAAACAATTAGCAAGATACTAGACAGCAGGTGATGCGGGAACTTTACTCCACGTCAGGGCGACGAGCAAAGACTCGCGCCCTGTACATAAGGCTGGTGGCTCCGTGTCACCATGCCAAGTCCCCTCAGATGCTGATCAGCCTTCCCAACTCCTGGCACCCGGCCAGCCAGCGATGCCGCTGGGCGCCCAGACCCCACAGGAAGCGCCGCGGGGGCCGAGGATGTAACACAAGCCCATGAACCGGTAAAAAAAAAAGTCAACTTTTAACCCCTTCCATGCAGAGGACGCACTCTGCGCCTCCTGCCGCATGGACACTTGGCTGTGGAGGCTGATCGCTGCATCCCCCCATTGCGGGCTGACATCTTGGATGTCAGCCCAGCCTCCGGGACCCTGGCAGGCAGGAATAGCATCACCGCGCTGGGCGACCTTTCCAATAATACCATACATGTCCATGTTAAATGTAAAAAAAATAATTTAAAATAAAAATAAAAATAGAAAATAATAAAAAATAAAATAAAAAAGCAGTTTCTTTGTTTGTTTTATTAATGCAGCAATATTGTTCCTATTTCAATTATAATGTGAACAATGATGCTGCACTCACTGGTGTATTTTGGCCTAGGCCAACAAGGCCTAGGCCTAGGGCGGCACTTTCCAGGGGGCGGCGGCCCGCCGGGTGGCCCCACCCCTAAAAAAAAAAAAAAAAATTATTTTTTTATTTTTTTATTTTTGCAAACTATTTTACCAGGAAGGAAACATTGAGATGTCACTAATTTTCAAGTATGTCCTGGGTAGGCAAGGCCTAGGCTTTCGCTTTCCAGGGGGCAACAAAAAACCTCACCACTAATTGGGTTACTCACAGAGCACCGAAATGACGCCAACATCTTGGTGTTCTGTGGTTCCCTGCACTTCGGGGAATAAAATTTCCCCACCCTGCAGTGAATTCACCATTCAGCACAGGGTCCCCAAAGTGCATGGAGTCGGCCGCTGTATGCTGCCACCGCAAACCCATGACCTGCTGTTTTCAAAAGAACTACTGAATGAAAATGTCTGGAATTTACATATAAAATCCTATAATTCAGGTAAATAAATTATAATTGATAATATAATTGATAATAAAAAGCTCTGTTACAGAAAAAGAAGAACCGCTATTAAAAAAAAGGGGGGGGGGGGTTTTGCCAAAAAAATTCTGAAAACTTACTAAAAGATACTAAAAAAAAAATCAATAAATAAATCAAGACTTTTTACTGCAGATTAAAATAATAAATGGTTTATTAGATATTGCATAAAAACAGAATATTTTTAACATTGAAACCTATGCGGTTCGCCTGAATAAACCTGCTGATTGAAACCACCGAACATCAGGGCATTTCACTGACATTTCTCTGCTGTTTGGTGTTCTCTGAATAGATTAACCATTACTTCTCTATGGGGATTTGCACTGCCTTCAAACAGCACCATACTTCCTGGCAGTTCGCCAAACTTGTGTGTGAGCATATCACCAGATCAGTGGTGTACTTAGAGGAGTGGCGGAGGGCGGGCCGCCCCAGGTACCAGTGATTATGGGGGTGTCATTAGGGGGTACTAGTTGGTGCCACTGTCACTGTGTCAGCTTTGAGCAGTGTTCTCAAACAATGAGCGTTTGCATACGGAATAAAATCGAATAGAATAAAAATCCCCCTCTCCTCCCTCCATAGCTCCTCCCCTGACCCGCAGCAGCTCTAGGAGAGGGGAGGGTGATGTGATTTGTGTCCAGAGAGAGATGACAGTAAATGGCAGTTAAAGGGGGGGGTATCAACAGAATATGAAGCCCTGTCTGCTTACTGCTGTTTAAAGTGGACCTTTCCTTAACCAGCACTGCAGTGATAGAAATTTGTCATTGAGCTGCCTGGCTCCTGGTGAGGCTGCGTGCGTGCAGGTCACACTCGGTCCAGCCAGTCAGGTGGTACTGAGTCTCAGTACCACCTGACTGGCTGAACCACATGACACGCACGCAGCTGCCCGCCCTTTCGTTAACATGGACTGTCACTCTATTCTGGACTGAACACCCACTGGGAAGGAAATCAAAGCCACGGTGCACCCTCTGGCAGTGGCACCCCACTGCTGACAAGATGGCTCCACGCACAGGCACAGCCACGATCCTAACGTGGCCTGGAGGGACCTCCTCCTGAGTCTGTACACAGTCCCTGCTGACTCTGCACACAGCCCTACCGCGGAGGCCAGTAAATGTAGAATAAATAATTGCTGTGTGCTCATATACACTCGGTTTTCTGGGAGTTTTATTGCAGTGGATTCTGATGCACTCATACACACCACACATTGCATTGCTGGGAGTTTTATTGCTGTGGATTCTGATACGCTGACCCCACATTGCATTACTGGGAGTTTTATTGCTGTGGATTCTGTGATACACACTGCATAGTACTGTGAGTTTTATTGCCCTGGAGCTCTGGGATACACTCATACACACTGCACATTACTGTGAGTTTTATTGCTGTGCAGTTCTGTGATATGCTCATACACAGTGCACATTTCTGTGGGTTTTATTGCTGTGCAGCTCTGTGATACGCTCATATGCAGTGCACGTTTCTGTGGATTTTATTGTTCAACCAATTAGAGCGGCTGTGAGTCACTGTCTGAGCTTGGCATCAGTGTTCACTGGCAGACTTGATGCTCTGATCTGGATGCAGGTTTGGTAGCATGGCACAGGAAGAAAGCTGCCCTTCTGATATGAGGCTGGTACTTTGCTCCCTTTGCAATGGGTACCCTGCGTAAAACTACCACTGCTGAGCACAAACCTGGCATTGCCCAGCAAAGCCCATGTCTTCCTGTCTTTACACACAGTAGATAATCTGTGGTTTTCTCAGGGGAATTCTCAAGGGAATAAAGTGAGGGGGGCTGACTGCTGGCAGCCCCCCACTTTATTCTCCCCCCTCTCCCCTCACAGCACACACATTTCTGTGGGTTTTATTGCTGTGGTGCTCTGTGATATGCTTATACACACTGCACATTTCTGTGGGTTTTATTGCTGTGGAGCTCTGTGATACGCTTATACACACTGCACATTACTGTGAATTTAATTGCTGTGGTGCTCTGTGATATGCTTATACACACTGCACATTACCGTGAGTTTTATTGCTGTGGAGCTCTGTGATTCGCTCATACACACTGCACATTACTGTGAGTTTCATTTCCTCTAAAGAGGAAAAGGTGGAGCCTAAAGAGGAAAAGGTGGGGCCTATAGAGGAAGGGATGTGCTTTAAACAGGAAGAGGTGTGGTCTTGACAGGAAGGGGTGTGTCAAATTTAAATTAGGGGGTGCACGAGTTTAGTCAGGCCTAGGGCAGCACAAAACCTAAATACACCACTGGCTGCACTAATGATTTTTTCTATGGGGGTGTTTGCTAAAAATCACAGAAATTCCCCCCCTAAAAAAATGTAACGAGTCTCCATTTCTAATATTTTTAGCAAGCACACCCCATAAAAAATATAACCGCAAAGGCTCGCATGATAAAATGTGAAAGAAAAAACACTTTACACACTGTAGATAAGGGATGCACGATACCATTTTTTTAAGACGTACAAGTACCGATACTTTTTAAAAATACTCACCGATTCCGAGTACCGATACTTTTATTTAATGTCCTGTGACGCTTTTCAATAAATAATTTAGGAGTTTGCTGAAAGCCTGTCATGTTTAAGTTAATATTGCAATGTATGGCCAGACACCCCATTTACCCACTACCTGCACACACCATGATCACACACAGACACCAGATATCCATTCATAAACACTGGTCTGGTGTCTGTTGGTTATACATGTATCTGATGCCTGTGGTGTATATTATTTATATATATAATATACCCCACATGCATCAGATACATGTATACTCAACAGACACCAGACCACAGTGTGTGTATATACACATGCCCTTAAGAGTGTGTGTGTGTATATACAGTCAGGTCCAGAAATATTGGGACATCGACACAATTCTAACATCTTTGGCTCTATACACCACCACAATGGAGTTGGAATGAAACAAACACAATGTGCTTTAACTGCAGACTGTCAGCATTAATTTGAGGGTATGTACATCCAACTCAGGTGAACGGTGTAGGACTTACAGCAGTTTGCAGATGTGCCTCCCACTTGTTAAGGGACCAAAGGTAATGGGACTGAATAATAATCATAAATCAAACTTTCCCTTCTTAATACTTGGTTGCAAATCCTTTGCAGTCAATCACAGCCTGAAGTCTGGAATGCATAGACATCACCAGACGCTGGGTTTTATCCCTGGTGATGCTCTGCCAGGCCTCTACTGCAACTGTCTTCAGTTCCTGCTTGTTCTTGGGGCACATCAGTTTTGTCTTCAGCAAGTGAAATGCATGCTCAATGGGATTCAGATCAGGTGATTCACTTGGCCATTGCATAACATTCCACTTCTGTCCCTTCAAAAACTTTTTGGTTGCTTTTGCAGTATGCTTTGGGTCATTGTCCATCTGCACTGTGAAGCGCCTTCCAATGAGTTCTGCAGCATTTGGCTGAATGTGAGCAGATAATATTGCCCGAAACACTTCAGAATTCATCCTGCTGCTTTTGTCAGCAGTCACATCATCAATAAATACAAGAGAACCAGTTCCATTGGCAGCCATACATGCCCACGCCATGACACTACCACTACCATGCTTCACTGATGAGGGGGTATGCTTAGGATCCTGAGCAGTTCCTTTCCTTCTCCATACTCTTCTCTTCCCATCACTCTGGTACAAGTTGATCTTGGTCTCATCTGTCCATAGGATATTGTTCCAGAACTGTGAAGGCTTTGCTAGGTGTTGTTTGGCAAACTCTAAACTGGCCTTCCTGTTTTTGAGGCTCACCAATGGTTTACATCTTGTGGTGAACCCTCTGTATTTACTCTGGTGAAGTCTTCTCTTGATTTTTGACTTTGACACACATACACCTACCTCCTGGAGAGTGTTCTTGATCTGGCCAACTGTTGTGAAGGGTGTTTTCTTCACCAGGGAAAGAATTCTTCATCCACCACAGTTGTTTTCCGTGGTCTCCCGGGTCTTTTGGTGTTGCTGAGCTCACCGGTGCGTTCCTTCTTTTTGAGAATGTTCCAAACAGTTGTTTTGGCCACGCCTAATGTTCTTGCTATCTCTCTGATGGGTTTGTTTTGTTTCTTCAGCCTAATGATGGCTTGCTTCACTGATAGTGGAGGCTCTTTGGATCTCATCTTGAGAGTTGACAGCAACAGATTCCAAATGCAAATAGCACACTTAAAATGAACTCTGGGCCTTTTATCTGCACATTGTAATTGGGGTAATGAGGGAATATCACACACCCTGGCCATGGAACAGCTGAGAAGCCAATTGTCCCATTACTTTTGGTCCCTTAACAAGTGGGAGGCACATCTGCAAACTGCTGTAAGTCGTACACCGTTCACCTGAGTTGGATGTACATACCCTCAAATTAAAGCTGACAGTCTGCAGTTAAAGCACATTGTTTCATTCCAACTCCATTGTGGTGGTGTATAGTGCCAAAGATGTTAGAATTGTGTCGATGTCCCAATATTTCTGGACCTGACTCTATACATATATTTACTATATACACACACACACTTCAGACTTCAGTGTGTGTGTATGTGTAATATATATACACATACACACACAATGGATCATTGCAGCCCTCAGTGTGTGTTTATGTGTAATATATAGAAACATAGAAACATAGAAAAATGCAGCTGACCTATATTACCTATATAAGGATAGTTACCTTCCACGAATGCCACCGGCAAAGGGAGTTTGCGAGATCGAGGCTGGTGGCTTTCTAACGGCGTCGCTCGTGGAAGGTAACTATGAACGCGGTCAGCTGCAGGGGGCTGTCCGAATGCCGATAGAGCATTCAGACAGCCGCCCCAGCCCCTCGGATGCCGGCAAGCCAGCTCAATGCTGGCTTCCGGTATCGGGGGAAATATCAGGGGCATCTGCACAAGTACCAAGTACTCATGCAGAACCCGGTATCGGCACCGATACCGATACGAATATCGTATCGGTGCATCCCTACTGTAGATGATTAAAAATTCTAATTTTATTGCATTTTTTGTTATATTATTCAGGCAGGACATGACGTATACATATAATAATGATATATTATGAATCTGCCGAGTCTGCCGGAAAGAATGATATATAATTTTTCTGGGTTCTTCAAATCGCGTTTAAACATGATGAGTGAAACCGGTAAAAATGAGCTCGGCACACAGGGGTGAAATGGCTGAGCATCGAAAGGGTTAAAGGGTGTTTGCAAAAAAGCTAAAAACCTTGATGCCTTGATATAACAAATGAATAATGAATAATAACAAAAAGATCTGTTGTAGAAAAAAAAAGGGCCACATTACAATCCTGGTGCTAACGTTAGCGCTGGTGGCCACCGCATATTACAGTCCAAATGCTAACGGGTCAAGTAACCCATTACTGTTTGGTACCTTGCACTTTTCAGCGCTAGGTTACTGTACTTTGCGCTCCCTATACTTAACATGGGGAGCACAAAGTGTTGATCAGCATTAGGATTACAAAGTCCTAACGCTGATTAACATCCGACTGTGGTTAGCAAAAAGTTAACCACAGCCTGGACCAGGTGCTAAAAGATTCCGCTGGTGCAGAATCCGTTAGCACCAGCCAAAATTTTTTAAAAAAATGTCACATACTCAACTCCTATCCAGCAGCGAGGACCGTGGCTCCGTCCGCCTCCTCTGTCACCGGAAACCAAGGGAGAGACTGGGGGAAAAAGTCACCCAGTCTCACCCTGCAAATCACTTCGCCGGGGGCGAGATCCGGCAGGTCATGTGACCGACAGGGGGAAACTCAATGGAGTCCTATGGACTCCATCGAGTGGATGCTCGCAGGGACGCTAACGCTGCATTATTTTGGGCGTCAGCAATTTCTACAAAATATTTGGGAATTGAGGTGATCTGTGTCTTGTTGTCACAGCCAGTGCCACGCAGTATTTTGGGCGTCAGTAATTTCTGCAAAATATCTGGGAATTGAGGTGATATGTGTCTTGTTGTCACAGCCAGTGCCACGCAGTATTTTGGGCGTCAGTAATATCAACAAAATATTTGGGAATTGAGGTGATCTGTGTCTTGTTGTCACAGCCAGTGCCACGCAGTATTTTGGACGTCAGTAATTTCTACAAAATATCTGGGAATTGAGGTGATCTGTGTCTTGTTGTCACAGCCAGTGCCACACAGTATTTTGGGCGTCAGTAATTTCTAAAAAATATTTGGGAATTGAGGTGATCTGTGTCTTGTTGTCACAGCCAGTGCCACGCAATATTTTGGGCGTCAGTAATTTCTACAAAATATTTGGGAATTGAGGTGATCTGTGTCTTGTCACTGCCACGCAGTATTTTGGGGGTCAGTAATTTCTACAAAATATCTGGGAATTGAGGTGATCTGTGTCTTGTTGTCACAGCCAGTGCCACGCAGTATTTTGGGCGTCAGTAATTTCTACAAAATATCTGGGAATTGAGGTGATATGTGTCTTGTTGTCACAGCCAGTGCCACGCAGTATTTTGGGCGTCAGTAATTTCTACAAAATATTTGGGAATTGTTCTAATCTGTGTCTTGTCACTGCCACCCATCAAGGGGTCTCACTGATTTATAGGAGGTTTCTGAGACTTGTAATCTGTGTCTTCTCACTGTCAGCTATCAGGGGGTCCCACATACTTCTAGCAGATTTCTGCGAATTGTAATCTGTGTATTGTCACTGTTGCCAGCTATCAGGGGGTCCTATCAGGGGGTCTCACTGACTTGTAGCAGATTTCTGCGAATTGTAATTTGTGTCTTGTCACTGCCACCCATCAGGGGGTCTCACTGATTTATAGGAGGTTTTTGGGAAATGTAATCTGTGTCTTGTCACTGGCTGCCAGCTATCAGGGTGTCTCACTGAGTTATACCAGAGTTCTGGAAATCTTTAATCTTTATACCAGAGTTGAATCAGAGTTCTGTATATATTTAATCTATATATCACTCACCATGTCAGAAAGACCAAAAAGGACAGGCAGACGCTCCCAGACACAGATAAGGGGGCAAGCAGCCTCTGTGTCGGGAGGCTGTGCCTCTGGTCGTGGTGGACGTGGTGCATCCTCTGCAGGGGCACGCTTGTCCTTTCTAACTGGTGCTGGCCATCTTAAGCAGCAGCAACATACAAAGGATTTGGTGGATTGGCTAACTAGGCCGAGTCCTCTGCCAGCCAGGCTTGTAGTGCTTTACAGTCCACCTCAGCTGCCAAAACATCTAATGCGGCCTCCATGTCCACAGCTACTCCTGCCATAGCCTCACTATCCACACGGAGGAGTCAGCTGAATTGTTTGACTACAATGACAGTGACATGCTGCTTGAGGATGCGCAGCAACTACAGTGCTCTGATTCAATCTCTGAGGTTGAGGAAGGGAGTAAAATCAACCTAGAGGAAGGGGGTGCCAGTGATGACACACAAATAACTGGCACTCATCTTGCCCCAGCAGCTGTAGCATACTGCCAAGTTGGCTCCAGTGACGAGGAGTTAGGAGATGATGATGACAATGATGATGAGGTCACTGACTCCACCTGGGTGCCTGATCAAACAGAGGAATCAAGTAAGGAGGAGGGGGAGGAGATGGAGGAGGCACAGCAAACACGAGGCACAACATCCTCTATGACCAACCGTAGCACTAGCCAGTCCAAGGCATCAGATGTCAGAGCTGCTCAGGTGCAGAGCACTGTTGTCTCAAAGCACACATGCAGGAACTCTGCTGTCTGGGAGTTCTTTAAGAAATGTGCAGCAGGCCCCACCGTTGCTATTTGTAATCTATGTCAGATGAGGCTCAAGCGTGGGAAAGACACCGGACGCTTGGGTACCACGTGCTTGAGGCGACATATGACCACCTGCCACACATCCAGTTGGCGCAAAACTTTGCGTAGGTCCTCTTCCTCCTCATCTGTCTCTACCCCCACTGTATGTCCTGCCATGTCATTGCCTACAACCTCCACTGACAGGGATGATGCTACAGTAATGGATGTACCAGCTCCTTCACAATGTGACAGGATCCCATCAGCTGAAGATTTATGCAGTCAGGTTACGTTGCCTCAGCTGCTGCAGCGTAAGAAAAAATATAGTCCCAACCATCCCCAAGCACAGAGTCTAAATGCCAGCTTAACAAAATTACTCGCATTACAGCTGCTGCCTTTCCAGCTGGTGGTCTCTGTTTCCTTCCATGAATTTGCTGAATGTGCTGTACCACAATGGCATGTTCCAAAACGCCATTAATTTTCACGGAAGGCCATTGCAGCACTATACCAGCACGTGGAAGACAATGTTATTGAGTCATTGGGAAAAGCAGTCAGCAGCAAGGTGCATGTGACTTTAGACACGTGGTCCAGCAAGCATGGACAGGGTCGTTACATTTCCTTCACGGCACACTGGGTAACTCTGATTGCAACTGGGAGGGATCCAAGACGGGTTTCTGTGCTGGAGCTTGTTCATGCACCACGCCTCCAGAAAGCTGCTTGTATGAGGTCTGTCTGCTCCACCACCACCTCTCCCTCCTCCTCCTCCTCCTACTCCTCCTTCTGTGTTTCTGGTGAAGTGGCA
Source organism: Leptobrachium leishanense (assembly GCA_009667805.1). Lineage (NCBI taxonomy): Eukaryota > Metazoa > Chordata > Amphibia > Anura > Megophryidae > Leptobrachium > Leptobrachium leishanense. The sequence continues at coordinate 108,526,947 of CM019068.1, read as the reverse complement.
GTTAAACTGACGCCTGACAGGGGCTACGCAAGGGCTCAAGCAAAAAGATGCCATACTGTGCTTGAGCTGGTTTGTTTAGGGGACAGGAGCCACACTGGGCCAGAAATTCTGTCAGCTCTGCAGGGGCAGGGGCAGGTGCAGAGATGGTTAACACCATGTCAGCTTCAGCTGGGAATGGTCATCTGTGATAATGGCAGCAACCTTCTCTCCGCCCTACGCAAGGGTAAGTTGACGCATGTACCATGCCTAGCACACTTCCTAAATCTGGTGGTACAGCATTTCCTAACCAGGTACCTGTCACGGTTCCCAGATCCCACCACGCAGTACTTAACACCCCACACTCCACAGAGCACAGAAGCTACCAACAGAGTATCCGTGAAAGATCTCTAACTGTCTGGTCCTTAGAATTGGACAGGTAAACTAGCTAGACAGAAAGGGTTAACAACACAGGGAGTAGTCAGGCGAGCCAGAATCAGAAATACAGAGTTCCTGGAGACTCTCTTTGAGACAGGACAGCCCCAATGCCTATCTCGGAAGCATCAACCTCAAGAACAAACGGAATCCTGGGATCAGGATGCCGTAACACGGGAGCGGAAGTGAAAGCTTGTTTGAGGGCTTCGAATGCTTGTTTGGATTGAGAAGACCAGATCTGGTTCTTCAGACCTTTACGTGTCATATTAATGATAGGGGAGACTACAGCGGAATAATTCTTGATAAATCTAATATAATAGTTGGAAAACCCCAGAAACCTCTGTATGGCCTTGAGACCTTGAGGGAGAGGCCATTCTGAGATGGCCGTGAGTTTAAAAGGATCCATCTCAAAACCTTCTGGAGTGATAATATTCCCAAGGAATTTCACAGTAGTAATGTCGAATAAACACTTCCAGTAATTTTGCTAATACCTGTCTGACATGTGCATGGTGGGTTTTCAGATCGGGAGAGTAAATCAATATATCGTCTAGGTATACTATAACAAAGGTTTGTAAGAAATCTCTGAGCACATCATTAATAAAATCCTGGAATACCGCTGGAGCATTACAAAGACCGAAAGGCATGACCAAGTATTCATAATGCCCACTCCTGGTGTTAAATGCTGTTCTCCACTCATGCCCCTCTTTTATACGTATCAGGTTGTAAGCTCCTCTTAAATCAAGTTTTGTGTATACTGCTGACCCCCTTAACCTGTCGAACAGTTCTGATATGAGAGGGATAGGATACACGTTCTTAATGGTGATCTTGTTAAGCCCCCTATAATCGATACACGGGCGTAAATCTCCCTCTTTTTTAGACACAAAAAAGAACCCAGCCCCTGCTGGAGAAGAGGAACGTCGGATAAAACCTCTCTCCAAATTCTCCTTTATGTACTCTTCCATAATTTGGTTCTCCTTTATGGAAAGAGGATATACTTTGCCTCGAGGAGGCATGGTACCAGGATGAATATCAATGACACAATCATATGGTCTATGTGGAGGCAGTTTCTCTGCCTCACTTTTATCAAATACAGCCCTGAGGTCGGCGTATTGGTCAGGAACCTCTGTAGACAATGGAGGAGCTGTGGGTGTGTTCAGGGCACCGACATGCTGAATGGGTATTAAACAAGTCCCAAAACAAGCAGGACTCCAAGACAGTATCTCTTCCTTAGCCCAATCAATAACAGGATTATGTTCCACCAACCAAGGGAAACCAAGCACAACAGGATTGGAAGGTGAATGGATAACTTGAAATATGATTTCTTCTTTATGCAAGAGACCAGTGGTAAGAACCACTGTAACGGTATCGTGAGTAATCCTAGGGCAGGATAACGGTCTGCCGTCTATGGCTTCGACGGCTAAGGGTGTCTCTCTTACAACCAGAGGTAGAGAAATGGAAGAAGCGTAGTTAACATTGATAAAGTTGCCAGCAGCCCCAGAATCCAAAAAAGCGGTAGTATGTGTGGTCTTGGTCCCAAGCCAAGGATACTGGTAACATAAGTTTAGTGTCTTTGACAGGAGACATGCACGTCACACCCAAGGCCTGTCTCCTCAGCTGCCTTAGGTGCGGTAGTTGTTCCGGCTTATCATGCATCTTAGGACGAGTAGGACATTGAAATCGTATGACCCCCCAAACCACAATACAGGCACAATCCCTCACGAAAACGCCTTGTTCTCTCTTCCTCTGTAAGCCTAGTACGGCCTAGTTGCATAAGCTCAGAGGGAGGAGATAACTCTCTTGGTGGTGCCTGAAAGACAGGGGCCAACCTAGGTAACGGTCTCTTGGGCTTCTCTCTTGGAGTCCTTCTGTCCCTTATCTGATTATCCAGATCTAACAATAAACAATGAGTTCACACAATACCTCAGGTAGTTTACGTGGAGCCAATTCATGCATCAATGACTCTGATAACCCCTCCATAAAAGCCAGAACCAGTGTCTCATTTGTCCAGTTCACATCAGAGATCAAGGTTTTAAATTCTATGGCATAATCAGAAACAGTCCTGTTCCCTTGACGTATGCGGAATAAGGATTTGCCAGCTACCGTACGATTAAATGTACGTTGTAACTCGGCTATGAATTCTTTATAATCCCGTATGATAGGCTTCTCTGCCTCCCATAACGGAGTCGCCCATGTCAATGCTCTGCCAGACAAATGATTAATAATGAACCCCACTTTGGCAATGTCAGAGAAAAACATCTGTGGATTTAATTTAAAATGAATATCCACATGGACCAAAAATCCCCGGCACTCTGAGGGAGTACCGTCAAACCTCATAGGAGCGGTCATGTGTACCTGGGATGTCTGAACGACAGGGGACACAGGTATATCAAGCGGGGGTGCAACCCCAGCTGGATCCAGGTGAGCCGTACGAGTCAGGATAGTTTGTAAGGCAATAGCAAACTGATCCATCCTATGATCCTGCTCATCCTGTCTGGATACAAAGTTAGCCAAGTGCTGTGTTAAGTCTGCGGGATCCACAGTGGCCAGATCGTAATGTCACGGTTCCCAGGTCCCACCACGCAGTACTTAACACCCCACACTCCACAGAGCCCAGAAGCTACCAACAGAGTAGCCGTGAAAGATCTCTAACTGTCTGGTCCTTAGAATTGGCCAGGTAAACTAGCTAGACAGAAAGGGTTAACAACACAGGGAGTAGTCAGCCGAGCCAGAATCAGGAATACAGAGTTCAGAATGGTCAAATGGAATAGCCGGGTCGATATCAGAGCAGTGGCGTAGTACAAGAAAATGGTCTAGGGCAACAGAAGGCAGAATAGTCAGAAACAAGCAGAGGTCAATAACGGGTTAATTCAATATAGAAGTCAGGTACAAGGAGCTCAGGTATGGATAACCACGATCTGGCAACTGCTGAGAATACACTGAGGGTTTTTAAAGACCTTCACCAGGCCACGCCCCCCACTCAAGCCAAGCCTCATGCAACCACCTCCCTGCCTGTCTTCATTTAAACCGGGCATTGGTCAGCGAGCAGCATCAGACATGCTGCCCTCAAGCACACAGGTAGGGCTGGAAGCTCCCAACGTTACAGTACCCAGGGCTAGCAGAGTTTCAGCCAGGCCAGAAAAGTCTGCAGCCACTTCAGACGGTCATTCCCAGCAAGTGTCCGCCTAGCAGAAATTCAAAGAGAATTCCACCTTCCCACAAACCGTCTGATCTGTGACATGCCCACCAGGTGGAACTCGACATTAGCAATGCTGCAGCATCTGCACAAGCAGCAGAGGGCCATCAACGAGTACCCTCTCCTTCTCCTCCTTCGAGACACACTGCATCCGCCTGTTCTCTCCTCTGGCCCTCAGGGTGGCAGTCATCTACCGCCCACCGGGACCAAACTCCCAGTTCTTTGACCACTTTGCTACATGGCTTTCTCACTTCCTGTCTTCTAATCATCCATTCCTAGTTCTCGGGGACTTCAACATTCCCATTGATGATCCTTCCACCCCTGCTGCCTCCAAACTTCTTTCACTCACGTCCTCCCTTGGACTCACACAATCCTTTCTCCTCCCTACCCACCGCGATGGTCACGCTTTTGACCTTGTCTTTTCCAACCTCTGCTCCATTTCTGAGTTCAACTGTCGCCCTTTCCCCATCTCTGACCACCACCTTCTCTCTTTCAACCTATCTGGACTTCCTAAACACCCTGCTCCCCCACCCCGCACACATACTCGGAGAAATCTACATGCTGTGGGCCCCCATCAATTCTCCAACCTACTTCACCACCTCCCTCATACCTCATCCTTCACCTGCCCTGATGCTGCCACTAATCACTACAACACTACGCTTATCTCTGCTCTAGACCCTCTTGCTCCTCTTCGACTCTGTAAGGCCCCAAGCCGCCAGCTTCAGCCCTGGCACACCCTCCAGACTCGCTACCTGCAAAGATGCTCCCACACTGCAGAGCGTGCCTGGAGGAAATCCCGCTCTGAAGCTGATTTTGTTCACTTCAAGTTTATTCTCCGGTCATACACCTCTGTGCTCCACTTGGCCAAACAATCCTTCTTCTCATCTCTTATATCTACGCTGTCCTCCAACCCTAAACGGCTCTGGTCCACCTTCAACACCCTCCTCTACCCACCTGCACCTCCCCCCACAGCTGCCTTCAGCGCTCAAGACCTGGCAGACTACTTCCTCAGTAAAACTTTAACTATCAGAAGCAACATCCCAACACAAGATAGTTATCTGCCACCTCCACTCCCACAGGTCCCCTCTGCCACCCTCTGCTGCTTCCTCCCAGCCACTGAGGAGGAAGTCAATTCTTATTGTCCTCCTCACATCTCACCACGTGCCCGCTCGACCCCATTCCCTCACATCTAATTCCTCCCCTCTCCTCCTCCTCACCCCTGCTCTCACACACATCTTCAACCTATCTCTCTCCACTGGCTCCTTTCCATCCGCCTTCAAACACGCGCTAGTTACCCCTTTACTAAAGAAACCATCCTCGATCCCAACTCTCCATCCAACTACCGCCCTGTATCCCTGCTTCCCTTACCTCTAAGCTCTTAGAAAAACTAGTCTTCAACCGCCTCTCCCTCTTCCTGTCCTCCATTCCCTACTTGACCCCCTGCAATCTGGCTTCCGTCCCCTACACTCAACTGAAATGCACTCACCAAAGTCACCAACAACCTCCTAACTGCTAAAAAACACGGCCACTATCTATTCTCATCCTGCTTGACCTCTCGGATGCTTTTGACACTGTTGACCACCCCCTCCTTCTTACAGACCCTCAACTCTCTGGGTCTCGGTGACACTGCACTTGCTGGGTTGACTCCTATTTATCCAACAGATCTTCTGTGTGTCCTTTGCTAGTAACTCCTCCTCTTCATTGCCTCTATCTGTTGGTGTACCTCAAGGCTCTGTCCTTGGTCCTCTGCTCTTTTCCATCTACACCTCATCCCTGGGCAAAATCATCAACAGCTTTGGCTTAATTACCACCTCTACGCTGATGACACTCAGATCTAACTCTCTACCCCTGATCTCTCTCCCCCTGTCCTTTCAAAAGTCAGTGACTGTTTATCTGGCATCTCCTCCTGGATGGCCTCCCACCACCTAAAGATCAACATGTCAAAGACTGAACTCCTACTTTATTCCTCCTCCAATCATTATTCCTTCCTCCCCACATCAAGTCTCTTTCCTCCTCCTCCGATACCAACTGCGTAATATTTCCAGAATTCAGCCATTTCTTACCGCTGGACCACAAAACAACTCATACACGCCCTGGTAATCTCCCGACTCGACTATTGCAATAATCTCTTATCTGGCCTCCTCTGTCCGCCTCTCCCCCCTACAATCCATCCTTAACGCCTCCGCCGCTAATTCACCTCACCCGCCGCTCTATCTCTGCCGCACTCCTCTGCGATCCCTTCACTGGCCCCCATCCACTGCAGAATTAAGTTTCAAAATCCTTATCCTTACCTACAAAACCCTCACTAACTCAACTCCCCACTACCTGTCCTCACTAATCACCAAATACACCCCAGCCGCTCCCTAAGGTCAAACAGTGACCTGCGCCTAGCTTCTCCCGCATCACCTCTTCCCATGATAGACTGCAGGATTTCTCACGCTCAGCCCCCACTCTCTGGAACAATCTCCCTCGTACTGTCAGACTTTCCCCTAACTTCTCTTCCTTCAAACGCTCCCTTAAAACATTCCTATTTAGGGAAGCCTACCACCCAACTCACTGACGCAACCATCAATCACTCTCAGCTTGCAGTCCTCTCTTCCTGTTTCCAACCCCAACCCTTCTAGATTGTGAGTTCCTACAGGAATAGGGCCCTCATCTCCTCCTGTACTGTTTGTCAAATGTTGTTCAATGTATTGTAACCCTGTCTATACTGTGCCTATTGTACAGCGCTGCGGAATATGCTGGCGCTTTATAAATAAAGAATAATAATAATAATACCTGTGTGAGTATGGCACAAGGACAGGTTCAGGTCAACTTGTTTCCCCCCCCAGTGGCTGATGATCAAGGATGCATGCACTGTACTGTCACCATTTTAGGAGGCAACGAGGATGGTGAGAAGGGACAGTGCATGCATCAGTGACACAATTCTTTTAGTGTTCCTGCTGGAGCACACTCTGTGGGGAATTATAGATGTGGCTCTAGAGGCAGAGCAGCGGGAAGAAGAGGAGGCCTTCCCTAGCTCTGAAGGCCCCAGTCTTTCTGCAGCCAGCATTCCAGAGGGTCCTCCTCAGATCAGACAGTAGGAGGATGAGGAGGAGGAGGAGGAATATTTAAGTAGTGGGGGCATTGAAGGTGGGGATTCCTCAAGGGAGGGTTTTGTGTGCCCAGAAACACAAGGGCTAGTACGTGGCTGGGAGGAGGAAGTGCACGATATGATCATCCTCATTGACCAGGAAGACTCGGAAGCTAATGCCACCTCCACCCTATGCTGCATGGGCTCCCTTATCTTTCAAAGCCTGGTAAAGGACCCCAGGATTCGTGCTATCAAGGAGAGGGATCATTACTGTTTGGCAAGCCTTCTTGATCCACGATACAAGGGTAAAGTTGCAGGGCAAATCCTGCCCGCACAGAGTGAGCACAGGATGAAAAAACTTGAGGACGCTCTAAAACGACACTTGTATAAAAACCTTTCCACGCACTGGTAGGTTACCAAGTGATGACACACGTGCTTCTGAGGCTGCGGATGATCAGAGGAATAGTGGTGAAGGCCAAGGCCGCTTGACTGATGCATTTTTAATTTTTTTTAGTCCACAACGCCCAGGGACGTCAAATGTAGGCACCCATTGCCAGCGTCTTCACCATATGGTGCAGGACTACCTAGGGCCAAGGGCAGACCTGGATACCTTTCCAGCAGATGATCCACTGGCTTACTGGGTGTTGAGATTGGATCACTGGCCAGAAGTTAGCCAATATGGTATGCAGCTACTAGGTCGCCCTTCATCTAGCGTACTTTCTGAAAGGACGTTCAGTGCCGCTGGAGGTTTTGTCACAGACAAAAGAGTGCGTCTCTCCACCGACTCTGTAGACCGGCTGACATTTCTAAAATTGAATCAGTCCTGGATCAGCAGCTATCGATCATAGTTAGCGCACCCCATAGAAAATATAACTGCAAATGTTCATGAGATAAAAGGTGAAAAAAAACACTTTACACGCTGCAGATGATTAAAAATTCAAGTTTTATTGCATTTATTGTTATAATATACAGGCAGAACATGACGTATACATATAAAAATGATATATTATGAATCTGCTGAGTCTGCCGGAAAGAACGATATATAATATGTCTGGGTCGTATAATAAAATGTGGCTTCAAATCGCGTTTAAAACATGATGTGCGAAAGTGGTAAAAATTAGCTCAGCACACAGCGGTGAAATGCTTCAGCAGTGAAAGAGTTAAAGGAACAGTGAGTTTTCCATAAAATAAGGGTTAAAAATAAAACGAAAAATTCCTTTAAATATCGTGCCTAGGAGGTCCCCATAACCTGCCCGTGAAGTGGCGGATTTGTAGGATGTATGGAAACATCGCCATCACAGACCCACACACGACACCTGGCACTCCCAGTCGGCATACAATGTATCAAATTCATGAGACCAGACTAATTAGAAGCACATGTTATTTCCAAACACTAATTAAACACCTGTTGTTTACGCCGTTTGAGAGCACAGGTCATTTAGGCTAGGGTCAGACTGAGGCAGTGCGAACGCGCGTTCTGGCGCACTTAATCACGGCCGTGCTAGCAGCAGATGCCGGGCAATGACGGCCAATATACGAAGTACGGTCGCACAAAAGTCCGGCTGCGCAACGCAAGTGGAAAATGAACGCATTTTTTCGAGAACGTTAAACCACTAGTACTGACGTACAGAGTGCGCTGCGTCCGCTAGCGGCGTGTTTGCTCGATTAGGAGACGTCAGACGCTGCTAATGTCCAGCCAACATAACGTCCAGATGCAAGAAGTGTTTTATTGATGATCCGTACAAAATCACGGATGAAACTGCGCATAGTATGACCGCTATTGCGTATTCCGTGAAAAAATACGTCCATTCTTCGAACGCACATTTTCACGGACAACGTGAAAAATGCGTTAGTCTGACCCTAGCCTTAGAGGTGAGAATCTTTGCACCTAGACATTAGTTTTTAATTCAATATCTAATAAACCATTGCTTTTAATATTCTGCAGTAAAGAGTCTCTTCATTTCTAGATTTTTTTGTATTTTTTAAGCATTTTTTATACTTTTTTTAAAAAAAAATCTTTCGAACTCGAGCCGAACACGCCAAAAAGTTAGAAGTTCGTGAACTTTTGAACTGCCGATGTTCGAATCGAAATCCGAACTGATCAAATCGAACAGCTCCTCCCTAGTCATATGTCACCTCAAACACGTGGTACCCAAGCGTCCGGTGTCTTTCCCACGCTTGAACCTCATCTGACATAGATTACAAATAGCAACGGTGGGGTCTGCTGCACATTTCTTAAAGAACTCCCAGAAAGCAGAGTTCCTGCATGTGTGCTTTGAGACAACAGCGCTCTGCACCTGAGAAGCTCTGACATCTGATGCCTTGGACTGACTAGTGCTACGTTTGGTCATAGAGGACGATGTGCCTCATGTTTGTTGTATCCTCCTCCTCACTTGACTCCTCTGTTCGATCAGGCACTCAGGTGGAGTCAGTGACCTCATCATCATTGTCATCACCCCCTATCTCATCGTCATTTTGTAGAAATTACTGACCCTCCAAAATAGTAGCTGGGAGTGAGAACACACAGATTAGAACAATTCCCAGATATTTTGTAGAAATTACTAACCCCAAAATAGTTGCTGGGAGTGAGAACACACAGATTAGAACAATTCCCAGATATTTTGTAGAAATTACTGACCCCAAAATAGTTGCTGGGAGTGAGAACACACAGATTACCACAATTCCCAGACATTCTGTAGAAACTACTGACCACCAACAAAATACTTGGTGGCAGTGTGAACACACAGATTACAACATTCCCAGATATTTTATAGAAATTACTGACCCCCAAAATAGTTTCTGGGAATGAGAACACACAGATTACAACAATTCCCAGATATTTTCAAGAAATGAGACCCCCAAAATACTTGGCGGCAGTGATAACACACAGATTACCACAATTCACAGATATTTTGTGGAAATGACTGACCCCCAAAACTGCTGTTGGCAGTGAGAACACAAAGATTACCACAATTCACAGATATTTTGTAGAAATGACTGACCCCCAAAACTGCTGGTGGCAGTTAGAACAAACAGATTACCACAATTCCCAGATATTCTGTAGAAATGAGACCTCCAAAATACTTGGTGGCAGTGAGAACAACCAGATTACCACAATTCCACGATATTTTGTTGAAATGACTGACCCCCAAAAAAATTGCAGGGAGTGAGAACACACAGATTAGAACAATTCCCAGATATTTTGTAGAAATTACTGACCCGAAAATAGTTGCTGTGAGTGAGAACACACAGATTACCACAATTCCCAGATATTTTGTTGAAATTACTGACCCCCAAAATAGTTGATGGGAGTGAGAACACACAGATTACCACAATTCCCAGATATTTTGTAGAAATTACGGACCCCAAAATACTTGGTGGCAGTGAGAACACACAGATTACTACAATTTCCAGATATTTTGTAGAAATTACTGACCCCCCAAAATACTTGGTGGCAGTGAGAACACACAGATTAGAACAATTCCCAGATATTTTGTAGAAATTACTGACCCCCCAAAAGAGCTGCTGGGAGTGAGAACACACAGATTACCACAATTCCCAGATATTTTGTAGAAATTACTGACCCCCAAAATAGTTGCTGGGAGTGAGAACACACAGATTAGAACAATTCCCAGATATTTTAAAGAAATTACTGACCCCCAAAATAGTTGCTGGGAGAACACACAGATTAGAACAATGCCCAATATTTTGTAGAAATTACTGACCCCAAAATAGTTGATTGAGAACACACAGATTACCATAATTCCCAGATATTTTTTAGAAATTACTGACCCTCCAAAATACTTGGTGGCAGTGAGAACACACAGATTACCACAATTCCCAGATATTTTTGAAATTACTGACCCCCAAAATAGTTGCTGGGAGTGAGAACACACAAATTAGAACAATTCCCAGATATTTTATAGAAATTACTGACCCCCAAAATAGTTGCTGGGTGTAAGAACACACAGATTACCACAGTTCCCAGATATTTTGTAGAAGTTACTGACCACCAAAATAGTTTCTGGGAGTCAGAACACACAGATTACCACAATTCCCATATATTTTGTAGAAATGAGACCCCAAACTACTTGGTGGCAGTGAGAACACACAGATTACAAAATATCTGGGAATTGTGGTAATCTGTGTGTTCTCACTGCCACCAGCAGTTTTGGGGGTCAGTCATTTCTACAAAATATCTGGGAATTGTGGTAGAAATGACTGACCCCCAAAACTGCTGGTGGCAGTGAGAACACACAGATTACCACAATTCCCAGATATTTTGTAGAAATGAGACCCCCAAAATACTTGGTGGCAGTGAGAAAAAACAGATTACCACAATTCCAGATATTTTGTAGAAATGACTGACCCCAATTAGTTGCTGGAAGTGAGAACGCACAGATTAGAACAATTCCCAGATATTTTGTAGAAATTACTGACCCCCCAAAACACTTGGTGACAGTGAGAACACACAGATTAGAACAATTCCCAGATCTTTTGTAGAAATTACTGACCCCCCAAAATGCTTGGTGGCAGTGAGAACACACAGATTAGAACAATTCCCAGATATTTTGTAGAAATTACTGACCCCCAAAATAGTTGCTGGGAGTGAGAACACACAGATTAGAACAATTCCCAGATATTTTGTAGAAATTACTGACCCCCAAAATACTTAGTGTCAGTGATAACACACAGATTACCACAATTCCCAGATATTTTGTAGAAATGACTGACCCCCAAAATAGTTGCAGGGAGTGAGAACACACAGATTAGAACAATTCCCAGATATTTTGTAGAAATTATTGACCCCAAAATAGTTGCTGGGAGTGAGAACACACAGATTAGAACAATTCCCAGATATTTTGTAGAAATTATTGACCCCAAAATAGTTGCTGGGAGTGAGAACACACAGATTACCACAATTCCCAGATATTTTGTAGAAATTACTGACCCCCAAAATAGTTGATGGGAGTGAGAACTCACAGATTACCACAATTCCCAGATATTTTGTAGAAATTACTGACCCCCAAAATAGTTGCTGGGATTGAGAACACACAGAATAGAACAATTCCCAGATATTTTGTAGAAATTAATGACCCCCAAAATAGTTGCTGGAAGTGAGAACACACAGATGACCACAATTCCCAGATATTTTGTAGAAATTACTGACCCCAAAATAGTTGCTGGGAGAGCACACAGATTAGCACAATTCCCAGATATTTTGTAGAAATTACTGACCACCAAAATAGTTGCTGGGAGTCAGAACACACAGGTTACCCCAATTCACAGATATTTTGTGGAAATGACTGACCCCCAAAACTGCTGGTGGCAGTGAGAACACAAACATTACCACAATTCCCATATATTTTGTAGAAATGAGACCCCCAAACTACTTGGTGGCAGTGAGAACACACAGATTACAAAATATCTTGGAATTGTGGTAATCTGTGTTTTCTCACTGCCACCAGCAGTTTTGGGGGTCAGTCATTTCTACAAAATATCTGGGAATTGTGGTAGAAATGACTGACCCCCAAAACTGCTGGTTTGCAGTGAGAACACACAGATTACCACAATTCCCAGATATTTTGTAGAAATGATTGACCCCAAATTAGTTGCTGGAAGTGAGAACACACAGATTAGAACAATTCCCAGATATTTTGTAGAAATGACTGACCCCCAAAACACTTGGTGACAGTGAGAACACACAGATTAGAACAATTCCCAGATATTTTGAAGAAATTACTGACCCCCAAAATAGTTGCTGGGAGTGAGAACACACAGATTACCACAATTCCCAGATATTTTGTAGAAATTACTGACCCCCCAAAACTCTTGGTGGCAGTGAGAACACACAGATTAGAACAATTCCCAGATATTTTGTAGAAATTACTGACCCCCAAAAGACTTGGTGGCAGTGAGAACACAGAGATTACCACAATTCCCAGATATTTTGTAGAAATTACTGACCCCCAATATAGTTGCTGGGAGTGAGAACACACAGATTAGAACAATTCCCAGATATTTTGTAGAAATTACTAACCCCAAAAATAGTTGCTGGGAGTGAGAAAATACAGATTAGAACAATTCCCAGATATTTTGTAGAAATTACTGACCCCCCAAAATACTTGGTGGCAGTGAGAACACACAGATTAGAACAATTCCGAAACATTTTATAGAAATTACTGACCCCCAAAATAGTTGCTGGGAGTGAGAACACACAGATTACCACAATTCCCAGATATTTCATAGAAATTACTGACCCCCAATATAGTTGCTGGGAATGAGAACACACAGATTAGAACAATTCCCAGATATTTTGTAGAAATTACTGACCCCCAAAATAGTTTCTGGGAGTGAGAACACACAGATTGCCACAATTCCCAGATATTTTGTAGAAATTACTGACCCCCCAAAATACTTGGTGGCAGTGAGAACACACAGATTAGAACAAATCCGAAACATTTTATAGAAATTACTGACCCCCAAAATAGTTGCTGGGAGTGAGAACACACAGATTACAACAATTCCCAGATATTTTGTAGAAATACTGACCCCCAAAATAGTTGCTTGGAGTGAGAACACACAGATTACCACAATTCCCAGATATTTTGTAGAAATGAGACCCCCAAAATACTTGGTGGCAGTGAGAACACACAGATTACCACAATTCCCAGATATTTTGTGGAAATGACTGACCCCCAAAACTGATGGTGGCAGTGAGAACACAAAGATTACCACAATTCCCAGATATTTTGTAGAAATGAGACACCCAAAATACTTGGTGGCAGTGAGAACACACAGATTACCACAATTCCCTGATATTTTGTAGAAATTACTGACCCCCCAAAAGAGCTGCTGGGAGTGAGAACACACAGATTACCACAATTCCCAGATATTTTATAGAAATTACTGACCCCCAAAATAGTTGCTGGGAGAAGACACAGATTAGAACAATGCCCAAATATTTTGTAGAAATTACTGACCCCAAAATAGTTGATTGGAGAAAACACAGATTACCATAATTCCCAGATATTTTGTAGAAATTACTGACCCTCCAAAATACTTGGTGGCAGTGAGAACACACAGATTACCACAATTCCCAGATATTTTTGAAATTACTGACCCCCAAAATAGTTGCTGGGAGTGAGAACATACAAATTAGAACAATTCCCAGATATTTTATAGAAATTACTGACCCCCAAAATAGTTGCTGGGTGTGAGAACACACAGATTACCACAGTTCCCAGATATTTTGTAGAAGTTACTGACCACCAAAATAGTTGCTGGGAGTCAGAACACACAGATTACCACAATTCACAGATATTTTGTGGAAATGACTGACCCCCAAAACTGCTGGTGGCAGTGAGAACACAAACATTACCACAATTCCCATATATTTTGTAGAAATGAGAGCCCAAACTACTTGGTGGCAGTGAGAACACACAGATTACAAAATATCTGGGAATTGTGGTAATCTGTGTGTTCTCACTGCCACCAGCAGATTTGGGGGTCAGTCATTTCTACAAAATATCTGGGAATTGTGGTAGAAATGACTGACCCCCAAAACTGCTGGTGGCAGTGAGAACACACAGATTACCACAATTCCCAGATATTTTGTAGAAATGAGACCCCAAAATACCTGGTGGCAGTGAGAAAAAACAGATTACCACAATTTCCAGATATTTTGTAGAAATGACTGACCCCAAATTAGTTGCTGGAAGTGAGAACGCACAGATTAGAACATTTCCCAGATATTTTGTAGAAATTACTGACCCCCCAAAACACTTGGTGACAGTGAGAACACACAGATTAGAACAATTCCCAGATCTTTTGTAGTAATTACTGACCCCCCAAAATGCTTGGTGGCAGTGAGAACACACAGATTAGAACAATTCCCAGATATTTTGTAGAATTTACTGACCCCCAAAATAGTTGCTGGGAGTGAGAACACACAGATTAGAACAATTCCCAGATATTTTGTAGAAATTACTGACCCCCAAAATAGTTGCAGGGAGTGAGAACGCACAGATTAAAACAATTCCCAGATATTTTGTAGAAATTATTGACCCCAAAATAGTTGCTGGGAGTGAGAACACACAGATTAGGACAATTACCAGATATTTTGCAGAAGTTACTGACCCCAAAATAGTTGCTGGGAGTGAGAACACACAGATTACCACAATTCCCAGATATTTTGTAGAAATTACTGACCCCCAAAATAGTTGATGGGAGTGAGAACTCACAGATTACCACAATTCCCAGATATTTTGTAGAAATTACTGACCCCCAAAATAGTTGCTGGGATTGAGAACACACAGAATAGAACAATTCCCAGATATTTTGTAGAAATTAATGACCCCCAAAATAGTTGCTGGAAGTGAGAACTCACAGATTACCACAATTCCCAGATATTTTGTAGAAATTACTGACCCCAAAATAGTTGCTGGGAGAGCACACAGATTACCACAATTCCCAGATATTTTGTAGAAATTACTGACCACAAAATACTTGGTGGCAGTGAGAACACACAGATTACCACAATTCTCAGATATTTTATAGAAATTACTGACCCCCAAAATAGTTGCTGGGTGTGAGAACACACAGAATACCACAGTTCCCAGATATTTTGTAGAAATTACTGACCACCAAAATAGTTGCTGGGAGTCAGAACACACAGGTTACCCCAATTCACAGATATTTTGTGGAAATGACTGACCCCCAAAACTGCTGGTGGCAGTGAGAACACAAACATTACCACAATTCCCATATATTTTGTAGAAATGAGACCCCCAAACTACTTGGTGGCAGTGAGAACACACAGATTACAAAATATCTTGGAATTGTGGTAATCTGTGTGTTCTCACTGCCACCAGCAGTTTTGGGGGTCAGTCATTTCTACAAAATCTCTGGGAATTGTGGTAGAAATGACTGACCCCCAAAACTGCTGGTGGCAGTGAGAACACACAGATTACCACAATTCCCAGATATTTTGTTGAAATTACTGACCCCCAAAATAGTTGATGGGAGTGAGAACACACAGATTACCACAATTCCCAGATATTTTGTAGAAATTACGGACCCCAAAATACTTGGTGGCAGTGAGAACACACAGATTACTACAATTTCCAGATATTTTGTAGAAATTACTGACCCCCCAAAATACTTGGTGGCAGTGAGAACACACAGATTAGAACAATTCCCAGATATTTTGTAGAAATTACTGACCCCCCAAAAGAGCTGCTGGGAGTGAGAACACACAGATTACCACAATTCCCAGATATTTTGTAGAAATTACTGACCCCCAAAATAGTTGCTGGGAGTGAGAACACACAGATTAGAACAATTCCCAGATATTTTAAAGAAATTACTGACCCCCAAAATAGTTGCTGGGAGAACACACAGATTAGAACAATGCCCAAATATTTTGTAGAAATTACTGACCCCAAAATAGTTGATTGGAGAACACACAGATTACCATAATTCCCAGATATTTTTTAGAAATTACTGACCCTCCAAAATACTTGGTGGCAGTGAGAACACACAGATTACCACAATTCCCAGATATTTTTGAAATTACTGACCCCCAAAATAGTTGCTGGGAGTGAGAACACACAAATTAGAACAATTCCCAGATATTTTATAGAAATTACTGACTCCCAAAATAGTTGCTGGGTGTAAGAACACACAGATTACCACAGTTCCCAGATATTTTGTAGAAGTTACTGACCACCAAAATAGTTTCTGGAGTCAGAACACACAGATTACCACAATTCCCATATATTTTGTAGAAATGAGACCCCAAACTACTTGGTGGCAGTGAGAACACACAGATTACAAAATATCTGGAATTGTTGGTAATCTGTGTGTTCCACTGCACCAGCAGTTTTGGGGGTCAGTCATTTCTACAAAATATCTGAATTGTGGTAGAAATGACTGACCCCCAAACTGCTGGTGGCAGTGAGAACACACAGATTACCACAATTCCCAGATATTTTGTAGAAATGAGACCCCAAAATACTTGGTGGCAGTGAGAAAAAACAGATTACCACAATTCCAGATATTTTGTAGAAATGACTGACCCCCAAAATAGTTGCTGGAGTGAGAACGCACAGATTAGAACAATTCCCAGATATTTTGTAGAAATTACTGACCCCCAAAACACTTGGTGACAGTGAGAACACACAGATTAGAACAATTCCCAGATCTTTTGTAGAAATTACTGACCCCCAAAATGCTTGGTGGCAGTGAGAACACACAGATTAGAACAATTCCCAGATATTTTGTAGAAATTACTGACCCCCAAAATAGTTGCTGGGAGTGAGAACACACAGATTAGAACAATTCCCAGATTTTTTGTAGAAATTACTGACCCCCAAAATACTTAGTGTCAGTGATAACACACAGATTACCACAATTCCCAGATATTTTGTAGAAATGACTGACCCCCAAAATAGTTGCAGGGAGTGAGAGACACAGATTAGAACAATTCCCAGATATTTTGTAGAAATTATTGACCCCAAAATAGTTGCTGGGAGTGAGAACACACAGATTAGAACAATTCCCAGATATTTTGTAGAAATTATTGACCCCAATAGTTGCTGGGAGTGAGAAACACAGATTACCACAATTCCCAGATATTTTGTAGAAATTACTGACCCCAAAATAGTTGATGGGAGTGAGAACTCACAGATTACCACAATCCCAGATATTTTGTAGAAATTACTGACCCCCAAAATAGTTGCTGGGATTGAGAACACACAGAATAGAAATTCCCAGATATTTTGTAGAAATTAATGACCCCCAAAATAGTTGCTGGAAGTGAGAACACACAGATGACCACAATTCCCAGATATTTTGTAGAAATTACTGACCCCAAAATAGTTGCTGGGAGAGCACACAGATTAGCACAATTCCTGATATTTTGTAGAATTACTGACCACAAAATACTTGGTGGCAGTGAGAACACACAGATTACCACAATTTCAGATATTTTATAGAAATTACTGACCCCCAAAATAGTTGCTGGGTGTGAGAACACACAGAATACCACAGTTCCCAGATATTTTGTAGAAATTACTGACCACCAAAATAGTTGCTGGGAGTCAGAACACACAGGTTACCCCAATTCACAGATATTTTGTGGAAATGACTGACCCCCAAAACTGCTGGTGGCAGTGAGAACACAAACATTACCACAATTCCCATATATTTTGTAGAAATGAGACCCCCAAACTACTTGGTGGCAGTGAGAACACACAGATTACAAAATATCTTGGAATTGTGGTAATCTGTGTTTTCTCACTGCCACCAGCAGTTTTGGGGGTCAGTCATTTCTACAAAATATCTGGGAATTGTGGTAGAAATGACTGACCCCCAAAACTGCTGGTGGCAGTGAGAACACACAGATTACCACAATTCCCAGATATTTTGTAGAAATGACTGACCCCAAATTAGTTGCTGGAAGTGAGAACACACAGATTAGAACAATTCCCAGATATTTTGTAGAAATGACTGACCCCAAAACTTGGTGACAGTGAGAACACACAGATTAGAACAATTCCCAGATATTTTGAAGAAATTACTGACCCCCAAAATAGTTGCTGGGAGTGAGAACACACAGATTACCACAATTCCCAGATATTTTGTAGAAATTACTGACCCCCCAAAACTCTTGGTGGCAGTGAGAACACACAGATTAGAACAATTCCCAGATATTTTGTAGAAATTACTGACCCCCAAAAGACTTGGTGGCAGTGAGAACACAGAGATTACCACAATTCCCAGATATTTTGTAGAAATTACTGACCCCCAATATAGTTGCTGGGAGTGAGAACACACAGATTAGAACAATTCCCAGATATTTTGTAGAAATTACTAACCCCAAAAATAGTTGCTGGGAGTGAGAACACACAGATTACCACAATTCCCAGATATTTTGTAGAAATTACTGACCCCCAAAATAGTTGCTGGGAGTGAGAACACACAGATTAGAACAATTCCCAGATATTTTGTAGAAATTACTGACCCCAAAATAGTTGCTGGGAGTGAGAACACACAGATTACCACAGTTCCCAGATATTTCATAGAAATTACTGACCCCCAATATAGTTGCTGGGAGTGAGAACACACAGATTAGAACAATTCCCAGATATTTTGTAGAAATTACTGACCCCCAAAATAGTTTCTGGGAGTGAGAACACACAGATTACCACAATTCCCAGATATTTTGTAGAAATTACTGACCCCACAAAATACTTGGTGGCAGTGAGAACACACAGATTAGAACAAATCCGAAACATTTATAGAAATTACTGACCCCCAAATAGTTGCTGGAGTGAGAACACACAGATTACAACAATTCCCAGATATTTTTGTAGAAATACTGACCCCCAAATAGTTTTTGCTGGAGTGAGAACACACAGATTACACAATTCCCAGATATTTGTAGAAATGAGACCCCCAAAATACTTGGTGGCAGTGAGAACACACAGATTACCAAATTCCCAGATATTTTGTAGAAATGACTGACCCCAAAATACTTGGTGGCAGTGAGAACACACAGATTACCACAATTCCCAGATATTTTGTAGAAATGACTGACCCCAAAAACTGCTGGTGGCAGTGAGAACACACAGATTACCACAATTCCCAGATATTTTGTAGAAATTACTGACCCCAAAATAGTTGCTGGGAGTGAGAACACACAGATTAACACAATTCCCAGATATTTTGTAGAAATTACTGACCCCAAAATAGTTTCTGGGAGAACACACAGATTACCAAAGTTCCCAGATATTTTGTAGAAATTACTGACCCCCCAAAATACTTGGTGGCAGTGAGAACACACAGATTAGAACAATTCCCATATATTTTGTAGAAATTACTGACCCCCAAAATAGTTGCTGGGGGTGAGAACACACAGAATAGAACAATTCCCAGATATTTTGTAGAAATTACTGACCCCCAAAATAGTTGCTGGGAGTGAGAACACACAGATTACCACAATTCTCAGATATTTTGTAGAAATTACTGACCCCCAAAAATACTTGGTTGCAGTGAGAACACACAGATTAGAACAATTCCGAAACATTTTATAGAAATTACTGACCCCCAAAATAGTTGCTGGGAGTGAGAACACACAGATTACAACAATTCCCAGATATTTTGTAGAAATACTGACCCCCAAAATAGTTGCTGGGAGTGAGAACACACAGATTACCACAATTCCCAGATATTTTGTAGAAATTACTGACCCCAAATACTAGTTGTTGGTGAGTGTGAACACACAGATTACCAACAATTCCCAGATATTTTGTAGAAATGAGACCCCCAAAATACTTGGTGGCAGTGAGAACACACAGATTACCACAATTCCCAGATATTTTGTAGAAATACTGCCCCCAAAATGCTGGTGGCAGTGAGAACACACAGATTACCACAATTCCCAGATATTTTGTAGAAATTACTGACCCCCAAATAGTTGCTGGGAGTGAGAACACACAGATTAGAACAATTCCCAGATATTTTGTAGAAATTACTGACCCCAAAATAGTTGCTGGGGAGAACACACAGATTACCAACAATTCCCAGATTTTTGTAGAAATTACTGACCCCCAAAATACTTGCTGGCAGTGAGAACACACAGATTAGAACAATTCCCAGATATTTTGTAGAAATTACTGACCCCCAAAATAGTTGCTGGGAGTGAGAACACACAGATTAGAACAATTCCCAGATATTTTGTAGAAATTACTGACCCCCAAAATAGTTGCTGGGAGTGAGAACACACAGATTACCACAATTCCCAGATATTTTGTAGAAATTACCCCCAAATAGTTGTGGAAGTGAGAACACACAGATTAGGACAATTCCCAGATATTTTGTAGAATTACTGACCCCAAAATAGTTGCTGGGAGTGAGAACACACAGATTACAACAATTCCCAGATATTTTGTAGAAATTACTGACCCCCAAAATAGTTGCTGGGAGTGAGAACACACAGATTACCACAATTCCCAGATATTTTGTAGAAATTACTGACCCCCAAAATAGTTGCTGGGAGTGAGAACACACAGATTAGAACAATTCCAGATATTTTGTAGAAATTAATGACCCCCAAAATAGTTGCTGGAAGTGAGAACACACAGATGACCACAATTCCCAGATATTTTGTAGAAATTTCTGACCCCAAAATAGTTGCTGGGAGAGCACACAGATTACCACAATTCCCAGATATTTTGTAGAAATTACTGACCCAAAATACTTGGTGGCAGTGAGAACACACAGATTACCACAATTCTCCAGATATTTTATGAGAAACTGACTGACCCCAAAATAGTTGCTGGGTGTGAGAACACACAGAATACCACAGTTCCCAGATATTTTGTAGAAATTACTGACCACCAAAATAGTTGCTGGGAGTCAGAACACACAGTTACCCAATTCACAGATATTTTGTGGAAATGACTGACCCCCAAAACTGCTGGTGGCAGTGAGAACACAAACATTACCACAATTCCCATATATTTGTAGAAATGAGACCCCAAAATACTTGGTGGCAGTGAGAACACACAGATTACAAATATCTTGGAATTGTGGTAATCTGGTGTCTCACTGCCACCAGCAGTTTTGGGGGTCAGTCATTTTCTACAAATATCTGGGATTGTGGTAGAAATGACTGACCCCCAAAACTGCTGGTGGCAGTGAGAACACACAGATTACCACAATTCCCAGATATTTTGTAGAAATGACTGACCCCAAATAGTTGCTGGAAGTGAGAACACACAGATTAGAACAATTCCAGATATTTTGTAGAAATTACTGACCCCCAAAACTTGGTGGTGAGAACACACAGATTAGAACAATTCCCAGATATTTTGTAGAAATTACTGACCCCCAAAATAGTTGCTGGGAGTGAGAACACACAGATTACCACAATTCCCAGATATTTTGTAGAAATTACTGACCCCCAAAACTCTTGGTGGCAGTGAGAACACACAGATTAGAACAATTCCCAGATATTTTGTAGAAATTACTGACCCCAAAAAGACTTGGTGGCAGTGAGAACACACAGAGATTACCACAATTCCCAGATATTTTGTAGAAATTACTGACCCCCAAAAGTCTGGTGGTCAGTGGCACTGAACAATTCCCAGATATTTTGTAGAAATTACTGACCCCAAAAATACTTGGTGGCAGTGAGAACACACAGATTACCACAATTCCCAGATATTTTGTAGAAATTACTGACCCCCAAATATATTGCTGGGAGTGAGAACACACAGATTAGAACAATTCCCAGATATTTTGTAGAAATTACTGACCCCCAAAATAGTTGGTGGCAGTGAGAACACACAGATTAAACAATTCCCAAACATTTTGTAGAAATTACTGACCCCAAAAATAGTTGCTGGGAGTGAGAACACACAGATTACCACAATTCCCAGATATTTTGTAGAAATTACTGACCCCAAAATAGTTGCTGGGAGTGAGAACACACAGATTAGAACAATTCCCAGATATTTTGTAGAAATTACTGACCCCAAATATAGTTGCTGGGAGTGAGAACACACAGATTACCAAAATTCCCAGATATTTTGTAGAAATTACTGACCCCCAAAATAGTTGCTGGGAGTGAGAACACCAGATTAGAACAATTCCCAGATATTTTGTAGAAATTACTGACCCCCAAAATAGTTTCTGGGAGTGAGAACACACAGATTAGACAATTCCCAGATATTTTATAGAAATTACTGACCCCAAAATAGTTGCTGGGAGTGAGAACACACAGATTACAACAATTCCCAGATATTTGTAGAAATTACTGACCCCAAAATAGTTGCTGGAGTGAGAACACACAGATTACCAACAATTCCCAGATATTTTGTAGAAATGAATGACCCCAAAATACTTGGTGGCAGTGAGAACACACAGATTACCACAATTCCCAGATATTTTGTAGAAATGAGGACCCCCAAAATACTTGGTGGCAGTGAGAACACACAGATTACCACAATTCCCAGATATTTTGTAGAAATTACTGACCCCAAAATGCTGGTGGCAGTGAGAACACACAGATTACCACAATTCCCAGATATTTTGTAGAAATTACTGACCCCAAAATAGTTGCTGGGAGTGAGAACACACAGATTAACAATTCCCAGATATTTTGTAGAAATTACTGACCCCCAAAATAGTTGCTGGGAGAACACACAGATTACCAAATTCCCAGATATTTTTGTAGAAATTACTGACCCCCCAAATAGTTGGTGGCAGTGAGAACACACAGATTAGAACAATTCCCATATATTTTGTAGAAATTACTGACCCCAAAATAGTTGCTGGGAGTGAGAACACACAGAATAGAACAATTCCCAGATATTTTGTAGAAATTCCTGACCCCCCAAAATAGTTGCTGGGAGTGAGAACACACAGATTACCACAATTCCCAGATATTTTGTAGAAATTACTGACCCCCAAAATACTTGCTGCAGTGAGAACACACAGATTAGAACAAATCCCAGATATTTTATAGAAATTACTGACCCCCAAAATAGTTGCTGGGAGTGAGAACACACAGATTACAACAATTCCCAGATATTTTGTAGAAATCTGACCCCAAAATAGTTGCTGGAGTGAGAACACACAGATTACCACAATTCCCAGATATTTTGTAGAAATGACTGACCCCAAAAATACTTGGTGGCAGTGAGAACACACAGATTACCACAATTCCCAGATATTTTGTAGAAATTCTGACCCCCAAAATACTTGGTGGCAGTGAGAACACACAGATTACAACAATTCCCAGATATTTTGTAAATTACTGACCCCCAAAATAGCTTGGTGGCAGTGAGAACACACAGATTACCACAATTCCCAGATATTTTGTAGAAATTACTGACCCCAAAAATAGTTGCTGGCAGTGAGAACACACAGATTACCACAATTCCCAGATATTTTGTAGAAATTACTGACCCCAAAATAGTTGTGGGAGTGAGAACACACAGATTACACAATTCCCAGATATTTTGTAGAAATTACTGACCCCCAAAATACTTGCTGGGAGTGAGAACACACAGATTAGAACAATTCCCAGATTTTGTAGAAATTATTGACCCCCAAAATAGTTGCTGGGAGTGAGAACACACAGATTAGAACAATTCCCAGATATTTTGTAGAAATTACTGACCCCAAATAGTTGCTGGGAGTGAGAACACACAGATTACCACAATTCCCAGATATTTTGTAGAAATTACTGACCCCCAAAATACTTGGTGGCAGTGAGAACACACAGATTACCACAATTCCCAGATATTTTGTAGAAATTACTGACCCCCAAAATAGTTGCTGGGAGTGAGAACACACAGATTAGAACAATTCCCAGATATTTTGTAGAAATTACTGACCCCAAAATAGTTGCTGGGAGTGAGAACATGCAGATTAGAACAATTCCCAGATATTTTGTAGAAATTACTGACCCCCAAAATAGTTGGGGAGTGAGAACACAGATTAAACAATTCCCAGATATTTTGTAGAAATTACTGACCCCAAAATAGTTGCTGGCTGAGAACACACAGATTACCACAATTCCCAGATATTTTGTAGAAATTACTGACCCCCAAAATATGTTGCTGGGAGTGAGAACACACAGAATAGACACAATTCCCAGATATTTTGTAGAAATTACTGACCCCCAAAATAGTTGCTGGAGTGAGAACACACAGATTACCACAATTCCCAGATATTTTGTAGAAATTACTGACCCCCAAAATACTTGCTGGTGCAGTGAGAACACACAGATTACCACAATTCCAGATATTTTGTAGAAATGACTGACCCCCAAATACTTGGTGGCAGTGAGAACACACAGATTACAAAATTCCCAGAATTTTGGAAATTGTGTGACCTCAACTGCCACCAATAGTTTTTGGGGTCAGACATTTTAACAAAATTCCCAATATTTTGTAGAAATTGAACTGACCCCAAAATACTGGTGGCAGTGAGAACACACAGATTACCACAATTCCCAGATATTTTGTAGAAATTACTGACCCCAAAATAGTTGCTGGAAGTGAGAACACACAGATTAGAACAATTCCCCAGATATTTTGTAGAAATTACTGAACCCCCAAAATATTGCTGGGAGTGAGAACACACAGATTACCACAATTCCCAGATATTTTTAGAAATTACTGACCCCCAAAACTCTTGGTGGCAGTGAGAACACACAGATTAAACAATTCCCAGATATTTTGTAGAAATTACTGACCCCCAAAATACTTGGTGGCAGTGAGAACACACAGATTACCACAATTCCCAGATTATTTTTGTAGAAATTACTGACCCCCAAATAGTTGCTGGGAGTGAGAACACACAGATAAGAACAACCAGATATTTTGTAGAAATTACTACACCCCAAAAATAGTTTCCTGGAAGTGAGAAAATACAGAGATTAGAACAATTCCCAGCATATTTTGTAGAAATTAATGACCCCCACATTTCATCACTGTTTAGTCATCAATTTCCAGCAGCCCCCAAATACTTGGTGGCAGTGAGAACACACAGATTAGAACAATCCGAAACAATTTATATACATCACCGAACCCAGCAGCTCTCCCTATATACATCACCGAACCCAGCAGCTCTCCTATATACATCACAGAACCCAGCAGCTCTCCCTATATACATCACGGAACTCAGCAGCTCTCCCTATATACATCACCGAACACAGCAGCTCTCCCTATTATACATCACCGAACCCAGCAGCTCTCCCTATATACATCACAGACCCAGCAGCTCTCCCTATATAACATCACGGAACTCAGCAGCTCTCCCTATATACATCACCGAACCCAGCAGCTCTCCCTATATACATCACGGAACCCAGCAGCTCTCCCTATATACATCACGGAACCCAGCAGCTCTCCCTATATACATCACCGAACCCAGCAGCTCTCCCTATATACATCACCGAACCCAGCAGCTCTCCCTATATACATCACCGGACCCAGCAGCTCTCCTATATACATCACCGAATTCCTGTAGGTAAATGTGTTTTGTATAGCCAGTAAACAAGCTTTACCTGCTGTGTAATTTTATGCAACAGGGCTTTTCCCCTTATCTGGCTGCATGTTTAATTCAAGGGATCTGTGATAGTGTTTGTCTTTAATCTGATGTGTTAGAACAATAGGTTAGGTAAATGATGTGTAAACTGAAGAATGTTTATTGTAAATAACTGACATAATGTAATTAGCATATTGGTAGGACGAGGTGCGTCATTTTATGCAAATTATGACTGTTGGATTTCAGTATAAATGGTGGCGTTTTTGTTCATTAAAAATCGAACTCAGAGCTCAGAGGAGAGAGGATCCTGTTTTAAAAGCATACTGCCACGTCTGGTGTTTATTACAAACTACGCTACACTCCACACTCACCCTCAGAAGGCAGAGAACGGCCTTCTGGAAATTCCTAAACAGCTCCGGGGCAAAGGAACAGAAGCAGGCGGGTCAAGCTGCTCGAGGCGCTGAGGACAGCGCTCCCAGTAGCCGGGCTGACCGCAACGAAGAGGTGTCTGGAGAGCCAGGCCAGACGGAAGAGAACGGTTCCGTCATAGCCTGTTCGTTTGTTCGCGAACTACAACATTTCCGGGTGTTCGCCCACAATCGACCACAATGCACTTTCCACTGGCCTGAAGCTCGTAATTGGCTACAGCCTTGCACCTGACCACAGGTCTGGTGCAAGACAGGTTCAAAACTATGCCAATCATGGCTCAGAGTCCTGATAGGGCAAATTTTGGCCAATCATGGGCTCACAGAGCTAAGTCCCGCAGCACACTATATAAGGTTTCCATGCACCGCTTCAGCACGCATTTGAGAGGAGATTCATAGGAGATTGTTGTTGTGTGTTCTTACTGCCGGTCTGTCACGCTACTGGGGGGGTCTGGGGGGGTCTCATTTCTAAAACCAAATATCTGGGAATTTAGGTGATCTGTGTCTTGTTACTGCCAGCAAGTATTTTGGGGCTCACTAATTGCTACAAAATATTTGGAATTGTTATAATACGTGTCTTCTCACTGCCACCCATCAGGGGGTCTCACTGATTTATAGGAGGAGGTTTCTGAGATTTGTAATCTGTGTCTTCTCACTGCACCCATCAGGGGGTCACATTAATTTATAGGAGGTTTCTGCGATTTGTAATCTGTGTCTTCTCACTGCCACACATAAGGGGTCCCACATACTTGTAGCAGAATTATGCGAATTGTAATTTGTGTCTTCTCACTGCCACCCATCAGGGGGTCTCACTGAATTTTAGGAGGTTTCTGCGATTGTAAATCTGTGTCTTCTCATTTGCCCCCATCAGGGGGGGGTCTCACTGATTTATAGGAGGAGGTTTCTGAGATTTGTAATCTGTGTCTTCTCACTGCCACACATAAGGGGGTCCCACATACTTGTAGCAGAATTATGCGAATTGTAATTTGTGTCTTTCTCACTGCCACCATCAGGGGGTCTCACTGAATTTTAGGAGGTTTCTGCGACTTGTAATCTGTGTCTTCTCATTGCCACCCATCAGGGGGTCACGCTGATTTAAAGGAGGTTTCTGACACTTGTAATCTGTTTCTTTCACTGCCAGCAATCATGGGGTCCCACATACTTCTAGCAGATTTATGCGAATTGTAATTTGTGTCTTCTCACTGCACCCATCAAGGGGTCTCACTGATTTATAGGAGGAAATTGTAATCTGTGTCTGGTCACTGGCTGCCAGCTATCAGGCTGTCTCACTGAGTTTATACCAGAGTTCTGTAAATCTTTAATCTTTATACCAGAGTTGAATCAGAGTTCTGTATATATTTTATCTATATATCACTCACCATGTCTGAAAGAACAAAAAGGACAGACAGACGCTCCCAGACACAGATAAGAGGGCAAGCAGCCCCTGTGTCGGGAGGCTGTGCCTCTGGTCCTGGTGGACGTGTTGCATCCTCTGGCAGGGGCACGCTTGTCCTTTCTAACTGGTGCTGGCCGTCTTCATAAGCAGCAGCAACATACAGAGGACTTGGTGGATTGGCTAACCAGGCCATCTCTCATCCTCCGAGTCCTCTGCCAGCCAGGCTTGTAGTTATTTACAGTCCACCTCAGCTGCCAAACATCTAATGCAGCCTCCATGTCCACAGCTACTCCTGCCGTAGCCTTGCTATCACACACGGAGGAGTCAGCTGAGTTGTCTGACTACAATGACAGTGACATGCTGCTTGAGGATGCGCAGCAAGTACAGTGCTCTGATTCAATCCTCTGAGGTTGAGGAAGGGAGTATAATCACCTAGAGGAAGGGGGGTGCCAGTGATGACACACAAATAACTGGCACTCATGTTGCCCCAGCAGCTGCAGCATACTGCCAAGTTGGCTCCAGTGACGAGGAGATAGGGGGTGATGAGGTCACTGACTCCACCTGGGTGCCTGATCGAACAGAGGAATCAAGTGAGGAGGAGGGGGAGGAGGAGACAGCAACAGCGAGACGAGGCACAACATCCTCTATGACCAAACCGTAGCACTAGCCAGTCCAGGCATCAGATGTCAGCGCTGCTCAGGTGCAGAGCGCTGTTATCTAAAAGCACACATGCAGGAACTCTGTTGTCTGGGAGTTCTTTAAGAAATGTGCAGCAGAACGCACCGTTGCTATTTGTAATCTATGTCAGATGAGGCTGAAGCGTGGGAAAGACACAGGATGCTTGGGTACCACATGCTTGAGGCGACAATATGAACACCTGCCACACATCCCATTGGCGCAAAACGCTCATCTGTCTCTACCTCCACTGTATGTCCTGCCATGTCATTGCCTACAACCTCCACTGACAGGGATGATACTACAGTAATGGATGTACCAGGTCCTTCCTCACAATGTGACATCATCCCATCAACTGAAGATTTACGCAGTCAGATTACGTTGCCACAGCTGCTGCAGCGTAAGAAAAAATATCATCCCCAAGCACAGCGTCTAGATGCCAGCTTAGCAAAATTACTCACATTGCAGCTGCTGCCTTTCCAGCTGGTGGACTCTGCTCCCTTCCGTGAATTCGCTGAATGTGCTGTACCACAGTGGCAGGTTCCAAAACGCCATTACTTTTCACGCAAGGCCATTCCAGCACTATACCAGCACGTGGAAGACAATGTTATCGAGTCATTGGGAAAGGCAGTCAGCAGCAAGGTACATGTGACTTTAGACACGTGGTCCAGCAAGCATGGACAGGGTCGTTACACTTCCTTCATGGCACACTGGGTAACTCTGATTGCAGCTGAGAGGTATCCAAGATGGGGCTCTGTGCTGGAGCTTGTTCATCCACCACACCTCCAGAAAGCTGCTTGTATGAGGTCTGTCTGCTCCACCACCTCTCCCTCTTCCTCCTCCTCCTTCTCTGTCTCTGGCGAAGTGGCAGTTAAACCGACGCCTGACAGGATCTACGCAATGGCTCAAGCAAAAAGAAGCTATACTGTGCTTGAGCTGGTTTGTTTAGGGGACAGGAGCCACACCGGGCCAGAAATTCTGTCAGCTCTGCAGGGGCAGGTGCAGAGATGGTTAACACCACGCCAGCTTGAGCTGGGAATGATCGTCTGTGATAATGGCAGCAACCTTCTCTCCGCCCTACGCAAGGGTAAATTGATGCATGTACCATGCCTAGCACACGTCCTAAATCTAGTGGTACAGCATTTCCTAACCAAGTACCCAGGGCTGCCAGAGCTTCTCAGCCAGGCCAGAAAAGTCTGCAGCCACTTCAGACGGTCATTCCCAGCAAGCTTTCGCCTGGCAGGAATTCAAAGAGAATTCCACCTTCCCACAAACCGTCTGGTCTGTGACATGCCCACCAGGTGGAACTCGACATTAGCAATGCTTCAGCGTCTGCAAAAGCAGCAGAGGGCCATCAACGAGTACCTGTGTGAGTATGGCACAAGGACAGGTTCAGGTCAACTTGTTCCCCCCCCCCGCAGTGGCTGATGATCAAGGATGCATGCACTGTACTGTCACCATTTGAGGAGGCAACGAGGATGGTGAGCAGGGACAGTGCATGCATCAGTGACACAATTCCTTTAGTGTTCCTGCTGGAGCACACTCTGCGGGGAATTATAGATGTGGCTCTAGAGGCAGAGCAGCGGGAGGAAGAGGAGGCCTTCCCTAGCTCTCAAGGCCCCAGTCTTTCCGCAGACAGCATTCCAGCGGGTCCTACTCAGGTTAGACAGGAGGAGGATGAGGAGGAGGAATATTTAAGTAGTGGGGGGCATTGAAGGTGGAGATTCCTCAAGGGAGGGTTTCGTGTGCCCAGAAACACAAGGGCTAGTGCGTGGCTGGGAGGAGGAAGTGCACGATGGGGTCATCCTCATTGACCAGGAAGACTCGGAAGCTAATGCCACCTCCAACCTACACTGCATGGGCTCCCTTATAATGCAAAGCCTGCTAAAGGACCCCAGGATTCGTGCTATCAAGGACAGGGATCATTACTGGTTGGCAACCCTTCTTGATCCACAATACAAGGGTAAAGTTGCAGAGCTCATCCTGCCCGCACAGGATGAAAAAACTTGAGGACGCTCTAAAGCGACACTTGTGTAACACCTTTCCAGGCACTGGTAGGTTACCAAGTGATGACACACGTGCTTCTGAGGCTGCGGATGATCAGAGGAATAGTCGTGAAGGCCAGGGCCGCTTGACTGATGCATTCTTAAATTTTTTTAGTCCATGACGCCCAGGGACGTCAAATGTAGGCACCCATTGTCAGCGTCTTCACAATATGGTGCAGGACTACCTAGGGGCGAGGGCAGACCTGGATACCTTTCCAGCGGATGATCCACTGGTTTACTGGGTGTTGAGATTGGATCACTGGCCAGAACTTAGCCAATATGCTATGCAGCTACTAGCAGTGGCGTCACTAGGGTTAGGGTCACCCAGTGCGGTAACTTATGGTGTCACCCCCCCCCGAGTTTTATTGATTATTTTTAACTACTCTTACTCCTAAATCAGTACTCCCATATAACTGCTCATACACACATCGCACATTACTGTGAGGTTTATTGCTGTGGAGCTCTCTCATATGCTCACACAAATTTTTGCCAACTGCCAGCAAGTACGGTGCCTGTTCGAAGGCAGCGGAAGCACCCATGGATATATATTGCCCCCAGCTCACATATGGATATATTGCCCCAGTTCACAGTTATATATTGCCCCCAGCAGCTCACCCATGGATATATATTGCCCCAGCTGACATATGGATATATTGCGCCTCAGCTCACACATGGATATATTGCCCCAGACCAGCTCACACATGGATATATTGCCCCAGACCAGCTCACACATGGATATTGCACCAGCTCTCATGGATACTGCCCCCAGCACACATGGATATACTGCCCCAGCAGCTCTCATGGATATTGCCCCAGCTCCTCTCATGGATATTGCCCCAGCTCCTCTCATGGATATAACCCCAGCTCCTCTCATGGATATAGCCCCAGCTCCTCTCATGGATATTGCCCCAGCTCCTCTCATGGATATACTGCCCCAGCTCCTCTCATGGATATACTGCCCCAGCTCCTCTCATGGATATACTGCCCCAGCTGCTCTCATGGATATACTGCCCCAGCTGCTATCTCATGGATATACTGCCCCAGCTCCTCTCATGGATATACTGCCCCAACTCCTCTCATGGATATACTGCCCCAGCTGCTCTCATGGATATACTGCCCCAGCTGCTCTCATGGATATACTGCCCCAGCTGCTCTCATGGATAATGCCCCAGCTGCTCTCATGGATATACTGCCCCAGCTGCTCTCTCATGGATATACTGCCCCAGCTCCTCTCATGGATATACTGCCCCAGCTGCTCTCATGGATAATGCCCCAGCTGCTCTCATGGATAATGCCCCAGCTCCTCTCATGGATTTTGACCCAGCTCCTCTCATGGATTTTGACCCCAGCTCATGGATATGCCCCCAGCTCATGGATAATGCCCCAGCTCATGGATAATGCCCCAGCTCATGGATTTGCCCCAGCTTAATGATATTGCCCCAGCTCATGGGATATGCCCCAGCACATGAATATTGCCCCCAGCTCATGGGATATGCCCCAGCACATGGATATTGCCCCCAGCTCATGGATATTCCCCAGCTCATGGATACTGCCCCAGCTCATGGATATATGCCCCAGCTCACGGATATATGCCCCAGCTCACGGATATATGCCCCAGCTCATGGATACTGCCCCAGCACATGGATATATGCTCCAGCAGCTCATAGATATGCCCCAGCTCACCTCCGCCACGTGTTCGCTCCCTCTGAGCGTCCGGCGGCGTGCAGCTTGGGCGCTCGCCTGGGGGAGCCACGTGACCAGCCGCGATTGGCTGGTGACGTGTTTCCCCCAGGCGAGTGCCGAAGCTGCACAGCTTCGGACGCTCGCAGGGAGTGAACACGCGGCAGAGGTTGAGACGCCCGCCCTTAGGGTGACAGTGTAACCCTAAGGGCTGGTGACACCTGGTGCGGGCCGCACCCCCCGCCCCCACGCTACGACGCCCCTGGCTACTAGGTTGCCCTTCATCTAGTGTGCTTTCTGAAAGGACGTTCAGTGCCGCTGGAGGTTTTGTCACAGACAAAAGAGTGCGTCTGTCCACCGACTCTGTAGACCAGCTGACATTTATAAAAATGAATCAGTCCTGGATCAGCAGCTATCAATCCCCTGATGCTGACGTAATGGAATAGATCGGGGATGTCTTCTGTATTCACAAAACCTCCAGCACTGAACTCTTCCACAATACCACAAAAGGGTTAAGGTGTGAAGGCACTTGCTGCCATGAAAGGCGCAATATTTGGGTGCACTGACGCCTGTGCCAGATTTATATCATTTTAATTTTTTGAACCACATGGTCCAACCCTGCACTCTTCCACAATACCACAGAGGGGTTACTGTATGATTGTACTTGCTGGCCTGGCAGTCTAGGCACCAAAGGCACAATATCTGGGTGCACTGACTGTAAGGGCAGAGGCTATGACCCCTGTGTAGTGTTGTGTGTATGGAACCCAATGGCAAGCAGAAGGAGACCAGGAGATGTATGATCAGTTGAGCATTTACTGGATGGAACAAAATATAAGTCCAGAACAAAAGATAACGCAAAGATTTCTTTGACAAGAGTAAAGTCCAGAACAAAGGATTGTAGAGGTAGATAACACAAGCTGTAATCTTTGAAATAGACATGGGTAGGTGAATTGGACTTGAAGATAGGATCTGGAACTGGTACCGTGGGTATGGAAGCAAGCCTGGAGATGGAGCTGGTGCCGTGGAAGCAAGCCTGGAGATGGAGCTGGTGCCGTGAAGCAAGCCTGGA
This sequence comes from Leptobrachium leishanense, assembly GCA_009667805.1. NCBI lineage: Eukaryota > Metazoa > Chordata > Amphibia > Anura > Megophryidae > Leptobrachium > Leptobrachium leishanense. Next base: position 108,493,915 of record CM019068.1, on the reverse strand, counting down.
GATGGAGCTGGTGCCGTGGAAGCAAGCCTGGAGATGGAGCTGGTGCCGTGGAAGCAAGCCTGGAGATGGAGCTGGTGCCGTGGAAGCAAGCCTGGAGATGGAGCTGGTGCCGTGGAAGCAAGCCTGGAGATGGAGCTGGTGCCGTGGAAGCAAGCCTGGAGATGGAGCTGGTACCGTGGAAGCAAGCCTGTAGATGGAGCTGGTAACGTGGAAGCAAGTCTGTAGATGGAGCTGGTACCGTGGAAGCAAGCCTGTAGATGGAGCTGGCACCGTGGAGGCAAGCCTGTAGATGGAGCTGGCACCGTGGAGGCAAGCCTGGAGAGGGAACTGGCACTGTGGTAGCAAGCCTGAAGATGGAACTGGTACCGTGGAAGCAGGTCTGGAAGCGGAGCTGGTACCGTGGAAGCAGGTCTGGAAGCGGAGCTGGTACCGTGGAAGCAGGTCTGGAAGTGGAGCTGGTACCGTGGAAGCAGGTCTGGAACTCGGGATTCTCTTGGAACAGCTACGAAGAGGGACCACTGGATAACGTGGTGGTGAACCACAGTATAACCTGGTTAATGAACTGGGAAAGGCGGCAGATTTAAATAGGGTTCAGAGGATCATAAGAACACCGTTCACCTGGGGCTCGTAGGTGGAGTTGGGATACCTGAGGTTAATTGGTGGCATACGAGGATCTCCAGTGCAGGTGTAATGCAGTACCTTTATTTGACCAGCAGAGGACCAGTACCAAGGTCTTCATGCTTTGGGATGGACGATCGCGCATGCGCGCTTGGTTTCTGCTCAGTTGGATCCCGGAGGCGGCGTGGGACACATCCTGGCTCTCCTCCTCCGAGTTGAAGACCGGAACCAGGGAGCGACGCACCACGAGGGACCTCGGGTGAGTATGTAAAGTGTCCCAACATGGCGGCCGCGGTCGGACATGAAAGGCATGAAAGGCACGAACCTTCGCAGGCGTGGGGCATGACACTGACGCCCTGACCAGATTCATATATTTTCAATATAGGACCACATGGTCCACCCCTGCATTCTTCCACAATACCACAGAGGGGTTACTGTATGATTGTACTTGCTGGCCTGGCAGTCTGGCACCAGAGGCACAATATCTGGGTGCACTGACGCCTTGACCAGATTCATATCTTTTTAATATAGGACCACATGGTCCACCCCTGCATTCTTCCACAATACTACAGAGGGGTTACTGTATGATTGTACTTGCTGGCCTGGCACCAAAAGCACAATATCTGGGTGCACTGCCACTGACGCCTGTATCAGATTCATATCCTCAGAGGGGTTACGGTGTGACGGCACTGTTGCCGACGCTAAAGGACCAATTTTAAAGCACCTATTGTTACTTTCATCCAAAGCCTGCATAAGTTTCACAATAATTTAGCCAAAAAAAATCACTAAACTTTTTCTATGTGTCCGAAAATGTCTCCTCTTTTCATACAGACTGCCGCCCCAGACAGTTGTTTATGGATAGATTAAAGGAAAAGCATTTACCATCATTTGAAATGTAATTTTTTTGTTTTTAAGTGTTTCTATACATCCTAGAAATCCGCCACTTCACGGGCAGGTTATGGGGACCTCCTAGGCACGATATTTGAAGGAATTTTTTGTTTTTATTTTTAACCCTTATTTCATGGAAAACTCACTGTCCCTTTAACCACTTGAATGCTAAGGACGCGCTCAGCGCGTCCTCAGCATTCCCGCTGGTATGCGGAGGACGCGCTGAGCGCGTCCTCGCATTGGGGTCAGCGTTCGGCCGGGTTCCGGCCGATCGCTGGCCCCTCCGGTGCGGGCTGACATCCTGGATGTCAGCCCGGCATCCGGAGCAGTGGCCGCCATTATTATGTGTCATCGCGCCCCCGCGATGACACATAATTCAGGCGCCCCCCCCGCATGTGCGGAGGAGGCGCCTGAAAGGGAGGGGGGGGAGGTCCTTCGGACCTCTCTCCCTCCCGATCGGCGGCTCACAGGGGCTTAACCCAGGCATCATTTGGAAGGGCACAGCCTGCCCTTCCAAATGATGCCTGGCATTAACCCCTGGGGAGCTGGATCGCAAATCGGCGCTGAAAAGCGCCGATTTGCGATCCTTCCCGGGAGCTGGCCGACATCTTGGATGTCGGCCAAGCTTCCGGGAACTCCCCCAGAGGACTGGCGTCATCGTGCGCAGCACGATGACGCCAGTCCTAGCATTAACCCCAAACTGCCACGAACTGTGGAGATAGGGAGTTCCAATGAACTCCCTATCTCCCGATCCGTGGCAGTTAGGGGTTAAATTTTGATATCGTTGGATCGGCCAGAGCATGGCCGTTCCAACGATACCAAACATGAAAGTAAAAAAAATTGTAAAAAAAAAAAAAAAAAAGAAAAATAAAAATAAAAAAAAATAAAAAAAAATTAAAAAAAAATAAACACTTTTTTTTTATTTTTTTTGGTTTGTTAATGCAGCAATATTGTTCCCATTTCAATTATAATGTGAACAATGATGCTGCATTAACGATTTTTGTATGCGGTGCGTTTGTTAAAAATGGTGTCATTTTCCCCAAAAAAAAATGTAACGAGACCCCATCTCTAATTTTTTTAACAAGCGCACCCCATACAAAATATAACCGCAATTGCTCGCGTCTTAAAATGTGGAAAAAAACACTTTACACGCTGTAAATTATTGAAAATACATATTTTATTGCATTTTTTGTTATAATATACAAACATGACATAACGTATACATATAATAATGACATATTATGAATCTACCGAGTCTGACGGAAAGAACGATATATAATATGTCGATGTCATATGTCACGGAATGGCCCAGCACCCTCAGCCAGGGGCGGTGCACAGTGACAGTGGTGGCTTTGGACACTTAGGTGTGGTGGCACGCACCTAGTTTTATAAGTACTTTTTATTAGATGTGATT
>CM019068.1:108342567-108490895 GCA_009667805.1 Leptobrachium leishanense | reverse complement strand
TCTTTTAAAGTAATGTTAACGCAATAAAAATGGTATCACCACGTGCTGCTATACTCGTGATATATATATATTTTTTCTTCAGGTAATAGGGGTTGTGGAATTCGTGGGTGAGTTCCCTCACTTTTTTTCCCAGGACTTGACCCCTGAAAAGTAGTACACGTTTGTGAAGAACAGTTGATCCAAAAGTGATAGAAAAATAACAAATGGAATCTCACTCACATTAATGAGTCTGAGGTGCTCCTTCTAAGTACCACAGCATTCACAAGCTAAAAAGTTGTCTCTGCCGTCTTTGCTTTTCACTTAAAAAGCAAAACTACATGGATATATACACTAAGCAATCCATAAATGAAGACTCACTAACACACTAGTACAGGGCTCAAAATTCAAGCTACTAGCCAGGCCTTAAGAGTTACTCGCCACCCAACCCTTATCCTTAACTCTGCCCCTAAACACACCCTCTTAAATTATTATTTATCATTAATAATATAACAAAGCAGTGGAAACATAAAGGGAAATAATGTGTGGAGTGTATGAGCGTATCACAGAGCTCCACAGCAATAAAACTCGCGCTCATACACACCGCACATTACTGAGTTTTATTGCTGTGCAGCTCTGTGATGCACTCATACACACTGTACATATCAGGGAGCTCCACAGTAATAAAACTCACGCTCATACACACCGCACATTAATGAGTTTTATTGCTGTGGAGCTCTGATACGCTCATACACACTGCACATTACTGTGAGTTTTATTGCTGTGGAGCTCTGTGATACGCTCCTACACACTGCACATTATTGTGAGTTTTATTGCTGTGGTGCTCTGATACAGTCATACACACTACGCATCAGAGCACCACAGCAATAAAACTCACAATAATGTGCAGTGTGTAGGAGCGTATAGGAGCTCCAATGCCTTTTTTTATACCCCCTCTCATTCTTTTTACTCCCTCTTTTTTTTAGTCCCTCTCTCTTTTCACCCCCTCTCATTCTCTTTTTCACCCCCTCTCACTTTCTTTTTCATCCCCTCTCCCTTTTCTTTTAAACCCCCTCTCTCATTCTCTTTTTCACCCCCTCTCTCATTCTCTTTTTCACCCCCTCTCACTTTCTTTTTCATCCCCTCTCCCTTTCTTTTTCATCCCCTCTCTCATTCTCTTTTTCATCCCCTCTTTTTCACCCCTCTCTTTCCTTTTCACCCCCTCTCTCATGCTCTTCTCCACCCCCTCTCTCATGCTCTTCTCCACCCCCTCTCTCATGCTCTTTCACCCCCCTCTCTCATACTCTTTCTCACCCCCTCTCTCATGCTCTTTCTCACCCCTCTCATGCTCTTTAACCCCCTCTCTCATGCTCTTTCTCATCCCCCTCTCTCATGCTCTTTAACCCCCTCTCTCATGCTCTTTCACCCCCCTCTCTCATGCTCTTTCACCCCCCTCTCTCATGCTCTTTCACCCCCCTCTCTCATGCTCTTTCCACCCCTCCTCTCATTGTCTTCTCTTTTTACACCCCCTCTCCCCCAAAACAGTTACTTACCAAAGTCAGCAAATTGGGCTGCTCTGTCCTCCTTCCTGGATGCAGGCTGGCTCCATCTCTTCTGTGTGCTGATCGGGGCTGCAGCGTAACTCATAACAAGAGTCTGGGAATGCATGCTGCATTGGTGCTGCCCCCTCCCACTCGTCACCTGACCTACCCACGTGATGCTTCGTAGACTCGCAGCACTTACGCTGCGACTGTGCGACACCTCACATGGGTGGGCAGGTGACCCGCGAACGTGAATCTCGCGGGTAACGCAGGAGGAGGCAGCGCTGATCAGACAGACAGCTCTGGATTCAGACTCCAAGAGTCCGATACCGGAGCTGTGAATTAAGGCGGTGGCACACTGAACCTGGCCCCAACAACCAACGGGTCAGTCTGCCCCACTCGCCCGCAGCTAATTTCCACTCGCCGAATGCGAGCAGGCGAGTGGAAATTTTGAGGTCTGCACTAGTATATACACACACACAGGTACACATGGAGAGATACAGATACACTTACACTGACAGTGACACTGTCAGATAAACACATATCGACTCTATCATACATATTTATCCATGAATCTGGCACTCAGAATCCATTTGCATGCTTGCCCAGTGCAACTCTCAGCTCACTGTGATGACATCCAAGGAAGTGGCACTCAAGGTCTTTTCATAAATCACTTGGTATCTTTATTGTTCGACGTTTCAGTTTACACTTTCTTCAGGATAAGAATACAATACAAACAACCCCTTAAATAGAAGAAATAACTCACCCACTTAGTGCTCCCCTCCACCACATGTTACCGGCACGAAGAACGCCGTCTCCTCCTAATGACGTCAGACTCATTCATCACCCCGTGTGACTAATCATCATGAAAAATCGTTACTCTATCATATGTAGCGCTGTGTTAAAATCTTGCTGCTGGCAGTACCTATTTTTGGCCACAAGATGGAGACAATCGCGATTAGAGACACTGGACATTGGGACTACATTTCCCGGCGTGCTTTGCAAAAAGACAGGAAGTGGGTGGGACCGCAGCACACTTACATCCCGAACCTCGTGGAGAACGCGCCAGAGCGCGCCAGGGAACGAGAGAGAGCAGACGCAGTGCAGACATCGCGAGAGGGCCTAGGCCAGAGCGCGAGTGAGACCTGCCAGTTTCTTTATCCGGTCATTCAGCACAAGGTGAAGGAGACCTCCAAGTTCCAGAGATTGCTGCAGATCGAACAATCCGAAGACCTCGAGTGAGGAGTTACCGCGAGTTGATCGGATACAGAGAGCAGGCTGGGAGCTGGACAAGTCATGGACAAGCTACGGAAAGTCAGACAACGGATCCGGCCGCAAGTATCCCCCAGTCAATATCGAGCGGAGAGACGTCCTGGGTCAGCGGAGCCTAAAGCAACCGGTGGATGGGTGAGAGGCCTCCAAGGCATTTGTAAATAAAGAACACGCTGCTGTTTTCTCTTTAAAGTCCACAGGGCCCCAACTTGACTAGTCGAAGACATTCCTTAAGTAAATTCACTGGCCAGTTGAACAGTACCCGGGTACCACACACACACATACACACCTTTTACATTTCGGGACTTAACCTGTGCAGGACTTATTCTGTTACGATCGGAACAGGGTTAAAGATACGTTCCGAATAATATTTTTCTCTTTTTCCGCTGCGCGTTTACCGTAATACGAAGAGATTGTATTTTTGGGTTTCGCTACGTGTCCTTTTTTTCGAACTATCAGGCAATTGCATTTCTTTTCTGTTCGGTTGCAATATTTTATTTTTTCCGAAATACGAAGCCTCGTGTTTCGTTTCTTTTTCCGCTACGCGTTTTACCGCGATACGAAAATATATGTAATAATACCTGTGAATACCGTGTCTCAACGTCTGCTTACTATTTTAGTAAACTATTTAAATGATAAAAACTCACAACGGTGTTGGAGTATATTTATTCCCTAGTGCGGGGAGACTGACCCGTGGTTCATTTTCAGCGGCTCCTCCGGGAGTGAGCGCTACACGTGGGGGCTCGTTTCCGGATCCAGTCTCTGGAAACCCGCATCTAAAGGGTTAAATATGGATCCAGACACTGTTGCCGAGTGTGTGAGGAGCACAGTAGTCAGTTAGAATGTTGTATAGTCATGGATATTCCCGCAGACACTTGGGCCGAAGATCAGATTCGCCAGGCCGTGGCCGCGCTGACACCAGACCATCGGGGGTTAATTCTGGACATTGTAAAGAACACAGATACCCTCACACGTATGTTCTTCTTGAATGGAGAAAGGGTGTTCCACCATGTTTTCAGGGCGCGAGCGTGAAACTGACCGATGAGGTGGAAGTCCAACTAATTCAGCCAAGTGCACCACGTGGCGAATCCGCAAGTGTTCCCGCGCCTAGTCCGTTGGCCATGATCGGGCCTGAATTTATCGTGGCTATTGGAGATCTACTGGCTAAATGTCAGAAAACAAGCCCTCCTCACACTAACTTCGGTTATCGACGGTTAAGAAATTTCACAGGAAACGTACCAACTCCGGCGGGAGAAGAAACCTTTGAAGAATGGGTGGAACAGGCGATGCAGGCTCTGGATGAGTGGGATGTCCCTGAGGCCCAGAAAAAGCAAAGGATCACCGAGAGTTTAAAGGGACCTGCGTCAGAAGCGGTGAGAAAACCTGAAACTGAGTAGAAAAGATTGTACTGCTTTAGATTACTTAAACGTTCTTGAAGAAGTTTTTGGGCGAACCGAAAAGGCGACCGAACTGGTATATCAGTACGAACACACCTATCAGAGAAGAGGTGAAAGGATGACCGAGTACATGAGGCGCCTAGATAAGATTCTACACCAGATACTCCTGAAGAAAGGGACCGAACCGGCCGAAGTAGATAAGATCCGAATAAAACAGATCCTGAGGGGTTCTCAACCTCTAGATCCAGTAATGATGCAGCTGAGAAGCAGAGCAGGTAACCAAGAGCTGAAGTACCTGGAACTGATCCGAGTTGTACGAGAGGAAGAGGCTTTACTGGAAGAGAAATCCTTCAGGCGGGGGGAAAGGGCGTATGCACAACCTGTGAGACATAACGACGGTCTGCAGCCTGAAAGTGACTCTCTAGATACTTATGGATCTGACGGGGACGAACAAGAACACCTAGTCGTTTTTAAATCTACAGAAAGGGCTGTCAAAGAATCGAACCTCCCTGAACGTGGTGAATTGTCCAAAACCGTCAAGAAAGTACAGGAAGCTCAAGCTGAATTGCAACAAGCGCACGCGGAACTGTGCCGAGTGTTGATGAAGGTGACCGAAATGCAGGCAGAAATGCAGAAATTCCTCACAGGTATGCAGACGACGGGAGTTGCTGCGGCGTCTGGTCCAAGTCCTTTACCCAAATCTCAACAAGCAACTACGTCTCCGCTCTCTAAGAAGAGATGTTTCGGTTGTGGAGAAATGGGCCATTTCCGCGCACAGTGCAAAGGCCGAAAGCCTGAGAAGGATAGAGTCGAGGGACTGTTGGAAGCCCTAGAAGGACTGTTATCTACCTCACCGGCGGGAAACGCCAGAGGGTACAAGTGAAGGAGCAACTTAGGTGCCCAAAGGTTGAACCCCGCTCCAAAAACCAAGCCAAGACTAAGAGGGCGAGAGGGCCCAAAGCCGAGCCAACTGCTGAGCCTGCCAGGACTGAAAGAGTCACTCCCTTAGCATCCGGGTCTACGTCATGGGGAAGCAATGCACACCCAAAACCTACCCCGGCCAAGAAAAAGGCCAGGGTACAGCAAACTGGGTCTAAGCGTCCGGATACCGCCACCAAGTTTCCTGACCAACTGATAGGTCCTTCTCCTATTGTGCCAATCCAAGTGGAAGGAGTCTACACTAAAGCCCTGTTAGATTCAGGGGCTCAAGTGACATTGATCTACAAAGACTTCTACGAGAAACACTTAAAGCACATTCCTCTGCAAGAATTGAAGGATTTGGAAATATGGGGTATCGGCACTGAGAAACTCCCTTATGACGGGTACCTGCAAGTGAGGTTGGAGATCGGATCTGAAGTCATCGGGCAGTCTGGGGGTTGTGATGCATTGGCCATTGTGTGTCCTCGACCCTCAGGTGCGAACAGAAGCTCCCTGATAGTGGGGACGAATACTGACCTAGTGCGGCGTCTCCTGACACCTATTGTATTGGAAGAAGGTTCGACTCAAGGAGTGCACCCGATGTTACGTCCGGTCTATCAGAGGATGGTCGAAGAACGAAAGGCACCGGCCGAGGTGGGGCGCCTATGGAGACTGGGGGGAACAGAGAAGGTTCTGCAAGCAGGAGAAGTAGCGAGTTTCCGGGCTTCAGTCAAGTTGAACGGATCGCAACCAGGTCCTTATGTGGTGTTGGGAACCGATTTTAATCATGGGAGTGAAACCGGAGTCGAAGTAATTCCTGAAGTAATCTCCACCAAAGCTCTGAAGAGAACACGAGGAAGAGTCTCGGTCAGCGTGTGCAATGTGACGGATTCTCCAGTAGTCCTTAAAGCACGAATGCCTATCGGGCAAGTAGAGTCTGCTACACCCTCTCTACCGATTTAGGAGGGGGAGTGGAAAAAGAGATTCCAGATGAAAGATTCTACCCCAAAGACGCTCCCATTTCACCTGAGTGGAAGAAACGTCTTCAGTCTCAAGTCCTAAAGTGGAAGGAATTGTTCTCGAAAGATGAGTTCGATGTGGACCTAGCTAAGAGTACTGAGCATCGCATTCGGTTACAAGAAGACAAGCCATTTTGTGAAAGATCAAGGCGAGTTCCGCTAGGAGACTTGGATGATCTGCGAGAGCAGCTGAATGAATTGCAAAGAACCAAGGTGATCCAAGAGTCCAGGAGTCCATACGCATCTCCCATAGTGTTGGTCCGGAAGAAAAATGGTTCTGTCCGCCTATGCATAGACTACCGCACATTAAACCGGAGAACTATCCCCGATCAATATGCCACTCCTCGGATAGAAGATGCCCTACAGTGTTTGTCTGGAGCAAAGTGGTTTAGTGTACTAGACCTGCGAAGCGGATATCACCAGATACCCATGCATCCTGAGGACAAGGAGAAAACTGCGTTCATCTATCCACTGGGGTTCTTTGAATTCAACAGAATGCCTCAAGGCCTTACGGGGGCTCCAGCCACGTTCCAACGGTTAATGGAGAAGACAGTCGGGGATATGAATCTAATCGAAGTATTAGTGTACCTGGATGATATAATTGTGTTTGGGAAGACTCTGGAAGAACTTGAACAACGTTTGGAGAAGGTCTTGAAGAGGCTCCATGAAGAGGGGCTGAAACTGTCTCTGGAGAAATGCCAATTCTGTCTACCGTCTGTTACGTATCTAGGACATGTGGTCTCAGCAGAAGGTGTTTCGACAGACCCTCGGAAGTTGGAGGCCGTAGCTTCTTGGCCTAGACCCCGAAACGTCACTGAACTTAGATCTTTCTTGGGATTCTGTTCCTACTATCGAAGATTTGTGGGAGGATTCGCGAAAATAGTTCAACCACCGAACAAACTCCTGCAGAAGGAAACCACGGAAGAAGGCTGCAAGGTCTCTGACCAAAACTCGTCAGCTCCAGGGCCAAGGAAAGCTCGAGAGTCTATACAAGGCGAATGGACCAGTCAATGTGAAGGAGCTTTCGTGAAGCTGAAAGAGAGTCTAACCCGAGCTCCTGTTTTGGCCTATGCGGACCCTCACAAGCCGTATGAGCTACATGTGGATGCCAGCCGAGAAGGTCTGGGAGGAGTCCTGTATCAGGAGTATGGTGGATTGCTGAGGCCTGTAGCGTACGTGAGCCGGAGCCTTACGCCTTCTGAAAAGAACTATCCTACTCACAAGTTGGAGTTCCTAGCCTTAAAGTGGGCAGTGGTAGACAAGTTAAAAGACTATCTGTATGGAGCCGAGTTTGTGATCAAGACGGATAACAATCCTCTTACCTACATCCTTACTACCGCAAAACTGGACGCAACGGGACATCGGTGGTTGGCCGCTTTATCAGGGCTTCGGTTCAGCCTGAAGTATCGCCCTGGGGTGAATAATCGAGATGCTGATGCGTTATCGAGAAGACCCTACACTACAGAATGGACTCAGATGACTCCAGACGGGGTGCAAGCTTTGTGTCAAGGAACAGAGCGCCGGGTCAAAGGAGGGATTGAAGCAGAGGCCATAGGAGTCATGGCTGCGGCTGTTCCTGAGTTTTACTGTAACCCTACGCAGTTAAGGGATGAAAGTTTACCTACCTTTTCGAGACAGGACCTGAAAGCGGATCAGGTCAGAGACCCTTTAATTGCCTTGACCATAAAGGCCCTGACTGCAAACCAGCGAGAGATTTTGTTAACTAACTCCCCGAGTGGAGCCAGATTGGTCTATAAAGAGTGGGAGCGGTTAAAAATGTTGGATGGGGTGGTCTACCGAAGGGGCCCCTCAACCAACTCTGAAGAGATTCAACAGTTATTCCTCCCACTAAACATAGGGAGAGTGTGCTGCGATCACTACATGATGAGCATGGACATTTGGGTGCTGAGAGAACTTTTAAGCTGGTGCGAAATAGGTTCTATTGGCCTTGCATGAGAGCTGAAGTGGAAAGTTATTGTCATTCCTGTCTGAGATGCATTCAGAGAAAGACTCTACCGACCCGAACCTCCAATGAGCCATCTGCAGAGCCAGGGACCCATGGATTTGGTGTGCATTGACTTCCTGTGCTTAGAGCCGGATGCTAGCGGGCAAGGGAACATTCTAATAGTGACGGATCATTTCACTCGATACGCCCAAGCTTTTTCCACAAAAGATCAACACGAGGAGGTTGTCGTTGTTCCCGAGTGGTGGGAGAGTAACTTGAGGCCTGAAGCTCCTGAATTTCTGCTGGAAGTCCCTGAGACTGTTGAAATCCCTGAAGCTCTTGAATTTCAGTTGGAAGTCCCTGAGGCTGTTGGAATCCGGTAGCTCCGGAAGCTGAAGCTTATTCAGGTGATTATAGTTCTATGCCTTCACTGGAGGGATCATACTCTGAAGAAACGTCTGCTCCAGTGAGAGAGAGAAGGATTGAGCCAACACCTATAGTACTTCCACCTGAAGAGGAACTGATTGAGCCAGAACAAAACGCCTGTTCGACCGCCCCAACGCCTCACCTACGACTCACCAGGACATAGCAACTGAAGAGGCCATTACCACTGTACAGAGGTTGCCCGAAGTGTCTGCTATGCTAGCTGAGGTAGCCCAAAGTATGGATCAATTGGAGGAAGTGTTCCTAACCCATTACATGTATGCTGCTGAACCTGTACATTGTATGTAAACTGTATTCAAATATTGTGGAAATGTATGTAACTGTTGTACCTGCTTGGAGAGACCCAAGAGTTCTAGGAGGGGGAGAGTGTAGCGCTGTGTTAAAATCTTGCTGCTGGCAGTACCTATTTTTGGCCACAAGATGGAGACAATCGCGATTAGAGACACTGGACACTGGGACTACATCTCCCGGCGTGCTTTGCAAAAAGACAGGAAGTGGGTGGGACCCAGCACACTTACATCCCGAACCTCGTGGAGAACGCGCCAGAGCGCGCCAGGGAACGAGAGAGAGCAGACGCAGTGCCAGACATCGCGAGAGGGCCTAGGCCAGAGTGCGAGTGAGACCTGCCAGTTTCTTTATCGGGTCATTCAGCACAAGTGAAGGAGACCTCCAAGTTCCAGAGATTGCTGCAGATCGAACAATCCTAAGACCTCGAGTGAGGAGTTACCGCGAGTTGATCGGATACGGAGAGCAGGTGGTGAGCTGGATAAGTCGTGGACAAGCTACGGAAAGTCAGACAACGGATCCGGCCGCAAGTATCCCCAGTCAATATCGAGCGGAGAGACGCCCTGGGTCAGCGGAGCCTAAAGCAACCGGTGGATGGGTGAGAGGCCTCCAAGGCCATTTGTAAATAAAGAACACGCTGCTGTTTTCTCTTTAAAGTCCACAGGGCCCCAACTTGACTAGTCGAAGACATTCCTTAAGTAAATTCACTGGCCAGTTGAACAGTACCCGGGTACCACACACACATACACACCTTTTACATTTCGGGACTTAACCTGTGCAGGACTCATTCTGTTACGAATCGGAACAGGGGTTAAAGATACGTTCCGAATAATATTTTTCTCTTTTCCGCTGCGCGTTTACCGTAATACGAAGAGATTGTATTTTTGGGTTTCGCTACGTGTCCTTTTTTTTCGGACTATCAGGCAATTGCATTTCTTTTCTGTTCGGTTGCAAATATTTTATTTTTTCCGAAATACGAAGCCTCGTGTTTCGTTTCTTTTTTCCGCTACGCGTTTTACCGCGATACGAAAATACTGTAATAATACCTGTGAATACCGTGTCTCAACGCCTGCTTACTATTTTAGTAAACTATTTAAATGATAAAAACTCATAACGGTGTTGGAGTATATTTATTCCCTAGTGCGGGGAGACTGACCCGTGGTTCATTTTCAGCGGCTCCTCCGGGAGTGAGCGCTACACATACATATAGATATTGGCGGAAAACAGGGACACTGACATACTGAAACACTGACATATACAGTACAAAATGTACAAATAGACAAACACTGAAAGATTTGCATACATAGATACTAATAACCAAAACAGAGTGCTGGCTCAAGTTCTTGTCTGGCTAGGGGCGTGACAAAAGGTGGAGCCACCTTTTTCTTTAGAAAATATTTTTGATATCAGCTTCAGCATACAAGTATTAAAATAATCAAAAAACAATACTATATGCATGTTTGATGATAGTTATATGTATATTTGTTACTGTGTGAGAAATCATGTTTGTTATGGTTGCCTGTGTGGCACTGGAGCTATCATGACTGAGGCTGGGGTCAGACGAACGCAGTGCGAACATGCGTTTAGCCACACTTTATTACGGCCGTGATAGCAGCAAATGACGTCCAACGCAGGCCCATTCACGAAGTACGGCCGCACGAAAGTTCGGCCGCACAACGCAAGCGGCGAACGAATGCTTTTTTGCAAGAAAGTCAAACCGCTAGTACTGATGTACAGAGTGCGCTGCGTCCACATAGCAGCGTGTGTGCATGATTAGGAGACGTCAGACGCTGCTCATGTCTGGCCAACATAACGTCCAGACACCCAAAGTTTCCTGGTTTGGATCCGTAAAAAATACGGCCGAAAGCGCGCATCGTATGACCGCTATCGCGTCTTCCGTGAAAAAATGTGTTCGGACACATCAACACACTTTTTGACGGTAGACGTGAAAAATGCGTTCGTCTGACCCTAGCCTGAATGACATGAGTGCCGGCTGGGTGGAATAGAGGTAACATCACTGCTCTATAACCGTGGAGAGAGACTGTGGAGACACAGGCTCGATCCCCGGCAAGAGCACCTTTCCAGTAAGTGTCCTTGGGCAAGACACCTAACGGTACATACTCACCACCCAGGACATACTTGAAAACGAGAGAAATCTCAATGTATCCTTCCTGGTAAAATCCTTTCCCAACAAAAAAAATAATAAAAAATGTGTGTCTTAGTAGGAGAAGAATAACAGGGTAATTCAAAGAGAATCGAAAAGTCACAGCACGTTCGGTGACTTTTCATTCTCTTCAATTCGGTTCGTTTTGCCGATCCCATTTCGGTGACCCTGCGGTGTATTCAGCAAGCACCACAGGGTCCCCGAATTGCAGGGAAAGGCTGCTGCAAACCCGACGAAAATTAACCGCAAAGCCCGGCGAATGCACGCCGAAAACCCGCAAAAACATCTGGATTAACCCACCGAAAACCACGGAAAAACCCGAGCAGGAGCCGATCACACACAGCGAAGCCGCCGGAAAAAGCCGACACCGCAGACGAGTGAAGTGAATAAATTAGAAAAACTGTTTGCTTGAATGTTTGAAAAGTGAAACGCTGTTTGCAAAGAAACTACTGAGCGAAAATGTCTGAAATTTACACATAAGGTCCAGGGAATGATAATAAAAAGGGCTGTTACAGAAAAAATAAGTACCGTAAATTTAAAAAAAAAATCAGACTTTTTAAAAAAAAAAAAAAAAAAACATCCTAAAAAATCTGTAAATAAAGAGACTCTTTACTGCAGAATTTTATAATGAATGGTTTATTAGATATTGAATTAAAACCGGAATGTTTTTAACATTGAAGCCTATGGGATTCGCCTGAATAAATCTGCCTCATGAAACCACCGAATGGCAGGGCAATTCGGGAACCTTTCACTGCTGGTTTGTGTTCTCTGAATAGCCAAAGCAGTACTTTTTCATGCGGATTTCACTGCCCTCGAACAGGCACCGAACAAGCACCGTATGTGCAGGCAATTCGCCAGGATTTTGCAAATTGCCTGCTCTCTGGATAGCCGAATGGCCAAGAAAGGTAACGAACGCTAATTTTCTGCGATCGGTTACCTTTCTCAAGCAATTCGGATCTCTTTGAATTACCCTGTAAGTATGTGGTTGGCTGAGTGCAATTGGAGAATGTGGCTGGCTGAGTTATGTGTGTGAAGTATGAAGCTGACTAACTAGGAACAAAATATTTGATTGACTTAGTAAGATGGAGCTCATTGTGTGTCACTGACAGATTTATACAAAGCATTGACACAGTGAGATTCACAAATACATCCAGATACACATAACCATAGACAAACCCACATACAGCTGAATCTGACAGATCCACTGCAACATCTATACAGACAGACAGAGCCATACTGACAGATTCATATACTTACAGATATATGTAGGTCCACCCAGTTATACATCATAACATAAGCACTCACAGGTGTATATACTCACAAAGGCACAAACAGGCACTCCCAGTTAAACACTCATACAGAGACTCATAGGTGCTCACAGGTATACACACACAGAAACACACAGGGGCTCACAGGCTCTTAGAGAAATGTATGTAAAAATGTGTCTTTAAATCTGGTTTGATAGTCACTTAAGTTACAGTAATCAACTAACAAAGAGCCCTATCACCTCCTTCACGCTAACGCTAGCGTGAGTGTTAGCGTTAGCTTAAATGAGGTGATAGCGCTGAGTGTGAATCTCCTCCAATTCGCTAACGGGTTAAAAAACCCATTAGTGAATCGGTAGTAGTGTTTTTTTGCTCGAGGTTACTGTACATTGCGCTCTCTATACTTAACATGGGGAGTGCAAAGTTCAAGCACAGTGTAACTAGCGTTAGGATTAATTACTAACAGCTGGCGCTAACAAAAAAGTTAACACCAGCTCAGAACTCAAATACTAACCTCTCTTCCTGCGGCGAGAATGGCGGCCCAATCTGCTGCTTGTGGCCGCCAGGAGCAGAGGGAGACTGGGGAAAAAACTCCCCAGTCTCCCTCCACGATCATTCCACTGACCAGCAAGATCTTGTGAGAGGCGAAATCCTGCCGGTCATGTGACCTGGCAGGAGAAGCCTCCATGGAGTCCTATGGAATCCATGGAGCGGATGCTTGGGATGGCACATTAGCGATGCCCCCAGCATCCGCAAGCATAGTGGCTGCTACGGGGAAGGATGCTGGACTCAAAATAGAATTAAATTCAAAATCCTTACTCTGATCTACAAAGCTCTCACTAACTCAGCTCCACACTACCTGTCCTCACTAATCACCAAATACACCCCAACCTGCTTCCTAAGATCAAACAGTGACCTGTGCCTAGCTTCTTTCCGCATGACCTCTTCCCATGATAGACTGCAGGATTTCTCACGCACAGCCCCGTCCTCTGGAACGATCTCCCTCATATTGTCTGACTTTCCTAGTCTCTCCTCCTTCAAACTCTCCCTTAAGACATTCCTACTCAGGCAAGCCTACCACCCAACTCCTAATAAACCTCATTGCCCCAACCAGTCACTCTCACCTTGCAGTTCTCTCCTCCTGTTTCCACCCCCAACCCTTCTAGATTGTAAATTCTCACAGTAATGTAAGTTCTCCTTTGCTGGTTTATCAAAACGTTGTTCAGTCTCAATGTATTGTAACCCTGTCTATATCACGCCCATTGTTCAGCACTGTGGAATATGCTGGCGCTATATAAATAGATAATAATAATAAGAAGAAGAACGTTCTTTAACCTCTTCGCTGCGAAGCAGGAAGCGGTGGCTGCGGAGGACGCGAAGCAGGAAGCGGTGGCTGCGGAGGACGCGTCCTTTGTCAGCCCAGTATCCGGGACCGCATTGGGCACTGATAGATGTCATCGCACCAGCGCGATGACATCTATTACAGGCACCCCCCCTCTGAAGGGAGGAGGTCCTTTGGACCTCTCTCCCTCCCCTTCCGTAAGGGGCACGAGCAAAAGCCAGGTACCGTTTGGAAGCGCACAGCCTGCCCTTCCAAGCGGTGGTTGGCTTTAACCCCTTGGGGCTGGATCGCAATTCAGCGCCAACAGGCGCCGTATCGCGGTCCCCTCCCGGAGCTGGCCGACATCATCTTGGATGTCGGCCAAGCTTTCGGGATCTCCTCCGGACAACTGACGTCATCACGCATAGTGCGATGACCTCAGTTCTGGAGTTAACCCCTAGCTGCCACCAATGGTGGAGATAGGGGGTTCCAAATGAACCCCCTATCTCCTGATCCGTGGCAGCTAGGGGTTAATGTGTGGTATCATTGGAACAGCCAAAGCATGGCCTTTCCATTGATACCAAACATGGCCATGTTAAAAGTAAAAAATGAAAATAAAAAAATAAATAAAATAAAAATAAACAGGTTTTTTTGTTTTTTGTTTTATTAATGCAGCAATATTGGTCCCATTTCATTTATAATGTGAACAATGATGCTGCACTAACGATTTTTCTATGGGGTGAGTTTGTTAAAAATCACGTAATTTTCCCCCAAAAAAATCTAACGAGTCCCCCATTTCAATTTTTTTTAACAAGCGCAACTCATAGAAAGTATAACCGTAAACGCTCGCATGATAAAATGTGCAAAAACACACTTTACACGC
This sequence comes from Leptobrachium leishanense, assembly GCA_009667805.1. Lineage (NCBI taxonomy): Eukaryota > Metazoa > Chordata > Amphibia > Anura > Megophryidae > Leptobrachium > Leptobrachium leishanense. Next base: position 108,476,465 of record CM019068.1, on the reverse strand, counting down.
TGTAGATTATTGAAAGCTCTAATTTTATTGCATATTTTGTTATAATATTCAGGCAGGACATGACGTATACATATAATAATGATATATTAGGAATCTGCCACGTCTGCCGGAAAGAACGGTATATAATATGTCTAGGTCATATAAAAAAACGTGGCTTCAAATCGCGTTTAAACATGATGAGCAAAACCGGTAAAAATGAGCACAGCACAGAGGCGTGAAATGGATCAGCAGCGAAGGGGTTAAGGAAAGGTAGTCCTAAATTGCTCCTGAACTTCGCACAGGTCTGATCCACAGCTAGAGAAACGTTTGGTTGAGATTATTTCTGTTAAAGGAGACTCAACTAGCTATTAAATCCAAGTGTTCACTTACATTTCCCACAACACTGTGAACGTTTAATGGATTGTGTTTAAAAAGGAAATTAAAAATTATAATTGTGTGTTGTTACCATAAGCACATTGCTTTTATCTACGCTTGTGGCTTTGCTGAAGAAGAATGATATTTTAGGACCAATTTATTTCGAAAATCAAAAAATTCTAAAGGGTTCACACAATTTTTCGGGGTGATGCAGCAGGAAAATGATCCTACGCATTGAAGTATATCCACTCTCAAATGGCTTCAAAACAAAAACCAGAAGCACCTCGCCCTTTTTAGAGCAGCTCAGTCAGAGCTGATTCTGAAACCCCATAGAGATGTTGAGGAATGACCTCAGGAATCTGTGTGGAATGCTGTGTTAAGACACAACACTCAGCAGCACAATGAGGCTAGGGTCAGATGAACGCATTTTTCACGTCGTCCGTTAACCCTTTCGCTGCTGAGGCATTTCCTGCCCGTGTGCTGAGCTCATTTTTACCGTTTTGTGCTCATCATGTTTAAATGCGATTTGAAGTCAAGTTTTCTTATATGACCAAGACAAATTATATATCCTTTTTTTCAGCAGACTCCACAGATTCAAAATTTATCATTATTATGTGTATAAGTAAAGAGTTAAAAAAAAAAAGAAAAAAAAAGGGGAAAAAAGTAAAATTTTGTTAAAATTCAGAAGAACAACATTGCATATTTTTTTTCTATCTACACTTTATGACCAGAACTATTGTGGTTATATATTGATACATTAGGTGCCTTTTTAAAAATGGTGTAATGGAGAATATTTCATGTTTTTTTTGTACAAAAATATGCAGTTTTCTAAAAATCAAAAAAATCTGCTTTTTTCTTATGTCATGACTCATTGTATGTAATACATAAAATTAGTATATCTAAACCAATTGAAATGGAAAAGCTATATATTTTCTGAAACTAGACAAAATTCCGCAAAAAAAGAGACCTTTATGACACATTTTTAAATTTATTTTGTTATTCATAACTTTATTCAAAAAACATCATATTTAATGTAAAAAAAAAAATCATAATAGGTCAAGATTTATATTGCATAATTTCATATTAATTTTTGGGGTAAAATATTTTTGTTTTGCTTAACTATATAAATATATCCCTCCTATAAAATAATAGATCCAATTTGATTGCACAGATCAAGTTTAGGCAGCGTTGGAGGTGCTAATTTGCGCCATGCGCAAAATAAATTTAGAGAAGCTTTTTATGCCGGTTTTTGAAAGGAGGCATACCTGCAATTAAATGGCTCTAGCTCAACAGGGATCTAAAATATGCCAAATAAAGTATATATCCGGACAAAGTAGACTTCCAGATGAATCAAACGTGGGGTTACTTATTATTCTATCATAAATATTGAGCCCGCAACAACTTGTGGAATTTGGATTTGTGCGCAAAAAAAAAAAAAAAATTATTTCAATCACTTCAGACATGATAAAATCTTTGAAAACTAGGCCTTTCTCTAGCTCAACGCAAAGCCCCAACCCTTGTGATAAAAATGAGACCCAGGTTTAGTGGTCCGGGTCCCCCTAGATGGAGCACGAGGCGCTAATTTGCGCCATGCGCAAAATAAATTTAGAGAAGCTTTTTATGCCGGTTTTTGAAAGGAGGCATACCTGCAATTAAATGGCTCTAGCTCAACAGGGATCTAAAATATGCCAAATAAAGTATATATCCGGACAAAGTAGACTTCCAGATGAATCAAACGTGGGGTTACTTATTATTCTATCATAAATATTGAGCCCGCAACAACTTGTGGAATTTGGATTTGTGCGCAAAAAAATAAAATAAATAAATGGAAATTCACATGCTGTTGCGCCCTCTATTTTTATGATAGAATTTTATTTAACCCCTCATTTGATTCATCTGGGTGTCTAGTTTCTCCTAATATATACTTTATGTGGTCTGTTTTAATTTTCTGTTGGGCTAGAGACATTTAAATGCAGGTATGCCTTCTTAAAAAAAAAAAAAAAAACATTCACAAAATTTTCCCCATGAATTTTGATCAACAATTATGTAGTCTATCAACAATTGTATAGTGACTCAAAATGCTACACAAACACACAACAAGCCCGCCACACATTTTACATTCACTCAATCAGTTGGATTGGCACATGGGGCATCCATGTGAGCAGTAACGCCACGTCAAGGCCCCAATCAGGTTACTGACCATTCACACATCTTTCACATCTGTTTCACTCACCGAATCACACACCTTTCATGCAAGAAGCTAGTAAAAGTGGAGTGAGTGACGTTAAGGGGGCAAAGAAGGGAAAAGTGCAGAAACACGGAAGGGGAAAGAGAAAGATAATGAGGATTAGAGGGGGTGGAATAGAAACACCCCCCCCATTCACATCTGTTTCACTCACTGAATCACACACCATTCATGAAAGAAGATAGGTAAGGGAAGTGGGTGAAGGGAAGGGGCAAAGAAAAGGGCAGAGACAAAGAAGTTGAAGACACACCATTAACACCGCAGTTCAATCTGTCTTCAGAGGCTTCTTTCTACATCTGACGTACGGAGGACATCAGATTGTTGGGGATGGGGCAACCTATTTTATTGTATGTGGGGTGAATTACATTATAACTGGGGGTGGGTAGTGAACTGTAGGTGGGTAGTGAAACGTGGTGGGTATTGAACCGGAGTGGGTAGTGAAACGTGGTGGGTAGTTTTTTTATTAACACTGCTATAAAATAATGGGCTGGTTTTGGTTTGTTTTTTTATTTGGGAAAATTTAGAGGAATAGCACTATCCAGGAATAAATGCCAGCATGATCCGGGCAAGCTCTGTCCAGATTACACTGCACTGTGTCCATCAGAATGTCATCAAGATCTGCAAAGATCTTAACGGTGCTATAGCCAGATTTATCAAGAAGCACAAAATCAGTGGCATACCTCAACCTGAAATCTGTTTGTTCTCAGCCGAGAAACAATTCGGTCCCGGTATGCCACTAGTAATGTGTCACTGTATGATAAATCTTGAAGCAATCGGGCACACAAAGACCTGGTTTGGAGGGGCAGTCAGGGCAGTGAAGGCGGCTTTCCTTACGCCGCCCTTGGCGCGCGCAAACCCGACACCTTTTACATGGGGTCACTCTTTTCTCAGTTGGTGGAATGTAGCCTGGAAAGTGGCGGTCACGCAACCTAATTACATCTTCCACCTCTTCAACAATGGGAGCATTCTCTTCTGGACAGAGAAGGGACTCGATAACAGATTCCTGAAATTTTAGGAATGTTATCCGTCGGGCATGAGTGGCCTGATACAAGATGTATGCTTTTTGTACCATACATATGCCTTGCGAGAAGCGACATATGGTACAAGCATCTGGTCAGACTTGTCCACTCCCCCCATGTACCGATTATAATCCTGTACACATAGGGGTTTCATGATAGGGGAATCTCTCCATCTGACGTGAACTGCAGATGTGCATTCGTTATGTATCGTTGTAAGTAAATGCACATCCTTTTTGTCTGTGTATTTCACAGCCAGCAGTTCACCGCAGCGCAAGGCAGATGTTTCTCCTCTCTTTTGCTTCCCAAACTGTTTTGTTGGAAAGCCTTTCCTATTCGAACGGATGGTGCCACAGGCTCCAGTACCATTGCTGTACAAAAATTTGTACAACGGCACACCCGTGTAAAAGTTATCTGTATAAATACAGTAACCTTTACCGAATAGTGGATAAGCGAGGTCCCACACTATTTTTTCAGTGGTGGAGAGGGCGGGGGGCAGTCAGGGGGGGCCAGCTGCGAGTCCTTGCCAGTGTATACACAAAAGCGATACATGTATCCACTGGAGCTTTCGCACAGTTTATAAAGTTTTATCCCATACCGAGCTCACTTCGAAGGGAGGTACTGCTTGAAAACAAGACGTCCCTTATAAAGCAGCAAGGACTCGTCGACTGACAAGTTTTGGCCTGGAGTGTATAACTCTTCAAATCTTGCCATCAGATGGTCAAGAAGTGGCCGCAACTTGTACAGTCGGTCGTGATCTGGGTGGTCACGGGGCAAAGCATTTGCATTATCATTATAATGCAAATACCGCAGGAGCAATAAATATCTGTCCCTGCTCATAGTAGCAGGGAAGATAGGGGTGGTTGGGTACTCTTTTTTGACCAGTATGAGGCTATGCTGGGTTTTTGCACAATCCCCATCTGCAGAGTGAGGCCCCAGAACTTCCTCATCTCTGGCAAACTGGTTGGGGTCCATTTACGCGCCCTCGCAGTTGGCAACAATTCTGCCCCTAGACCTTGAAAATATTGTTCGGCATACAGATTGCTCTGCTGAACAATAAATTCCAAGAACCCATCATCTATAAATAGCTGAAAAAAGTTGATGGGTTCAAAATTAGTGGTGTCCACTAGTATACCAGGATTGCCAGAAAATTGTGGCAATACTGGCTGGACCATATTAGGGGAGGTCCAGTCAGATCCTGGTTCAGGCATCGCCACAGCCTGTGTTGCAGATACCCCTGCAATAGGCCTTTGGGCCGGTGCAGGATCAGGTAGTGCAACTACAGACCGTGCGGTCCCTGCATTACCACGGGAGCACCCTGGTAACTCCATGCGGCCACGCCGTGGCTCATCATGTAGTTCTTCGTCACTGGAACCGTCACTATCTGATGATGCTCCAGGGACAAAGTCACTGCCTGAATCTTCAAAAGATTCATCAGCGCTGGATCAGAGTCTGACATCATAAGGACGTCAGCTGCTTCCTCAGCGCTTAGAAACCTTTTAGCCATAATTTGCTTTCTGAAAATGTATTTTCAAAAGAAAATTACGCCGTTTGATAGTATCTATATATATATATATTGTGTATATATATATATATGCACGTGTGTGTGCGTATATAATATATTCTATATATAAATATATAAGCGTGCGTGTGGTGTGCGTGCGTGCGTGTGTGCGTGCGTGTGCGCGTGTGTGCGTGCGCGGTGTGCGTGTACGCGTGTGTGCGCGCGTGCACGCGTGTGCGCGGTGCGTGCGTAAATATGTTATATATATGTGTGTGTGCGTATATATGTATATATATGTGTGTGTGTGTATATATATATATATATATATAATGTGTGTATTAGGAATTTATCACCTATTTTATGGAGACAGCCTCTGCGAAACTAACACCTCGCAATCCACATGCAGACTGAGGATAGAAATGAAAAAATTATCAAGATTTGAAAAATTCATTCCCCGTGATTGGCTGGAGGGTCAATCGCTAGGTTACGGGGTCATTTTAGGGTTATATTTCTATCCTCAGCGGCCATGTTGGCGGTGGCAGTGATAATTGTGACAGCTAAGTGATCATTGTTACTACAGTGATCACATAGCTGTAACAATAAAAAGTGAAATAAAATAATAAAAAGGGGATTGTAATTTTATTAAATGTGGGGTTTGGGGGCATCTGGGCAGTTTTGATTTTTTTTACTGCCCTTAGAGACTCTGTGTGTGGTGTTTTTTACTTTATGGGGTTTTTTTAACATTTTTTTTACATTTTACATTATAATGAGGCACACCGTTGGAAAGCTCAGGCTCTGGGCTTTCCATCGGTGCCTCATTTATTACTGCAGCCCTTACCGAAGAGGAGATAGAGAGGTCCTAAGGACCTCTCCCCCCTCCTCCTAAGGGCTGTCTATGCGGCTGTTGAAAGTGACGTCATCACGCCAGGCGTGATGACGTCACCGCGACTCCCATGATCCCACAGTGAGGGCCGACATCCCGGATGTCGGTCCCTCACTGTTTGCCGCCGGGGATCTCAGCCACACCGCCGCTTCGCTGCCGGGAGGATCGGACGCGCTGAGCGCGTCCTCCGCACAGCAGCGGGAACTTCCTGGACGCGCTCAGCGCGTCCGTAGCAGCGAAGTGGTTAAAAAGTGCGTCCGAACGAATGGACGTACTTTTTCACAGAATACGCGATAGCGGTCATACGATGCGCAATTACGGCCATGATTTTGTACGGATCTAAACCAGGAAATTTTGGGTGTCTGGACGTTATGTAGCCCGGACATGAGCAGCGTCTGAAATCTCCTAATCACTCACACATCCCGCTAGCGGACGCAGCGGACTCTGTACGTCAGTACTAGCGGTTTGACGTTCTCAAAAAAATGCGTTCGTTTGCTGTTTGCGTTGCGCGGACGAACTTTCGTGTGGCCGTTCTTCGTAGGTTGCCCGGCATTGGACATCATTTGCTGCTAGCACGGCCGTGATTAAATGAGGCTAAACACACTTTAAAACCGTATTCGTCTGACCCTAGCCTGAGAGGTTGTGAGTGCCGGGAGACGGCTTAGCCCAATTTTCCCAGATAGGCACCATGAGAAGAAGCAAGGGAATCTTATTCTCACGAAGTGTTAAAGGATGGGGACTAGGGTTTGAGTGTTGGGCTTTCTTTGACTTTGTAAAGCCAATCAAAATCTGAGAAAACTGCAAGACCTATCCCCAAAGATCCTAAGCGTCACAATCACTACAAAGAGCTGTAGTGGTTATGGCCTTTAGTTTCCACCAATCAGAGTCACTTCAGCAGATAATTATTATTAATGTAAAGCACACATTTATTCATTATAATGCCTTGTTTGGAATAAGGCCCCATGTTTCTGAAAACAGAACCTACTTCCTTGTTCGGCTTTATTTGGTGTTTTCCATGTAAAACACCATGAACACAATCTATTATTATTTTTAAAACCAAGGACCCTATTCCCACCTAGCTGGTAATAGCGAGCTGCTAAAGGGAAAAGTCAATGTTAACCAATATCTCTTAGCAGCTCCCTCTTTCCGGCTCTATTACAAGTGAGCTGCTTATTCTAGCTGCTTGCCTTGTAGCAGAAGGGAGCACTAATGTGGCAGCTGCTATAATCTCATGGAGTAAAGTGCAAGCAAGGTCACACAGGATCGATGTAAGGACATTGAAAGGAAGTTGCCGTTTATTCCCAATTTCCTTGTGCAAGCAATGTTGAAAAAGTAGAACCACTTAACCCTAGATTCTGAAAGCTGGTACCGAATAGAGAAGGAAAGAAAGAAAGAAAGAAAGAAAGAAAGAAAGAAAGAAAGAAAGAAAGAAAGAAAGAAAGAAAGAAAGAAAGAAAGAAAGAAAGAGAAAGAAAGACACATAAAAATTATTTAAATTCACAAAAGCACCATTAAACACCAACATTTCACATGTTTCTTCTCCTCTCACTCTTTGAATATTAGCTTTTGGAAATGCTGGGCCTCATTATTGGAACTGAGTGTAAAAAAAAATAAAGTAGCCCCAGAAGCAGGCATTTTAAGAGGGCATGATTGGCACAGGACAACTGAGCAATGATCAGGAGGCATGCTGGGATTTAAATAGGGCACTTGAAGAGAGTCCACCGATCCGGAGAGGATGCTTGGTTGTTTGCCATGGTGACTAGTCCGCATCGGTTTAACATGATTGGCTGTGGTCTTGTTCGATGATACCATGTTGGCCAAGCCACGTGGGACACCGGGGATCCCCACTTTCTAGTGGTGGATGTGGGGAATCTCCCAACGGCAACCCGTCTGTGGGAGTCCTGAAGAAGTGGAGGAGAATGACCCTGAGGCTGCGGCTACGGAAGGCATGGTCTGCGTTGAGAGACAGATGGGTGAGCGGCCTGACAGTGTCTGTGTGAGGGGGTTAATGGATGTGTCACGGTGTGGTTTCAGTTGACACACACACTCATACATACCGCTCATTACTGAGAGTTTTATTACTGTGCAACTTTGTGATACATTCATACACACTGCACATTTCTGTGAGTTTTATTGCCCGGAGCTCTGTGATACATATATACATACATACACAGAGTACACATTACTTTGGGCTAAGTTACATAGTGAGCGCTAACTGTAGAGTTCAGATGAGTAAGCGTTAACGCCAGGATAAGGGACTTTAACGCATGCCACCCCTTTATTACATTCCTGACACTAAACCCTTGAAAAACCCATTATCGCATCAGTGATTGTGCTAGCTTGGGCGAGTTTACTGCATTTAGCTAATCCCATACTTAATTTGGGGAGCGCAATCAGTAATTAGTGTTAGGATAATTAAGGTATTGCAAAGTCCTAGCGCTAATTACCACACCGATGCACTGAAATGTTAGCGACACCTAAAAGTTGTTACCAACTGACTCCGCTTTTGCAGAATCATTTAGCACCCCCTAAACCCCCTCCAACAAATGCAATACTCACCTCCTATCCCGCAGCAAGAACGGTGGCATGGTCTACTGTTTCTCCTTGCCACGAGCAGAGTGAGACTGGTGACAAATAGTTCTCAGTCTCCCTCTTCAATCACTCCGCGGAGCTGCGCAATCCAGTGGGAGTCAGATCACGCAGGGCTCGCAAGCCTGGCAGTGCAACATTCCTTTGAGTCCTATGGACTCCTGGACATAATACTCGTGGCTGCCCGGAAAAGCTACCATGGGTATCATTGAGGGTAGAGCTTCATTCCAGGGGAAGGTGCTGAAGTAGCACCTGCAGCGAAATCTAATGCTAAAATAGGGATGCTGCGGGGAACCTTTTCCCCGTTAGCATCCCCATTTTATCATTAACATCGTAATCTAGCCCTGTGAGTTTTATTGCTGTGGAGCTGTGTGATATGCATGGGTATGATTTGGTGGGCGTGTTTTTTTTCTGGGGGGAAGCACAGTGTCTTGGGCCAGCCTGACAGAAATATTGCTGGAATGAAATAGTCTGAATTTGAGATGATGTCCCTTATATTACACAATTTTGTGTGATTCGTGCATTATTAGCATGCAAGCAGAAATGGCCTTTGGGTCAAATCCAGTAAATATGATGAATATGGATAATAAAAATGGTTAAATATCATGCTTGTGGGGACTTGTCGAGATCCCAGTGAGATTGTTAGCATTGCAGCTTCCAAGAAATACCAATAGAATATATACGACCCCTGGATTGGAACTAGAATTTGCCCCTTTTGGTACAGCGCTTGAGAACCCTCCTTTGTTCATTCTACGTGACGTTTTGTTACAAATATCCTGCCATATATTTCTAAGGACTTTCAATGATAACCTAAGGACCTCTGCTTCGACCATTTCCTCTGGACTCTCACCAATCTCAGACTCCCACCATACTCTTGCCCGCCAGTGTTCCCGACTCCAGTCCCTTTTGTTATCCAAACTATTTTGGTGTGTTTTGTATGTTCTTCAGTTATCCTCTTCTTGTATTGTCTTTTTGTGATGTTCCCTCTCCAGTTTCTGTAATTATTAGTGCTACTCCTGTATCTCTGTTTCCATCCTGAATTCTGCTAATATTTTAATCAGCTTCCTTTTCTGCCCTGTCTATTTTCAGCCCTAGGCGCGATGACATCAGTTCGATAGTTAACCCCTAGCTGCCACTTATGGTAGAGATAGGGGGTCCTAAGGACCCCCGTATCTCCAGATTGGTGGCAGCTAGAGGGTAATTTTTGGTATCATTGTATCACTGGAAAGACCAGAGCATGGCTTTTCGAATGATACCAAACATGACCAGGTTCGGTGTAAAATAATTTAATAAATAAATAAATAAAAACAGAAAATATATTTTTCCTTTTTTTAAATTTATAATGCAGCACTATTCACTTTTAAATTATAATGTGACACAATGAGGCTGCACTAATGAAAAATTCTTTTTTTTTCAGTTTTAACTAAAATCGTGTATTTTCTCCAAGTACCGGTTTCCCATTTTTAATATTTTTAACAACTGTACAGAATATATAACTGTAATGGCTTGCATAATAAAATGTGAAAAAATAAGTTTACACGCTGTAGATGATTGAAAATTCTAATTTTTTCCAATTTTTGTTATAACATTCTGGCAGGACATGACCTACACATATAATAATGACATATTATGAATCGTCCGAGTCTGCCGTAAAAAAGAATATATAATTTGTCTGGGTCGCACATGACTTCCAGCATTTTGAGCAAAACCAGTAAAAATGAGCTCGGCACACAGAGGTGAAATGGCTCCGCAGTGAAGGTGTTAAAGCATCTGCTGCTAATGTCTTTGTCCCAGATACCACAGGAGAGCTTGTGGTGTCCATGTGTACAGAAAGTACAAAGAATTAACCCTAGGCAGGGTATGGTGTCTATAGCACAAAGCAAACCAAAAAGAGCTATTACTAAGCTGCTGAAAACATTGGAAGGACCCCTTCTGTACACCTCAGAGCAGGGCCAATGACTACCATAGACAATGTAAATAAATGACCCAACCACTGAAGCTGCTGTGAATGTGGTCCACTGGAGTGACCAGTTTACTTAAAATGGAGAAGTAACAAAAAAACATATGCTTTGGAGCACAGTCCCTTCTTTAGTATGTGACAGAAAAAAAACATATCTATTTACAGGATGGAACAGGTAACCAGCCTGCAATGAATCTCCCAGAGCACCCAACATGTTTACAGGGCGAGGCACTGTGCCAGGGGGTTTGCTAAGAAGATGCCATTTGATGCTTATTCTATTCCTTAAGATAGTGCAGATGGATCTGCAAGAACTGTTGAGTCAGCTTCAGGCCCATGCTGAGGCCCAGGGCACCTCTGTGCAGGAGTTGGTGTCAGCCTCCCCAGCGGACAGCAGAGAATCGTCCTCGGCCTCCAAGACGTCTCAGCCCTGGTCCGGTGAGGGTTTGGGGCAATGTGGTCGGAGTGCCAGGCAGAAGAGTGGATGCTGGTTTCCCAGTGTGAGTGGCTGCTGTCGACTGCTTCCCAGGGTGAGTTTGTGGCTGGAGGCATGATGGCGGGCCAAGATGGCCGACCAAGCAGTCGTTCGTAGACATGTGCACAGCACAAAATTTCGTTTTGAACTAATGGATTAGTCCTAAAATGCAATTTATTTAGTTGCTAAAGAAATTCGTTTTCAGTTCTTTAGTATGAAAACTAATTTCATTCATCCGAAAACCAATGGATACAATTACTATTGTAGTGGCTCCTCAGAGGGCTGAGATCGCTGCTTGTTACAGTATCTCTCACTCTCAGCACAATGTGGGCCATATTACATAGTTGATGCTAACTTAACCAGAGCTGTTGTAAACTTCCCAGAGCCATTTTAGCCTATGGAGGTTTTCAGTTTACAACAGCTCTGGTTAAGTTAGCACCAACATTGTAATACTGCCCCGTGTCAGGCAAAGCTGTTACAGTAACTGACTGCTGCTCATCACAGCGCTCAGAGTTTCAGTAAAACTAGTAAATAATATTTCTATTTATAAGACGTTAGAACAATATTATTTCCTTGTTTTACTGAAACTCTGAGCGCTGTTGTCAGTTACTGTAACAGCTGAGCCTGATACATTGTACTGAGATAATGTAACAAGCAGCCGATCTCCGCGCTCACAGCCACTGGATTTAAAGGGCTTTAAAAAAAAAGGATCCTCTCTGTATAATGTTTAGAACATCCTCCTGCATTAATTAATGCCCCTCTCTGTATAGAACATCCTACAGCATTGGCATGTGGAGGGTGCAGAACTTCGGATGTTGCACTCTTCATTGCTGGTCTCCTTCACTCATCAATGTAATATCACAAAAAGGACTGAAACTAAAATGTAGTGCATTTTATTTTAGTTTCTTTAGTTTTTTGGACTGAGCAGTTTCGTTTCTCTTGAGTCATACTAAAACTAAATTATCCCAAAATTCGGACTAAATCGTTTTAGTACTAAAACGAATGCACATGTCTAGTCGTTCGCATAGCCTGTATGGTGGCCCTTCACTTCTGGCAAAGGAGACAGCACAGCGGCTGCAGGTGATGACGTGTGCGGCTGGCTCCGCCCCTAATGCGCGTCAGGAGCTGCGCCAAACAGGAAGAGCCTCCGGGACATGCCCACAAAATAGTGGCACCCAACGCCAGTAGAAGAAAAATCGATCGGCACCGGAACAGGGGCCTGTGGTGGCTGCTGGCAGCAGTTTCTTGGTGCCCAGAGTCTCCAGCACTCGGGGGAATGAGGCTCTTTCGCTGGTGCGGCCTGCTGAGTGGCAGCAGGGGTCTCGCTTTGGGGTACGGCTTTCATCTCCTAGGCTAGGGCTTGGGCACAGATCTGTTTGAGACCAGGAGGAGCTGGTTTCATTTGGTCAAGACCTCAGAGTCCCAACAAGTGTGGCTGCGGGAGCTCGCGAGCAGCTGACGGATCCAGGAGACAGCGGAGCTGCCGGCGGACCAGCATATTCATTACTGGCATGTGAGTGGGACTTGGGAACAGGTGCAGGCAGCACGGTGCGCTAGCAGTAGTAGTGGCCCTCTGATAAGTCTGGTGCAGACAGGGGTGTTAGATGCCTTTGTGGCAGCACTACGTGGCTGGCAACAGAGGGATGCGGTGCATGCCAGGGCACAGATGGCTGCAGGTGCTGAGGGCCAGGTGCAGGCTGGCAAAGCGGCTGCGGCACATGCTCTTGGAGTGTCGATAGCCAGGGGCCGATGGGGCAGGCAGGGCCTGTGGCACCTGCTTCAGGTGTGCTCTTGGATGTGGAAGCGGCCCAATCTGGCACAGCGGTGGGAGCACATGACGCTGCGTAGGGCCATGTGTTGGGCATGGGAGTTGGAGCCAGTGCTGCAGTTGGGGGTGTGAGAGGCTCCTTTGTATCGGCGGGCTGTGAGCTGTCACCACTGGGGATGCATGTCTCCACGAATGTCAAGGAAAAGATTTGGCGGGGTGAGTATGTGGATGTGTTTTCCTTGGTGCCCTACGACAAAGAAACGGTTGACCAGCCGAAGAGAATGCTGGGGGTTGAGGGATATAAAGACAAGGATAATAGCAAGGTCCTGCCTCAAACATTTGGCAACTGGCTGCAGGGTTTCTTAGCATACAGTGCGATACTCTGTGAACGGTGCCCGGAACGCAGTGTTTTCTTTGTTCGCCTACCTAGATACGATTTGTAGGGCCTACAAGATTTATGGGGAGGACAATCCTGGTTCAAATACGACCAGCAATTTAGACAGAAGATGGCGGTTAGGCCTGGTTGGAATTTTGCGATGCAAGATGCCAACCTGCAGCTGTTATTAATGACGCCCAATCGGCCTGTGTTGCCCCCCTTTCAAGGGTCCGCACCGTTTATGCCCCCAGGAAAGCCTGAGGTGGGAAAGAAGGGGTATTGCTGGCTCTATAATGAGTCCCATTGTCGGTGGGCAGCTTCTTGCCGCTTCCAGCATGACTGTTTCTCCTGTTGTGGGGGCACCCAGCGATCCGGTGCCTCAAGAAGGGTAAAGCGGGCCTAGTTAGGAATGCCGAGAGGGAGGAGTCCGATGGTAGGAGTTTCCTCAGTGAGCGTGGACGCAATGCTGCCCTGGCTAGGGCTGTATCCCAATAAGCGAGTAGTGCTGTTTCTACTGGAGGGCTTCTTTATTGGGTTTTGGATTCCATTTGCGCCTTCAGAATTTCCGCAGTTCTCCAATAACTTGGTATCTGCTGAGCAGAGAGAGAAGGTGGTAGCTGAGAAACTGGCCATGGAAGTAGCGCTAGGTAGAATTGCGGGACCGTTTCCTGTTTTGCCGTTTCTAAATCTGCGTGTTTCCCCGCTGGTTCCTAAGAAAACGGATGTAAAGTTTTGGCTCATACACCATCTCTCGTACCCCAGGGGTGCCTCAGTTAATGATGGGATAGGCAAGGAAGATTGTAGAGTCCACTACGCTTCTTTTGATGAGGCTTTGGTGGTGGTGAGGGCTGCCGGGGTAGGAACATTGATGTCCAAGGTGGATATTGAGGTGGCCTTCCGGTTGCTACCCATGAATCCGGAGTGTTACCACCTGTTGGGCTGTGGATTCAGGGGAGCTTACTATTACGACAAATGCCTGCCCATGGGCTGATTCCTTTCTTGTCAATGGTTTGAAATTTTTTCATCATTTTTGGAATGGGTGGTGCGGCATCGCTCTGCATTGCACTCGGTTGTGCACTATTTAGATGACTTTCTGTTTGTAGGGCCTTCTGATTTTATGAACTGCTAGCAATTGTTGCGAGTGTTCCATGACGTGGCTGCGGAGTTTGGGGTACCTCTAGCTGGAGGGGCCGTGCTGCTGCTTGTCTTTCCTAGACATAGAAATAGACTCCATCCAACGGGTCTTACGGCTACCTTGTGACAAATTGGAGGCCTTGAAGGTGCTGCTTGTGCATGCCTTAGTGGTTTATAAACTTCATTTGGTGGAGCTCCAATCCTTGTTGGGGCACTTGGCTTTCGCTCGGCGGGTGATGCCCATGGGGTGGGTCTTTTGTGCGCTGCTTTCCCTTGTTACGGTGGGTATACGGATGGCTCACCATTTTATTCAGGTTATACAATTGCTTAAAAGTGATTTGGCTTTGTGGCAGGCCTTCTTGGGTTCATACAACGGTCTTACCTTTTGGCAGGAGGTGGAGTAGGATAACCATTCCTTGTCTCTGTTCATAGATGCAGCAGGCTCTACTGGCTTTGGAGCCTACTTTCAAGGGGCGTGGTGTGCGGAGCCTTGGCCAGATGATTGGATGGATGGATTCAGAGCTGGTCAGGAATTTGGCGTTCCTTGAGTTATTCCCAATTGTCGTGTCATTGGAACTGTGGGGAGAGCGGTTGGCTGACATCTTGTGTAGTGCACTAACGTAGTGCACGTAGTGAATTGCTCGTCGTCCGGTTCTCCACCGGTCCTGGTGTTGCTGCGACACCTAGTGCTAAGTTACCTGGAACACAATGTGTGGGTGAGGGCAAGGCATGTGCCTGGTGTTAATAACGCGATTGCTGATGCCCTTTCCCGGTTCCAGTGGAACCGTTTCTGGCAGGTGGCTCCCACGGTGAATCCGATCGGTACGCCCTTCCCGACATGGTTATGAATGCTTGCCTCACCAGACTCCTGACATTGCTTGGTGGATCGTTGGCGGAGCCCACTTGGTCGGTCTATTTTCAGGTTTGGGGATAGTGGCTTATTGTTGCCCACGTGGATGGTTGGGAGCCGCGGCTGCTGTTTGGTCTTGCTCAGCAGGAAGGTAGGTCTGGGGCCTGGGCTAGCAGGGTGTTGTCTGCTCTGTTTTGTCTCTATCATTTGGTTGGTTGGCAGGATGTAGTTAATCATCAGGCAGGTGATTAAGGGCGGGCGAAAATCTAGGCTTCACGATAGTCGTAGACCTGTTTTGGAACCGCTGTTGTTTCAGGTCTTGAGTTTGTTGCCAGTGATTTGTTTTACTGATTGCAAGTCGTTGTTGTTTCAGCTTGCGTTTACCTTTTATTTTTACGGGACTTTGCGGGTGGGGGAGCTAGTGTTCGAGGAGTGCGGCTTGCTGGTCGGGCTCCATTTGGATCACGTGAGTGTGCGGGAAGATAGGGTGGTCATTTGGATTCCTCCCTCTAAGACTGACCAGTCGGGTAGAGGGATGCAGGTGACCTTGGACGAGCTCTTGGTTACTGGAGGTGGAAACTGCCTTCCGCATATGTGGTTGGGTCAGAGTTACAGATATACAGTTGGTTGAATTAAGGCATTTTGTTAATAAAGCTGTGGCCTATGCCCTTTCCAAAGAATGAATTGTGTGATGTGTTTTATTTGGGATGGTGAAAGGGCATGGGCGGGGAGAGGTACCGTGCCTAAGCTGTCAGGGCTCCCCCCAGACCATTAGGGAGGAGGAGCATGACAGCGGGCATGGGACGGCAGGTCAAAAATGGGATTGGGTGCTGGGGGAGTGAGTGCAACAATGTAGCATGGAGGTTACTTAAAGCAATGGAGGAGAGGGTGTGGCCTCTTCACGCCCTGGTAGCCTGGCAGGGTGGTTGTCCCACCCATTCGCCCTGGGTTGAGGTCTATGCTTCAGTGGAGTCACAGCGGCGGAAGTCAGTGGAGTCACAGCTGCGGAAGTCCTGGCCATCGGAAGAACAATAAGAGAAGCTGCCTAAGGTTGAGGCTCTGGGGAGATGAGTCCTGCAGGGTTAGGGCTCTGCAGGATGACGTGCTCTTGGTTAGTAAAGGTGGTAACCACCTTCCATCTATGCGGTTGGGTCAGAGTTACAGATATACAGGGCCACATTACATACTTGGTGCTAACGTTAGCGCTCACCTGCTCACCCTAACGCGTGCCACCCATATTACAATCCAAATTGCTAATGGGTTAAAAGACCCGTTAGCGATTGGAATCTTGCGCTGTACTGCACGAGGTTATTGTACTTTGTGCTCCCTATACTTAACACGGGGAGCGCAAAGTGTAAATTAGCATTAGTATTTGTCACGGTCCACCCTGGGTACCTACTGAGGTACCTATATTGCACAGCCTGGTCCTAACAGCCTTTGTCCTGGAATGCTTTTGTATTGGGTTCCAATCCGGGGTTTACCTCAGCCAAGTGCCATGTCCAGGCTCCTGGAGATCCAGCCTGGGTTTTCCTGTCCAGCCTAGGAGTTGCAGCTGAGGCCCATCTATGATTTAACTTTCTTAAAAGGCAGAGAGACCCAGCCAGCAGTGGTTCTGCATTGTACTCCCTGACTGAGGTCATCTGGATGTGTGCAAACCTGCTCCAGCTTATCCTGTGTATCCAGTATCCATCTGTCTACCCTGTTGTTCCTGGATACATCTCTGTCTGTGCAAGGGACTCTCAGCGATCTCCACTTGTGGATTACAGTTCATCTCCGTCTCTGACCTTTTGATCACTGTCCGCTGTCCAGACTTATCCTTGGTGGGCCCTGTCTGCAGTCTGGGACTGCATTGCCCACAATCCTCAGGCTCTCCAGTCAAGAACTCTCCCTGGACTTTATATAGTTCCTTTGTTCTTTTAAGTGCCTGCAGTTAAGGCCCATTTATGTTTCATTAAAGAATATTCATTGCGTGATTCCTGTCTGGCCTCCCCTCTGTGTCGCTGCCTGCTGGGCTCATACCAGAACCGCACACGCCACGTGACAGTATTACAATATACTGTGTAGTGCTCACCCCCGAAGGAGCCGCTGTATTCCCCTGGAACTTTGGTCTCACTGCTGTAATATGCCGCAACGGAAAATCCACAGCACACCAGCGTACCTTGATAGATTTTTAAAGTGATCATTTACTGAGTGCAAGCAATATAGATAATCACACATGTAAATGGAACTTTCAACTCTGCGCAGTGCAATATCAGAAAGGCGGAAAACACAAGGATAACAGTGATTAATGGCGCTTAAAGATTATTCTAACACCGAATTTGCTGCACTGTAAACAAATATCTCTATAATTTAGTTCAGATGTACCCGGGTACCTAAACCACTGGCCAGTGGGAGTCTCTTCGGCTAGCCAAACGTTGGGGCCTAAATGTAAATGGAAAACAACTGGTGCTCACAGTCTTGAATAAACATAGGCATGAGGCCTCTCACACATATGCCAAAGTAGGGAGCTTGTCTGTAGCCGATGGTGTGTCGATAAAGGTCCCTTTTGTAGAAACACTGTCCGTCACCAGACCGGAGCCCAATATCGCCAGGGGTTTGGGTCCCCAAATCCTGCTTCCATCCGTCTACATTGATCAACGCCAGTGATACCCGTTCCACCGGCAGTCACCTCGCTTGCGACCTTGTCAGCTCACCGTCCAGACCAGAACAAATCCAGCGATTCACTCGGCGCGACAGCTGACCTCCATGACCAATGCAGCACAGTCTCCCCGCACTCCAGCATGCACGAGTAGGAGACCACCAAAACACTGCCTTCTCTCTCCCTTCACGCTGAATTCTCCCCCACGCTGCTTCCTGGCGCCAGACCTACACTTCCTCTCCCTTACTTATGCTGCACACACATGTCCCACAAACTGGGCTCTCTGGCTCCCTCTGTGATTGTAACAGCTGCAGTCTTTAAAGGAGCAGGAATAACAACAGGGCTGCACTCTCCCCCTCCTAAAAATCCTTGGGTCCCTCCAAAGGGTAATCAGTCTTTACCATAACATATACAGCACTTTTACACTAAGCCACCTGAACACCTTCATTGTTAGCATTTAGATACCAGTTTTGACAGCGTGTAAAAAATGGGTAAAATAGAGAGAACCCCCCACCAAGGTGTGCCGATGGCCTGGACTGAACTCAAGTCATCTGGACTCCATGGAGAGGATGCAGGCAGCGGCGTTTAGTGCTGCCACGCACATCCCAGGGCTTAGCGCCAGATAACAATGCAGGCAGCTGTTTAAGCGCCTGCATTGTAATATCGCGCTTAAAGGGGGGCACAAAGGAGTACTCCCTAGCGTCCCCGTTTTACCGTGACCATTGTAATGTGGCCCACAGTCGGTTGAATTAAGGCATTTTGTTAATAAAGCTGTGGCCTATGCCCTTTCCAAAGAATGAATAGTGTGGTGTGTTTTATTTGGGATGGTGAAAGGGCATGGGTGGGGAGAGGTACCGTGCCTAAGCTGTCAGGCCCTTGTGGATCTTTAGTCTAGGAAGCACTGTAGGCACCATAACCATTTAAGCAAATAACAACCTCTACCCAGAAGGCTTAACTTCAGGGGGCAAACATTATATCAGAGTACTACTATATTCTGATCTTAAGGAATGGGTTAAACATCAAATGGCAGCTGCTTTGCCAAATCCCTGGCACAGTCCATTAGATACAGCTTTCAGCTGGCTTGAGATCTCCTTGAAGACAAAATGCTCAGCTATTCGGAACTCAACACATACACATAATCAACTGGCACAGAAACATAATCCAGTATCTTATTGATGTTATTGACCCTGCCAAGAATGCTACTGGAAAGAGGACATTCTTAATGAAATGTAATTTGTCACATCCCCAGGGAGTCAACTCTCAAGTTATATTCTTCACTGCCTACTGTTCTGCACTTACAAATATTGTAATATAGTTCATACCGGGAATCAAATCTGAAGGAACACACGGAATCAGAGGACTGGCCAGATAGATGGTTGAAAAATCGCAGAATTTCCATTAACGTCTTGCAAGAACAATGTCATAACATCTGTACTCCTTGTCAGATCAACCCAATCTTTCTTATTACACTCGCTGAGAGTGGTACATACAGAATCTGTCGTAGACATAACCAGAATACAAGAGTTTTGGAAAGGAGTTGTCTTCTCTTCTAGGCTAAACTGTCCTATTGTCCCATGTTTCCTTTTCTTAATGACTCACGAGAACAAACTTATGTTCAAACGTGCCAAATACAGGATGGTAGCAAAGGGTCGGCGGTAGATTAATATGCCTCTCCTCATCTCTCATTTAAAAAAACATTTAAAAAATGAGGAGGTTGTATGAGTTATCAGCCATAGTTTATCATAGCTTCAGCTTGGCTTCTATTCATAAAGTATTGGAATCAGGGCATACGTTTTGAGGGTCTCATATGACAGATATGTATGTATTCTGGAACCCCAGGGTCATATGCAAGATGTCAGATAGCTTAACTCATCTTCTTTTGAAAGCACACAAAGTCCTTTATATTTTCTTCACTATTAGTCTACAGGGTTATCTAGATGTGGACCCCTTGCTTGGTGTGCCTAGAGGGGTGTCAGCTATACCCTCCTGACAAGGCCTAACAAGGCCAAAATGATCGTTGGGTGTTGCTGCACCTCTTGTGCAGGGATGGCGTCCTTGGCAATCAGCACTGGCCACCCTTTTTTGGTGAGAGCAGGCTGATTTGCATATGGAGCATTCATCCCTGTAATGGCAAAACAAGCTAAAACCTTGTGAGACCTGAGCGGGCCCCCACAGTAGAGCCCTCAATGTTTCAGCCACTGCAGCAACTTTTCTCAGACATTCTTTTGTAAGTATAAGCTATGCAAGTTATGTAAGTATAATCCTTTTTTTTTTTTGGGAGGTCTGGATTTTTTCATTTTTTATAAGTATTTTACCAGGAAGGATTCATTGAGACTTCTCCTGTTTTCAAGTACAGTATGTCCTGGGTAGTAAGTATGTACCATTGGGTGTCTTGCTCAAGGACACTTACTGGAGAGTAAGTGCCAGGATTTGAGCCTGTGTCTCCATGGTTATAGAGCAGTGATGTTACCGCTACTCCATCCAGCCAGTACTTCGTTATGTTGTCTTAGATTTCTAACATGATTAAGGTGATATTTTTTTCTCTCGTTGCACATAGTATGGGGTATTTGGCTCTATACCACAGAAATAAAGTCTTTAAAAAAGAAAATATTTTTTCACTGTATGCAACAGAATTGTAATAAAAGGTTGCACAAAGGGGGGCGGAGCATTTCTCAACAAGGAAAGACGCGTGTTGAGGAGCTCTCCGGCTGGAATTTTTACTTTTTAGGTTTTGGACGCTTTTCCTCTGGGTTTTGGGAGTTTTTGCAGGTAGGGGAGCATCTGTTACCTCTGCTCCCCTGATTTTGATCCTTTCTGCTGACTCTTTGGAGCCGATTTGAGGACTTTGCCGGACGTGGCCTGCTGCAACGAGCTTATCGGGCGGCCATTTGGCAGTATCTTCCGTATCCTGGGATACCCGTGTGCCGATTCCAGCCCCTCTGCTCATCGGATTATGGGCAAGAAAAACGGGAAGAAGTCCTTGCTGCCGGAGGGCCCACAGCAGCGGGACATTCGTGAGGCAATGGGCGAGAATCGGCGTCGGCATTAAGGAGACCTACGGGAATATCCGGCTGCTGAGGGAAGTTCCTCGGATGATGAGTAGGGATGAGCCGAACACCCCCCGAGTTCGGTTCGGGCCCGAACCCGAATTTCCCATATGTTCGGGTCCGAACACGAACCCGAACCCGAACTCCATGCAAGTCAATGGGGCTGAAAATTCGGTTTTTAGAGTGCCCTCCAAGAGGGCATATATGCTAGATATTTGCCACAAAAAGGTGTATGGGGGTCCGGGCAGTGCCCTGGGGGACAGAAAACAAGGACAAAAAGTTTTAAAAAAAAGTTTTTAAAGGGACAGTGAGTTTTCCATGAAATAAGGGTTAAAAATAAAAACAAAAAATTCCTTCAAATATCGTGCCTAGGAGGTCCCCATAACCTGCCCTTGAAGTGGCGGATTTCTAGGATGTATAGAAACACTTAAAAACAAAAAAATGACGTTTCATATGACGGTAAATGCTTTTCCTTTAATCTATCCATAAACAACTGCTTGGGGCTGCAGTCTGTATGAAAAGAGGAGACATTTTCGTACACGCAGAAAAAGTTTACTGATTTTTTTGGCTAAATTATTGAGAAACCTATGTAGGCTTTGGATGAAAGTAACAATAGGTGCTTCAAAATTGTTCCTTTAGCGTCGCCGACAGTGCCGTCACACCGTAACCCCTCTGACAGGCGTCAGTGGCAGTGCACCCAAATATTGTGCTTTTGGTGCAAGGCCTGCAAGTACTATCATACAGTAACCCCTCTGTGGTATTGTGGAAGAATGCAGGGGTGAACCTTGCGGTTCTATATTAAAAAAAATGCATCTAGTTAAGGCGGCAGTGCATCCAGATATTCTGCGTTTGGTGCAAGACTGCCAGGCCAGAAAGTATCATCATACAGTAACCCCTCTTTAGTATCTTGGAAGAATGCAGGGGTGGACCATGTGGTCCTATATTGAAAAGATATGATTCTGGTCAAGGCGTCAGTGCACCCAGATATTGTGCCTTTGGTGCACTGCCAGGCCAGCAAGTATCATCATACAGTTGCCCCACTGTGGTATTGTGGAAGAATGCAAGGGTGGACCATGTGGTCCTATATTGAAAAGATATGATTCTGGTCAAGGCGTCAGTGCACCCAGATATTGTGCTTTTGGTGCCAGGTCTGCAAGTGCCATCATAATACAGTAACCCCTCTGTGGTATTGTGGAAGAATGCAGGGGTGGACCATGTGGTTCTATATTGAAAAGATATGATTCTGGTCAAGGCGTCAGTGCAACCAGATATTGTGCTTTTGGTGCCAGGCCTGCAAGTGCCATCATAATACAGTAACCCCTCTGTGGTATTGTGGAAGAGTGCAGGGGTGGACCATGTGGTTCTATATTGAACAGATATGATTCTGGTCAAGGCGTCAGTGCACCCAGATATTGTGCCTTTGGTGCCAGGCCAGCAAGCATCATCATACAGTAACCCCTCTGTAGTATTTTGGAAGACTGCAGGGGTGGACCATGTGGTCCTATATTGAAAAGATATGATTCTGGTCAAGGCGTCAGTGCACCCAGATATTGTGCTTTTGGTGCCAGGCCAGCAAGTATCATCATACAGTAACCCCTCTGGTATTGTGGAAGAATGCAGGCGTGGACCATGTGGTCCTATATTGAAAAGATATGATTCTGGTCAAGGCGTCAGTGCACCCCGATATTGTGCTTTTGGTGCCAGGCGTGCAAGTGCCATCATAATACAGTAACCCCTCTGTGGTATTGTGGAAGAGTGCAGGGGTGGACCATGTGGTCCTATATTGAAAAGATATGATTCTGGTCAAGGCGTCAGTGCACCCAGATATTGTGCCATTGGTGCCAGGCCAGCAAGTATCATCATACAGTAACCCCTCTGTGGTATTGTGCAAGAATGCAGGGGTGGACCATGTGGTCCAATATTTAAAAGATATGATTCTGGTCAAGGCGTCAGTGCACCCAGATATTGTGCTTTTGGTGCCAGGCCTGCAAGTGAGATCATAATACAGTAACCCCTCTGTGGTATTGTGGAAGAGTGCAGGGTTGGACCCTGCGGTTCAAAAAATTAAAATGATATAAATCTGGCACAGGCGTCAGTGCATTGTGCCTTTCATGGCAGCAAGTGCCTTCACACCGTAACCATTTTGTGGTATTGTGGAAGAGTTCAGTGCTGGAGGTTTTGTGAATGCAGAAGAGGACATCCCCCGATCTATTCCATTACTTCAGCATCAGGGGATTGATAGCTGCTGATCCAGGACTGATTCATTTTTATAAATGTCAGCCGGTCTACAGAGTCGGTGGACAGACGCACTCTTTTGTCTGTGACAAAACCTCCAGCGGCACTGAACGTCCTTTCGGAAAGCACGCTAGATGAAGGGCAACCTAGTAGCTGCATAGCATATTGGCTAAATTCTGGCCAGTGATCCAATCTCAACACCCAGTAAGCCAGTGGATCATCTGCTGGAAAGGTATCCAGGTCTGCCCTTGCCCCTAGGTAGTCCTGCACCATATGGTGAAGACGCTGGCAATGGGTGCCTACATTTGACGTCCCTGGGCGTCGAGGACTAAAAAAATAAAAAAATGCATCAGTCAAGCGGCCCTGGCCTTCACCACTATTCCTCTGATCATCCTCAGCCTCAGAAGCACGTGTGTCAGCACTTGGTAATCTACCAGTGCCTGGAAAGGTGTTACACAAGTGTTGCTTTAGAGCGTCCTCAAGTTTTTTCATCCTGTGCTCCCTCTGTGCGGGCAGGATGAGCTCTGCAACTTTACCCTTGTATCGTGGATCAAGAAGGGTTGCCAACCAGTAATGATCCCTCTCCTTGATAGCACAAATCCTGGGGTCCTTTAGCAGGCTTTGCATCATTAGGGAGCCCATGCAGCGTAGGTTGGAGGTGGCATTAGCTTCCGAGTCTTCCTGGTCAATGAGGATGACCGTATCATGCACTTCCTCCTCCCAGCCACGCACTAGCCCTTGTGTTTCTGGGCACACAAAACCCTCCCTTGAGGAATCCCCACCTTCAATGCCCCCACTACTTAAATATTCTGCCTCCTCCTCCTCCTCATCCTCCTCCTGTTTGATCTGAGTAGGACCCGCTGGAATGCTGTCTGCGGAAAGACTGGGGCCTTGAGAGCTAGGGAAGGCCTCCTCTTCCTCCCGCTGCTCTGCCTCTAGAGCCACATCTATAATTCCCCGCAGAGTGTGCTCCAGCAGGAACACTAAAGGAATTGTGTCACTGATGCATGCACTGTCCCTGCTCACCATCCTCGTTGCCTCCTCAAATGGTGACAGTACAGTGCATGCATCCTTGATCATCAGCCACTGCGGGGGGGGAAAAAACCATGTTGACCTGAACCTGTCCTTCTGCCATACTCACACAGGTACTCATTGATGGCCCTCTGCTGCTTGTGCAGATGCTGCAGCATTGCTAATGTCGAGTTCCACCTAGTGGGCATGTCACAGATCAGACGGTTTGTGGGAAGGTGGAATTCTCTTTGAATTTCTGCCAGGCGAAAGCTTGCTGGGATTGACCGTCTGAAGTGTCTGCAGACTTTTCTGGCCTGGATGAGAAGCTCTGGCAGCCCTGGGTACTTGGTTAGGAAACGCTGTACCACCAGATTTAGGATGTGTGTGTGCTATTCATGGTACATGTGTCAATTTACCCTTGCGTAGGGCGGAGAGAAGGTTGCTGCCATTATTGCAGACGATCATTCCCAGCTGAAGCTGGCGTGGTGTTAACCATCTCTGCACCTGCCCCTGCAGAGCTGACTGAATTTCTGGCCCGGTGTGGCTCCTGTCCCCTAAACAAAGCAGCTCAAGCACAGTATGGCATCTTTTTGCTTGAGCCTTTGCGTAGACCCTGTCAGGCATCGGTTTAACTGCCACTTCGCCAGAGACGGAGGAGGAGGAAGAGGGAGAGGTGGTGGTGATGGAGCAGACAGACCTCATACAAGCAGCTTTCTGGAGGCGTGGTGGATGAACAAGCTCCAGCACAGAGCTCCGTCTTGGATCCCTCCCAGCCGCAATCAGAGTTACCCAGTGTGCCGTGAAGGAAATGTAACGACCCTGTCCATGCTTGCTGGACCACGTGTCTAAAGTCACATGCACCTTGTTGCTGACTGCCTTTCCCAATGACTGGATAACATTGTCTTCCACGTGCTGGTATAGTGCTGGAATGGCCTTCCGTGAAAAGTAATGGCATTTTGGAACCTGCCACTGTGGTACAACACATTCAGCAAATTCACGGAAGGGAGTCCACCAGCTGGAAAGGCAGCAGCTGCAATGCGAGTAATTTGGCTAAGCTGGCATTTAGACGCTGTGCTTGGGGATGGTTGGGACTATATTTTTTCTTTCGCTGCAGCAGCTGTGGCAACAGAATCTGACTGCGTAAATCTTCAGCTGCTGGGATGATGTCACATTGTGAGGAAGGACCTGGTACATCCATTACTGTAGCATCATCCCTGTCGGTGGAGGTTGTAGGCAATGACATGGCAGGACATACAGTGGGGGTAGAGACAGATGAGGAGGAGGAGGACCTACACAAAGTTTTGTGCCAACGGGATGTGTGGCAGTTGTTCATATGTCGCCTCAAGCACGTGGTACCCAAGTGTCCGGTATCTTTTCCACGCTTAAACCTCATCTGACATAGATTACAAATAGCAATGCTGCGCTCTACTGCACATTTCTTAAAGAACTCCTAGACAACAGAGTCCCTGCATGTGTTCTTTGAGACAGCAGCACTCTGCACCGGACCAGCTCTGACATGTGATGCCTTGGACTGGCTAGTGCTTCGGTTGGTCACAGAGGATGTTGTGCCTCGTGTTTGCTGTGCCTCCTCCTCCCCCTCTTCCTCACTTAATTCCTCTGTTCGATCAGGCACCCAGGTGGAGTCAGTGACCTCATCATTATTGTCATCATCACTCCCTATCTCCTCATCACTGGAGCCAACTTGGCAGTATGCTGCAGCTGCTGGGGCAACATGAGTGCCAGTTATTTGTGTGTCATCACTGGCACCCCCTTCCTCTAGGTTGATTATACTCCCTTCCTCAACTTCAGAGATTGAATCAGAGCACTGTACTTGCTGCGCATCCTCAAGCAGCATGTCACTCTCATTGTAGTCAAACAATTCAGCTGATTCCTCCGTGTGTGATAGTGAGGCTACGGCAGGAGTAGCTGTGGACATGGAGGCTGCATTAGATGCTTTGGCAGCTGAGGTGGACTGTAAAACACTAGAAGCCTGGCTGGCAGAGGACTCGGCGGATGAGGATGGCCTGGTTAGCCAATCCACCAAGTCCTCTGTATGTTGCTGCTGCTTAAGACGGCCAGCACCAGTTAGATAGGACAAGCGTGCCCCTGCAGAGGATGCACCACGTCCACCATGACCAGAGGCACAGCCTCCCGACACAGGGGCTGCTTGCCCTCTTATCTGTGTCTGGGAGCGTCTGCCTCTCCTTTTTGTTCTTTCAGACATGGTGAGTGATATATAGATTAATATATATAGAACTCTGATTCAACTCTGGTATAAAGATTTTAAGAACTCTGGTATAACTCAGTGAGACACCCTGATAGCTGGCAGCCAGTGACAAGACACAGATTACAAGTCTCAGACACCTCCTATACCTATAAATCAGTGAGACCCCTTGATGGGTGGCAGTGAACCCTCCTATAAATCAGTGAGACCCCCTTGATGGGTGGCAGCCAGTGAGAAAACACGGATTATAACAATTCCAAAATGTTTTAAAGAAATTAGTGAGCCCCAAAATACTGCGTGGTACTGGCTGTGTGACAAGGCACAGATCACCTCAATTCACAAATGTTTTAAAGAAATTAGTGAGCCCCATAATACTGCGTGGTACTGGCTGTGTGACAAGACACAGATCACCTCAATTCACAAATGTTTTGTAGAAATTAGTGAGCCCCAAAATACTGCGTGGTACTGGCTGTGTGACAAGAGGCAGATCACCTCAATTCACAAATGTTTTAAAGAAATTAGTGAGCCCCCAAATACTGCGTGGTACTGGCTGTGAAATAAGACACAGATCACCTCAATTCACAAATGTTTTGTAGAAATTAGTGACACCCAAAATACTGCGTGGTACTGGCTGTGTGACAAGAGACAGATCACCACAATTCACAAATGTTTTGTAGAAATTAGTGAGCCCCAAAATACTGCGTGGTACTGGCTGTGTGACAAGACACAGATCACCTCAATTCACAAATGTTTTGTAGAAATGAGTGAACCCCAAAATACTGCGTGGTACTGACTGTGTGACAAGAGACAGATCACCTCAATTCAGAAATGGTTTAAAGAAATTAGTGAGCCCCAAAATACAGCGTGGTACTGGCTGTGTGACAAGACACAGATCACCTCAATTCACAAATGTTTTAAAGAAATTTGTAACCCCCAAAAAGACTTGCTGGCACAGTGACAAGACACAGGAGATCACCTCGATTCACAAATGTTGTAAAGAATCTTTTAACCCCCAAAATACTTGCTGGCTGTGTGACAAGACACATCACTGTGTGACAAGACACAAGACAGATCACCTCAATTCACAAATGTTTTAAAGAAATTTGTAACCCCCAAAAAGACTTGCTGGCACAGTGACAAGACACAGAAGATCACCTCGATTCACAAATGTTTTAAAGAAATTTTTAACTCCAAAATACTTGCTGGCTGTGTGACAAGACACAGAAGATCACCTCAATTCGCCAATGTTTTAAAGAAATTTTTAACTCCCAAAAAGACTTGCTGGCACAGTGACAAGACACCGAAGAGCACCTCAATTCACAAATGTTTTAAAGAAATTTGTAACCCCCAAAAAGACTTGCTGGCTGTGTGACAAGACACAGAAGATCACCTCAATTCACAAATGTTTTAAAGAAATGTGTAAACCCCCAAAAAACTTGCTGGCACAGTGACAAGACACACCTAAATTCCCTGATATTTGGTAGAAATGAGACCCCCCAGACCCCCCCAGTAGCGTGGCAGACCGGCAGTAACAACACACAACTATCTCCTTTGAAATCTCCTCTCAAAATGCGTGCTGTAGCTATGCATGGAAACGTTATATAGTGTGCTGCGGGACTTAGCTCTGTGAGCCCATGATTTGGCAAAATTTGCCCAATCAGGACTCTGAGCCGTGATTGGCATACTGTTGAACCTGTCTTGCACCAGACCTGTGGTCAGGTGCAAGGCTGTATCCAATTACGAGCTTCAGGCCAGTGGGAAAATGCATTGTGGTCCATTGTGATGCATTGTGGTCGAACATGCGGCGAACACCCGGAAATGTTCGGTGTTCGCGATCTAATCGAACAGGCTAAGTTCGGGTCGAACTCCGAACCGTCCGAACCGAACAGCTCATCCCTAATGATGAGGATTACTCTTGGTCGGAGAACACCTCAGCACCTTCAAAGTCTCCCCGGAAGGTGGGTAAGGCGGCAGGGAAAGCTGACGGACATGGTGGTGTAAAAACTACGCAGGCACGCAGGCTTTCAGTGGCCTCGTGTGACTCGGCGGAGACTCGCCCAAAATCACCTGATCCCGGATCCAGCAGAGGCCTCCCACTTCATATGAAAGCTGATCTTCAGCGTTTGTTTGAAAAGATGTTAGGTGAGATGAGAGCGGTCTGGCGAGCTGACTTCGCCCACTGAAGATTGAGCTGACGGCTGTCCAGGGGAGGCTACTGGCTGCGGAGACGCTGGTAGAAGGAGTTGTGGCAACGCAGGCCCTTCTTAAGCCACAGCTGGAGTCGTTGCGGGCTCAAGTGGCGCTGCTTACTGGTGCGGTGGAGACGGCAAAGTCCTGCCACCGTCGGAAGAATGTCAGGATCAGAGGAATCCCAGAGAAGATTTCTATGGCTGGGTTGCTGCCATTCACCAACAGAATTGCTGCGCGTGTCTTGGGGTCATGGCTAGGAGAGTCTGCCATTTTTGGCGTTGTCACTCGGCTGTGGAAGGCGGCTACGGCTCCAGAGGATGCCCCGCGCGACGTGCTGGCGGTGACGTTGGAGGAAGCTGATAAGTGCCGATTGCTGCCATCCTCTGTGACCCGTGCCCCGTTTGTGTTTGAGGACCTTTCGGTGTCTTTCTTTAACGACCTACCATTTTTGACCTTAATAGCTCGGAGAAGATTTCGGGAGGTCTCGTCTTTTCTGCGGAATAACGAGATCCGCTACCGGTGGGGGGTGGTGGGTACCATGACTATTACTAATGAGAACCTGACCCATTTGGTGACCTCTCCTGAGGAGGCATGGCAGGTATTGCGTTCACTGGGCCTCTCACCAACTCCGGCCATTGGGGGTCTTTCGCCTGCTGTCTCTGACCCGGGCTAGACTGGTAGGGGCTCTTATTTTATTGGGATCCTCTTCTCCACTGTTCTGTATCCCTTCACTTCCCGCAGTAACTTTGGGGCTTTATTTTTACTTTTATGCCCTTCATTACTGAGAGTTGATTTTTTTTTTTTACTTTCTGCCCCCCCTTCTTATATGTTTGCAGTTATTTTTGCCCTTTTTTGATGGATTGTCGGTGCTGATTCCAATTGTTATCGCACCCCGGCTGCGGACGATGTATTTGACCATTTTGAGCCACTTTAAGGTTTTTCCTCTAAGAAACACCCCCCCCCCCCCATTTGTGTTTTAATGTCTATTTGGCCCTGCGAGGCCTTGCTCGGTTTATGACCTTTCATTTACAAAATAAAAATCTTAAATACAAAAAAAAAAGGTTGCACAAAAAGTATAATCATTTGCAAACTCCATACTTCATCACAATAATTAGCATGATCCACTCATATATTCTTGTGTTAGTTGTATTCTTTAATGTGCAATATTGGTGCGTTTTTAGTTAAAACAATATAATGTGAATTATTTTAATGAAAATGTAAGGTGTCACTTGCACCAGGAAGACTAAATCCTTAATTCATTGTAATTTGCTTTACAGGTTTAACATTGGTGGGCCCACATCTTCCATCCCAGCTCTTTGCTCGTACTTTTTTGATGTTGGGACACCCACTTTGCTGGACAAGGTGTACAGTCGGGCAGCTAATGGCATCACCGATGTATGGAGTCTTCCACAGCTCGCAGGTATGTTGTGAGAGGAAATTTTACATTACATTCTTTTACAATCTACTGTATGTGGAATGCATTCTTGTACATATGTAGAGAAAGCAATCATATTTTGTGAACTAATCTTCTAAAATGGAATAGCCTTTTCCGAGTTATAGCATTAGACTTGAAATACCTTCCTTGAATATGTTTTTTCTCCCAAACAGGTCCATCCTATGGATCAAAGAAACCTCTAATAATCCTAACCAGCTCTGTGACAGAAGGCGCAGCTGAAGAGTTTGTGTACATAATGAAGAGACTGGGCAGGGCAAGTATAGTTGGGGAGCTCACCAGTGGAGGATGCCACCCTCCACAGACCTACCATGTAGATGACACCCATCTGTACCTTAGCATTCCCACATCTCGCTCTGTTAGTGCTGAGCCAGGGCAGTCTTGGGAAGGAAAAGGAGTGACACCCGATATTGAAGTCCCCTCAGAAAAGGCTCTGTTAAGAGCAAGAGAGATCCTGGAGTCTCACCTTAATGAAAATGCATAGAATTAATTGTGCTTTTTTTTAAAGCAGTCCCTGAAATAATGGGGGCACTTTATATTTCTAATTTGATTTTAGTATCGTAAGACAAGCATATACAGTACATTACTCCACATAATATTCAAGCACCATCTAAATATCCTGAAAAAGACATGTATTGTGAAATGCCTTGACAATTACTTTACTAGAAACAGCACAAGTGCAAGTAGTCTGCTTAACACACACTGACATGAAAGGCTGTGATTTGCTGTAGGTAGGCAATATTGCAAAAGACCATAACATAAAAGAGGTACATTTTACATTTTTAAAATCAATTACGGTAATTAATACAGTATACACATAAAATTAAAACAAACCTAAATTTTGCAATGTATTATAACAATACAAGTTTTTTCTACATATATCGGGCTCTATTACATTCTTCAAGCAAAAATGCACAGTAAACGCGTGAATTTTTGCGCGAAGCGTTAAACGTTACCGCGCGTAAATTAACGCTGGTATTACAATCCTCGTGCATTATTTAATTCGTCAAAAAATAACGCGCATAAAAAAGACACGCAAAAACGCTCGTGCATTAACGTTGCACGCAGAAATCAGTGTGCGGACTGTCTTTTCATGCGATTCAGCCAATCAGAATTAAGAACCTTAATTGTCTCACGTTACGTTTTTGCGCCTGTCAAAGTCAATCTGCGCATATATGCTGCATCTAAAAAAAAACACGCACAACTTCTCAATTTTATTGTTTGGGTATGCGTACAATGTGTAACTATACTGTGCTGTATTGTTTTTTTTGGGCTGGTGTATTTGTTTTCGGCCAGGACGTCGTTCAGATTTGCTGTTACCACCAGCATTTCAAAGACATTAAAATTATGCACGCAAACGCTGTGCGTTAAATATTGCGCATAGATTGTAATACCATCCGCGTACCAGTGCACAAACACATTTGCGCTCACAATGTTAAGTATAGGATGCGCAAAGTACAGTAAGCTCACGCAGCGTTCGCGCAGGTTCACCCGCGGTAGACGTTAATGCGCATTTTTCACGCGGACATTGTAATACGACGTTCAGCGCAAAGGATTTTGCCCCTCGCGTTAATGCGTTTTTGCGCACGCGTTAACATTTGCGTGAAGAATGTACTAGAGCCCATTGTGTTTACTATTTTTTGTCCTCTAAGTAGAACTTTGCGTTTTAAAATCACTAGAAAGCAAAATCAAATCATTTTACCAACATTTTTACCAAATTCATGGACCTCGTTAGACTCCCTTACTCACTGCGTGGATTTGCCTTCCATGAGTAACGCTGTGACTACAGCAGCGTTAAAATAATCCTGGGATATACAGGGTGTCCATAAAGTCTCTTTACAATTTAAAAAATTTATTACAAAGGCAAATGAAATGACAGATAAGTGAAAATTATTGCAAAATGAGACGTATATATTTAAGTTTTTTTTGCCTCATTTAATACACCTCTATACTGGCACCATTAGTTACACAAAGCACATCAAGATAGTACTCAATTTCTTGCCATGTTCGCTGTAGCATACCCTCATCAATGGTGGCAATGGCATCAGTGATCCTATGCTTTAGATTAGTGATGTCCCGTACCTTTGTTCCATACACGACGGGCTCTATTACATTCTTCACGCAAAAACGCACGAAGAGCACGTGAATTTTTGCACGCAGCATTAAACGTTAATGCGCGCAAAGCAACGCTGGTATTACAATCTTCGCGCATTCTTTCATCCGTCAAAAAATAAGGCGCGTAAAACGGTTGCGCAAAAACGCGTGCGCAGTAACGTTGCGCACAGAAATCAGTGTGCGGACTGTTTTTTCACGCGATTCGGCCAATCAGAATTATGAATCACAATTGTCTCCCGTTAAGGTTTTGCGGCTGTCAAAGTCAATCTGCGCATATATGCTGCATCAATAAAAAAAACACGCACAACTTCTCAATTTTATTGTTTGGGTATGCGTAGAATGTGTTACTATACTGTGCTGTATTTTTTTTTTGGGCTGGTGTATTTGGGTTCGGCCAGGACGTTCAGATTTGCCGTTACCACCAGCTTTTCAAAGACGTTAAAATTATGCGCGCAAACGCTGTGCGTTAAATTTTGCGCATAGATTGTAATACCATCCGCGTACCAGCGCACAAACGCATTTGTGCTCACAATGTTAAGTATAGGACGCATGCAGTACAGTACGCTCGCGCAGCGTTCGCGCAGGTTCCCCCACGGTAGACGTTAACGCGCATTTTTTGCGCGGACATTGTAATACGACGTTCAGCTCAAAGGGTTTTGCCCCTCGCGTTAATGCGTTTTTGCGCACGCGTTAACGTTTGCGCGAAGAATGTTATAGAGCCCGATATCTTTAACATAACCCCATAGAAAGAAGTCGAGGGGAGTGATATCTGGTGAACGAGGTGGCCAGGGAATTCGGCCACCCCTTCCAATCCACCGGTCTGGAAATGTTTCATTTAGGAACCCACAAACATATAGTCCCCAATGTGGTGGTGCACCATCTTGCTGGAAAATGATGGTTGGTTGAAGGTCATGTAGTTGAGGTGCCATGTATTCAGTCAAAAGGTCAAGTTAAACATTTGCAGTAATTGATGTCTCGCCGAAGAAAAACAGACCAATTGCACATGATCTCACACCACACATTCATCTAAAGCAAAGGATCACTGATGGCATTGCAACCATTGATGAGGGTATGCTACAGCGAACATGGCAAGAAATCGAGTACCGCCTTGATGTGCTACGGGAAACTAATGTGCCCATATAGAGGTGTATTAAATGAGGCCAAAAAAAACTTAAATATGTATGTTTAATTTTGTAATAAATTTTACTTATCTGTCTTTTCATTTGCCTTTGTAATAATAAATTTTTAAAATTGTAAAGAGACTTTATGGACACCCTGTATATGTTCAAGGTAATATCTCCATGGGTAGTGACATGGCTTAATGGTGGAGGATTCAGTTTCACGGGGTAGAACTCTTTCACTGGGTCCAAAATGGAAAGACATGGCATGGCAGTTTATCAACCACATAATCAGCTTTCAGATATGGACAGGTCATTAAGAGTACTTGACTGCAAAGTATTAAGGTTTAGCTTTCTTCAGGAAGAACTTCATCCAGAAGTGCTAAGAGACCTTTATACAGCAACAAATCTGTAATATGTCTACTTCTACTACCATTTGTTTTCCATATGCAATTTGTTTCCTTGCCTCCCCGCAAATTGTTTTCAATTTATCTATCTAATTCTCATTGAATTGTGTGTGGACATGTATTTCCAGTAATAATCCGCTGTAAATTTCAATAGTGTTTGTTGTTTTATCTACAACTGTTGTTTCACTAGACAATTACTCCACTTTTTGAGTTCAATTTGAAAATAAAGCTCTGCATGTTTCCCTGCAATGTATAATTTCTGTTACATTGTTATTATCTGACCCAGGTTCCATATACTGTATTTATTGTGCTTATTTCCCCATCTACCTTCTTCATGACTCATAATTACATAAATAGATATTTTGCTTTATTTACATAGTACAGTCCAAAACAATGGCGCTTTATGAAATGAACATTTTTTGTGTAGCTTTTCTGGAGTGTCATCTTTGTTTTCAATAAAATCATGTTTCCAAAACAATTTGTTTTCACAGAATATATAGTATATATTACAGCATGTTAAAAATACCAACATCAACACAAAAAATACTTATTACAATAGATATCAGACAAGTGAGAAAAATTATTTTATTAAGCATACCTTTGATTTTCATTAATATCATAATATCCCAAAATGTGATGGTGCCTTTTAAACAGAACTTAAAAATTTTCTGTCACAATCTTTACTGTATTTCTTTTACCTATATTTACATTTTCACATGGGAACTACTCGGCGTCAAACCATATTTGCACAATCATATGAGAGGACTAAGAATGGAATAAATTACCTTTAATCTGTTTTTATTTATGATTTGAAAACTAGTTTATAGTTATGGTATCACCAACTCTTGGGCTTACCCTACTCTAGTCCTTTTAAAGTTAATTGATCCCAATTTACTGGCCACCACCTCCACGAGTACCCAATGTACTGTTGGAACACTGAAGAACACTTTGGGCCAAAACTTATATGAACAGGCCACCACGGAAGGCTGCAATTGATTGGTTTGTCAATGCATACCTCAGTTCTTTCTGGACTTTACCAAATGACACAATAACTAAATAAAATATATGTACTATCACATCAACTTGTCCTTTCAATCAATTGCCTAATAGGAGTCAAGACAAACATGTAGTTGTCTTTGCTGCAAAACATTATTCAGATCATTAACAAATGTTTAGTTTATGAGATAATAGATCAAAAGTTTAATGGCACATCACTGTCAAACAATATGTAAAGCGCACACACTAACCTCTACAGTGTTCAGCAAATGCCTTCCAAAAAAAACATTAATTTGTGTCCCTAAACACTTTCTATTTCATATACTCACCTACAGTCCAGCCATAGTGTAATTACAGTTATAATGATGTACAACCCTTAGCACAAGATTTAGCGTACACCTCATGGAAAGCACTGTCTTCTAATGAGGTCCAGAGCATGTTCCCATGTAGTTATAGTATGGGGTCTAATACAAAATAATGAAAGAAACAATATTGTTTAAGGACAGTATCCATTGAAGGACTGCAGTGAATGTGAAATATTTTTAAATACTGTGATTTAGACTATCAATCTTTTTACTCAAAATTCCAATATTAAAGCCCTTTATATTGAAATAATGCCACGTTTAAGAAATAGTGTATAAGTAGCACATAACATTATCCTCCTGTCTCTTCATTATCGTACACTGGAGGGACACGGCAAATGATTCTAGACTCAATGAAGAAAAACGTGAGCTCACATAAGTGGGGTCGAACATGGACCACAGAAGAACACTGAAAATTATTTGTTCCCAGTGTTTTGTTGCATACATCTAGAGGAGGTGATGGATTACACCACCCTCTGCACCTAGAGACCATAGGGAAGTGAAGGATGTTTTGGCATATTTAATTTTAAATGATACATGATTTTACAAAAGCAAAATCGCTTA
Source organism: Leptobrachium leishanense (assembly GCA_009667805.1). Lineage (NCBI taxonomy): Eukaryota > Metazoa > Chordata > Amphibia > Anura > Megophryidae > Leptobrachium > Leptobrachium leishanense. Next base: position 108,440,954 of record CM019068.1, on the reverse strand, counting down.
ACACCAAGGTTTTTGGAATACCTGTACAATTAAGAGCTAGTAAAGCTGGGCCACAACGTTTGTGACTTCATTGGAATAACAACTCAAACTGTTAACAAGCTAGACAGTTACACTTAATGGTTCCAATTGCCATCAAGCCATTATCTCCAAAGGACAGGTATTGGCACCAAGTTTGCCATTGTTATGACAATGTATACATGGGGTATTACATGGGTGTTACTGCACACATTTCCCCAATATGCATGAAAGGAAAATCTTAAAAGGACACTAGAGTTAAAACCAGAAAGGGGATATGGAGGGGTTAAACATTATAATGCACTCTGACTCCCTTCACACGCCCTCTCATCTTAAACCTTTAGTTTGTTGTAAAACCTACCTTGTACTCAGAACTTTCTTAACCTCTAGAGACAATATGCTGCCATTTTGCATGAGGCCAGACCATATCAGATGGCTGCGGAGGGACCACCCAGGCAATCCAATGCGTGGGAGGTAGTGGGACCTAAATTGACTGCCACTTCCTGGTCCCAATCCCTGAAGCTCAGGTCAGCTCACCCTGATCTGAGCCTCTTAGTGGGACTAAGCCCCTGCATTCACAGCCTTCTCAGACCCCATTGTCAGGGGGAGAGGGCTGACATGCTCAGGACACAGTGAGCTCACAATTTACATTGAGTGGTCACAATGCCTAGGGTGTCTCCTTAAGTTGTAATATTGATATATTGATATTGATAATATATTAAGATGTAATATTAGCCAATATTATTAATACTAAGGAACCCATTGTCAGTAAGAAAACTTCCAGTTTGAAAAGGGTAGTAAATGATTAATTTGTTCAAAAAGGAATTGGATTTCGGCTAGCCACAAGATGCCATCCAATGAGCTACCCCTTTTATGCGCACCAATGCAAGCAGTAGGTTCTTGGCACCCCCTATTCCCACAGTTCTTAAGAAAGTCCTTTGCAGGTGAATTGCGTAGAGCAATCACGAGCTGCACTATATTCTTTTCATCTTACATAGAAGAGTTTTTAATATTCGTTTATGTTCATTTTTCGTTTATGACATTTTTGCAATCTCTTCCCGACATTCCCGCACAAATTTACCTCTATCAGAATACAGCAGTTTGATTTTTCACAATCTCCTTCTATCTGATCTATCCGATTACAACGGACCTATAAAGGCCCATTTCCTACTTTATAGTGATCTTATATCAGGCAGAAGGTATTCTCGGTATTAGCTATTCCAGGGTAATAATGGTAGACTTCATCTGCTAAGTATTCAAACCAAATTTGTTCACATTGACTACTCATGCCTGCATTGTGGTTATTTTTCACTTCCTTTTGTTTTTTTCTTTGTAGTTTTTTATTGGACAATCTTAAAAAAGTTACATTTTATGTTCATCCCAGTATATTTTTTACAATACGTCCTCTGGTTTTGAGTGTATCTTAAAAAGTGTCCCAACTCTTTAATGCACTTCCTAGGGATTAAAATGAGTATGATATTAATCCTAGATACTCTAGTGAGCCTTAATCAGAATTGCAAATCTTGTAGACTCCAATCTCAAATAATTTTGATTACTACTACTGGAAATATTCACAAAATTATCTCCTTGAGAAATAGATCATAACAATATCTTTTAGTTCGCAAAAGAAGGTTCACATCCTTTCGCATAAATGGGAATCTCTACAAATCTTAGCTATCTTAAGTGTATTTATCACCCAAATCATACCATAAATGATAGTCAGATCTGTTTAATGCAGTGCTAATGACTAGAATGAACTGTACTGATGGTATACATAAAGAATGTAAGTTCTAAATGACTTGATTATAACCCAGCTTCATCATCTTTGGCTGGTTCACGAAAAGTGAAAACGTAGACGATAGTTGCATATACAGTCAGCAGTGTGACGTCATGTGACGAGACAAGTGGTGACGCTCTCTAAAGCAAGCGCAGCAGACAGGACAGGATAGATGCAATTCTCGCCTTCGTTTTCGCTGAGCTTCTACTACAGTCTCCCTCTTGTGGCGTGACCTCATATGAAGCACAAGATCAGAAGTCATGCTAAAGGAGAGCCTGCATTTTGCACACCAATTCTGTGCTGTGACTCCAAGAGGTGTAATAGTGGGTGGTAGTAGCTGTTGAGGGTGAGGTTGAGTGATTACGTCTGGCTTCTGCCACAGTTCTGCAAGGGAACGATTAGAAAGTGAATGAAATAATGAGAAATATTCATAGTGAGTGGAAACTTTATCATGGAAATCCATCACTCCTGTTCCTGTTGAACTATTAAATATATCACATAGACTCTGTGAACTACTTCTGCAGGCTATTTTACGCTTGGCAAATACAGGAGAGAAGGCACTAACTCCTGGATCTCCATCATCTTTCTCTGTATCCTGGAGATTCTTTTGTTTTTGGAAGTCTGAGAACGCACTCTCCTTCTGAAGCCTTTTTGCAACAGTTCGGCTATTAGAAACAACACTGACTATAAGACCATCTTCATTCCTGCTGGGACTAAATTCCCTCTCCAAGCAGTTTGTTTTCTCCAACAGTACAGACTTACAGCCTTCATCATCTGCACTCTCCATGTCACGTGCCAGGTTGTGAAAATTAGTACTTCTCCTGAGATGTCTGCTATTTGTACCATCTTTCCCTTTTGAATACAGAAAGCAAGTATGAGACAGGAAGGAGATCTTGCATTGGAACTCCTGATTACATCCAGGGCATTGGAATCCTACAAGAGAAAAACACTGGAGTACTCGTCTACAAATTATTTTAAGAGATTTATTATTTATAAACATTTGCAATGTTTCATATTAATCTATTCTTGGAACTAGTCTAATTTTGGATTTCACATTTCATATATATACAGTCATGGCCGAAATTGTTGGCAACCCAGACATTTTTCCAGAAAATCTCACAGAAAAGTATTGCAGTAACACATGTTTATTCCCTTTGTGTGTATTGGAGCAAAACAAAAAAAGGGAGGAAAAAAGCAAATTGGACATAATGTCACACAAAACTCCAAAAATGGGCTGGACAAAATTCTTGGCACTCTTAACTTAATATTTGGTTGCACACCCTTTGGAAAAAATAACTGAAATCAGTCGCTTCCTATAACCATCAATAAGCTTCTTACACCTCTCACCAGGAATTTTGGACCACTCTTCCTTTGCAAACTGCTCCAGGTCTCTCTTATTGGAAGGGCGTCTTTTCCCAACAGCAATTTTAAGATATCTCCAAAGGTGTTCAATGGGATTTAGATCTGGACTCATTGCTGGCCACTTCAAAACTCTCCAGCACTTTGTTGCCATTCATTTCTGGGTGCTTTTTGACATATGTTTGGGGTCATTGTCCTGCTGGAAGACCCAAGATCTCAGATGCAAACCCAACTTTCTGACACTGGGCTCTACAGTGAGACTCAAAATCCTTTGGTAATCCTCAGATTTCATGATGCCTTGCACACATTCAAGGCACCCAGTGCCAGAGGACAGAAGACAACCCCAAAACATCATTGAACCTCCACCATATTTCACTGTAGGTACTGTGTTTTTTCTTTGTAGGCCTCATTCCGTTTTCAGTAAACAGTAGAATGATGTGCTTTACCAAAAAGCTCTATCTTGGTCTCATCTGTCCACAAGACGTTTCCCAAAAGGATTTTGGCTTACTCAAGTACATTTTGGCAAACTGTAGTCTTGCTTTTTTATGTCTCTGTGTCAGCAGTGGGGTCCTCCTGGGTCTCCTGCCATAGCGTTTCATTTCATTTAAATGTCGACGGATAGTTCGCGCTGACACTGATGCTCCCTGAGCCTGCAGGACAGCTTGAATTTCTTTGGAACTTGTTTGGGGCTGCTTATCCACCATCCGGACTATCCTGCGTTGCAACCTTTCATCAATTTTTCTCTTCCGTCCACGCCCAGAGAGATTAGCTACAGTGCCATGGGTTGCAAACTTCTTGATAATGTTGCACACTGTGGACAAAGGCAAATCTAGATCTCTGGAGATGGACTTGTAACCTTGAGATTGTTGATATTTTTCCACAATTTTGGTTCTCAAGTCCTCAGACCGTTCTCTTCTCCTCTTTCTGTTGTCCATGCTTAGTGTGACACACACAGACACACAATGCAAAGACTAAGTGAACTTCTCTCCTTTTTATCTGCTTTCAGGTTTTTATATTGCCCACACCTGTTACTTGCCCCAGGTGAGTTTACAGAAGCATCACATGCTTCAAACAATCTTATTTATCCACAATTTTGAAAGGGTACCAATAATTTTGTCCAGCCCATTTTTGGAATTTTGTGTGACATTATGTCCAATTTGCTTTTTTTCCTCCCTTTTTTTGTTTTGTTCCAATACACACAAAGGGAATAAACATGTGTATAGCAAAACATGTGTTACTGCAATACTTTTCTGTGAGAAATACTTGATCTTCTGAAAAAATGTCTGGGGTGCCAACAATTTCGGCCATAACTGTATATATGTATATATAGTTAATATTTGATTTAAGAATTACTACACAATGCAATAAAAAATAAATAACATGCAATACTCAACCTAAAAGCAATAAAAAGTAGAAATAGGATAGATCGTCATATCATTAAATAAATAAATAAACCGATAATACACTATTACCTCCTATGATATATTTTATAACAACACTCCCATCTTCAAGATTAACTAGAAACCCATTATTTACATACCTTTTGTGGCCATATGATCTCTGTACTCATGGAAGGCCATAATACTGTAGGAATTCCCATCAAAGCAAACCAGCAACTGTTCTTCCATTTGCTTGGCTGCAAAACCCTGAAATGAATCTCTCTCTGCCTCTAGTTTTCCAGGTCCTTCTCCTCACTGGTGTCGTTTCCTGGACCAAATGCATTAGAACATGGTTGGAAACATCTGTTTAAAGAACTACCTGAAAAAGAAGGAGGTTGAAGAAAATGGCCTCATTGTATCTCTTCTTAATACATTTCTGGTTACAATCATTATTGCATCACTTATTAATAAATGGTTGCAGTATATTTAAAGTAGCCTAGAATAGTATAGTGGTATCATGATTGAAGAACAAATGAAATGAAATTATATGGTTATGCATTGTTTAGAAAAGATAGGAAACATAAGAAAGGGGGTGGAGTAGGTTTTGTATGTAAATCAGGATTTAAAGCCAAATATTACACACCTGGAAAGCGATGAGGGAAATGTAGAATCCTTATGGGTAAATATTTCTTTGGGGAATAAACAGGGAAGTCAACTATTGGTTGGCATATGCTATAAACCACCTAATATAGATAATGATGAGGAAGAACAACTGTTAGAGCAAATTAGGAAGGCTGCACATCATGGTAGCATTTTAATTATTGGAGATTTTAATTACCCGGACATTAATTGGGATAGTGGGACTAGTAATTCAGCAAAGGGAATACGGTTTCTGAACCTTTTAAATGATACCTTCATGACACAACTGGTAGAAACACCAACTAGAGAGGATAACTGTCTGGATCTGGTTATAATAAATAATGTGGATCTTTTCTCAAATATTCATGTAAGGGAACAGTTGGGAAACAGTGACCATAATATGGTGTCTTTTGAAATAATCTAAAAAAAAACACATTCATAGGGGGCATGCTAAAAAACATAATTTTAAAAAGGCCTACTTTAATAAAATAAAGGAAGCTCTCAATGTCATCGACTGGCATAAACTCTTTCATGGGAAAAACACTGAAGATAAGTGGAATATCTTTAAACTGACACTTGAAAAGTACACGTCACAATATATTCCACTGATTAATAAATATAAAAGAAACAGACTGAAACCAATGTGGCTTAGTAGGAAGGTAACCAAGGAAATGAAAAATAAAAAGAAGGCATTTAAAGCTTTAAGATCTGATAAATCGGAAGCATCCTATAAAGCATATAGGGCAGCCAATAAAACATGTAAAAAAGCGATTAGATGGGCTAAACTAGAAAATGAAAAAGAAATAGCCAAAGAGAGCAAGACCAACCCTAAAAGATTCTTTAGGTACATAAATTCTAAAAAACCCAAGAGTGAAAATGTAGGTTCACTAAAATCTGAGTCAGGGGTATTGTTAACTGAAGATCAAGATAAGGCAGAAATTTTGAATGATTATTTTTCTTCAGTATTTATCAAAGAGAAACCTATAACAGGAGACATGCAATTCATTAATAAAAATTTACTAATACAAAGTGACTGGTTGACTCAGGACAATGTTTTGTAGCAATTAAACAATTTGAATGTGAATAAAGCCCCAGGGCTAGATGGAATTCACCCGCGAGTACTGAGGGAGCTATGTGTTGAAATATGTAAACCTCTGTTCTTAATCTTTCAAGATTCTTTTCTTTCAAGAATCGTACCAGAGGATTGGAGAAAAGCTGACGTGGTCCCTATATTTAAGAAAGGTTTCAAATTTGTGCCTGGGAATTATAGACCTGTGAGCTTAACATCTGTGGCTGGGAAAGTATTTGAGGGGTTACTAAGGGATAATATTCAGAAATTTATTGGGAGGTATAATGTAATTGACAAAAATCAGCATGGTTTTATTGAAACACAGATAATGTCAGACTAACCTAATTACATTCTATGAGGAAGTAAGTAGAAGTATAGATCAGGGGGTCGCAGTGGATGTGATTTACTTAGATTTTGCCAAAGCTTTCGACACAGTTCCACACAAAAGGTTACTATTTAAATGAAGAAAAATTGGTCTAGATGAAAATACTTGTTCTTGGATAGGAAACTGGCTAAAAGATAGGGTACAGAGAGTGGTCATAAATGGTACATTTTCAAGATGGACATCAGTGGTAAGTGGTGTCCCACAGGGGTCTGTTATAGGACCAATTCTATTCAATTTATTTATAAACTAGTTGTTAAGCCTGCCGGGGGGGCAGTCTATTGTTGTTGCCAGCTCAGAATTCGTGACCACATATTTGTTTTTCAATGTCCTGTCCAAGAGTATCTCCATATATAAATGTGTTTGTAACGCGTCCGTCACCGTCCCGTCCACAACAGGAGGGTCGAGTGAGCAGCTGTGATGGGTGTGCGCCGCTGACAGCACATTACAAACACATTTACTGTATTTATTAGAGCAGGCTCCTATTCCGTCTTACATTGTGAGCTCACAGGAACAGGACCCCTTAGATTGTAAGCTCATGGGAACAGCGCCTCTCCAATGGATTTTTGTTGTCCCTCGCGCACGCCGGCTACTAATCACTGCGCGCCATGCGCGTTTCGTCCGCTGCCTACGGCGACGGAGAAAATGGTTTTATAGATATAGATGACCTCCTTGAGATAGGCATTGAAAGTCATGTATCAGTGTTTGCAAATGTCACAAAACTAGGAAAAGTAATACAATGTGAGCAGGAGGGATTTAGATAGATGAAATGTAATGTAGATAAATGCAAAGTTATGCACTTTGAAGTGAAGAATACACAAGCAAATTATACCCTAAATGGTATGGAGTTAGGGAAATCCAAGCAGGAGAAGGATTTTGGAATAACCATAGACTTCAAACTAAGTAACAATGTGCAATGTCAAACAGCAGCCGCCAAGGCCAGCAAGGTATTGGCATGCATTAAAAGGGGAGTTCACTCTCGGGATGAAAACATAATTTTGCCTCTGTATAAATCAATGGTAAGACCGCACCTTGAATATGCCGTGCAATTTTGGGCACCTGTCTTAAGAAAGGATATTATAGTGCTAGAAAAAGTGCAGAGACGGGCAATTATATTAATAAGGGGAATGGAAGCTTTAAGTTATGAGGAAAGACTATCAAGCTTGAACCTGTTTAGTTTAGAGAAACGGCGTATTAGAGGGATCCGATAACCTTATGTAAATATATACGGGGCCATTATAAACCATTGTCTGGAAACCTATTCATTAACAGGACTATACACAGGACACGAGGTCACCCATTTAGAAAGGACGAAAGGAAATTCAGCCTAAAGCATAGGAAGGGTTATTTTACGCTGAGAACAATAAAGCTGTGGAATTCTCTGCCTGTTGAGGTGGTTGGATCAGAGACTGTACAGACTTTTAAAAAAACGAATGGATGACTTGTTGCAGACACAGAATATTAAGGATTATAATATTTAATATGTGGGTAAAAGCTTCTTGATCCAAGGAGAAATCTGACTGCCATTCTGGGGTTAAGAAGGATTTTTTTCCCAGTGTGTTGCATATTGGCAAGCATTTCAGACTGGGTTTTTTGCCTTCTTTTGGATCAACAGCAGTAGGTGATGTGTGAGAGGCTGAACCCGATGGACGCATGTCTTTATTCAGCCTATGTAACTATGTAATATTGGAATCAATGTAATTTACAGCACAGTGAGAACTGCATAGCTTTTCGGACTATAACTACATGTCTTAAAAAGAGTGTGTAACAAAGAAAACCTGCAGTACTATGTCCATATCGGTCTGATCCCATCCAAATGGGCAAAAGCTGAAATGTTTGGCCACAAAACAGAGAGCTGGGAGTTCACATTTGGATAACTCTACAGTAATGGAAATCTCGAACGCTTTTGCTACAAATGAATGCACTGTCCAACACCCTGCAGTGCATTGGCTGGTAGGGATGGGCTGGCAGTTCAATCCGAACATGAGTTTGATTCGAACATTGCCCGTTTGGCGAACATCGAACATTTCCGCGTGTTCGCCGCGTGTTCGCCCACAATGGACCACAATGCACTTTTCCACTGGCCTGAAGCTTATAATTGGGTACAGCCTTGCACCTGACCACAGGTCAGGTGCAAGACAGGTGCAAGACTATGCCAATCAGGGCTCAGAGTCCTGATCAAGCAAATTTTGCCCAATCATGGGCTCACAGAGCTAAGTCCCGCAGCACACTATATAAGGCTTCCCCACAGCCCCAGCGTGTGTTTGTTGCAGGAGTGAATCAGAGAGGGGAGGAGATTGTTTGTTGCATATCAGGCTGTATCACTGAGTTATATCTGATTTCTGGAAATTGGAATCTGTGTGTTGTCACTGACAGCTATCAGGGACAGGCTGTATCACTGAGTTATATCTGATTTCTGAAAATTGGAATCTGTATGTTGGCACTGCCAACTGCTGCCAGGCTATCAGGCTGTATCACTGACTTATACCAGAGTTGTGTGAATTTGAATATGTGTGTTGCCACTGCAAAGGCTATCAGGCTGTATCACTGATTTATACCAGAGTTGTGTAAATTTGAATCTGTGTGTTGCCACTGCAAAGACTATCAGGCTGTATCACTGATTTATACCAGAGTTCTGAGAATTTTAATCTGTGTGTTGCCACTGCAAAGGCTATCCGGCTGTATCACTGACTTATACCAGAGTTGTGTGAATTTGAATCTGTGTGTTGGCACTGCAAAGGCTATCCGGCTGTATCACTGACTTATACCAGAGTTGTGTGAATTTGAATCTGTGTGTTGGCACTGCAAAGGCTATCCGGCTGTATCACTGACTTATACCAGAGTTCTGTGAATTTTAAACTGTGTGTTGCCACTGCAAAGGCTATCCGGCTGTATCACTGACTAAAACCAGAGTTGTGTGAATTTGAATCTGTGTGTTGCCACTGCAAAGGCTATCAGGGTGTATCACTGACTTATAGCATTGTTCTGGAAAATCTGAATATCATTAATCTATATATCACTCACCATGTGAGAAAGACCAAAAAGGACAGGCAGACGCGCCAAGACACAGACAAGAGGGCAAACAGCCTCTGTGTCGGAAGGCTGTGCCCCTGGTCATCGTGGACATGGTGCATCCATTGCAGGGGCATGCTTGTCGTTGTTTCTAACTGGTGCTGGCCGTCTTAAGCAGCAGCAACATACAGAGGATTTGCAGGATTGGCTAACCAGGCTTACCACTTACCACTTCCTTCCTCTGAATCTGCCAGCATCCCATCAGCTGCAGATTTATGCAGTCAGATTTCGATGTCCCAGCTGCTGCAGCGGAAGAAAAAATATTGTCCCAACCATCCACATGCACAACATCTAAATGCCAGCTTGGCAAAATTACTTGCATTACAGCTGCTGCCTTTCTAGCTGGTGGACTCTGCTTCCTTCCGTGAATTTGCCGAATGTGCTGTACCACAGTAGCAGGTTCCAAAACACCATTTCTTTTCATGGAAGGCCATTCCAGCACTATACCAGCACGTAGAAGACAATGTTATGGCGTCATTGGGAAAGGCAGTCAGCAGCAAGGTGCACATTACTTTAGACACGTGGTCCAGCAAGCATGGACAGGGCGTTACATTTCCTTCACGGCACACTGGGTAACTCTGCTTGCAGCTGGGAGGGATCCAGGATGTGGCTCTGTGCTGGAGCGTGCTCATGCACCATGCCTCCAGAAAGTTGCTTATATGAGGTCTGTCTGCTCCACCACCTCTTCCTCTTCCTCCTTCAATGTCTCTGGCGAAGTGGCAGTTAAACCGACGTGTAGCAGGGGCTACACAATGGCTCAAGCAATAAGATGCCATACTGTGCTTGAGCTGGTTTGTTTAGGGGACAGGAGCCACACTGGGCCAGAAATCTTGTCAGGTCTGCAAGGAAGGGGCAGAGATGGTTAACACCATGCCAGCTTGAGCTGGGAATGGTCGTCTGTGATAATGGCAGCAACCTTCTCTCCGCCCTACGCCTGGGTAAGTTGACGCATTATTATTATTCTTTATTTATAAAACGCCAGCATATTCTGCAGCGCTGTACAATAAGCACAGTATAGACAGGGTTACAATACATTGAACAACATTTGACAAACAGTACAGGAGGAGATGAGGGCCCTATTCCCGTAGGAACTCACAATCTGGGAGGGTTGGGGTTGGAAACAGGAGGAGAGGACTGTAAGGTTAGAGTGATTGATGGTTGCGTCAGTGAGTTGGGTGGTAGGCTTCCCTAAATAGGAATGTTTTCAGGGAGCGTTTGAAGGAAGAGAAGTTAGGGGAAAGTCTGACAGTACGAGGGAGAGCGTTCCAGAGAGTGGGGGCTGCACGTGAGAAGTCCTGCAGTCTATCATGGGAAGAGGTGATGCGGGGAGAAGCTAGGCGCAGGTCACTGTTTGACCTTAGGGAGCGGGCTGGGGTGTATTTGGTGATTAGTGAGGACAGGTAGTGGGGAGCTGAGTTAGTGAGGGTTTTGAAGTTAAGGATAAGGATTTTGAACTTAATTCTGCAGTGGATGGGGAGCCAGTGAAGGGACTCGCAGAGGGGAGCGGCAGAGACAGAGCGGCGGGTGAGGTGAGTTAGCCTGGCGGAGGCGTTCAGGATGGATTGTAGGGGGGAGAGGCGGGACGCATGTACCATGCCTAGCACACGTCCTAAATCTGGTGGTACAGCAATTTCTAACCAGGTACCCAGGGCTGGCAGAGCTTCTCAGCCAGACCAGACAATTCTGCAGCCACTTCAGATGGTCATTCCCAGTAAGTGTTCACCTGGGAGAAATTCAAACAGAATTCCACCTTGCCACAAACCGCCTGATCTGTGACATGCCCACCAGGTGGAATTCGACATTGGCAATGCTGCAGCACCTGCACAAGCAGCAGAGGGCCATCAATGAGTACCTGTGTGAGTATGGCATAAGGACAAGTTCAGGTCAACTTGTTCCCCCCGCAGTGGCTGATGATCAAGGATGCATGCACTGTACTGTCACCATTTGAGGAGGCAACGAGGATGGTGAGATGGGACAGTGCATGCATCAGTGACACAATTCCTTTAGTGTTACTGCTGGAGCGCACTTTGCAGGGAATTATAGATGTGGCACTAGAGGCAGAGCAGCGGGAGGAAGAGGACTTCCCTAGCTCTCAAGGCCCCAGTCTTTACGCAGACAGCATTCTTCAGATCAGACAGGAGGAGGAGGAGAAGGAGGAATAATAAAGTTATGGGGGCATTGAAGTTGGGGATTCCTCAAGGGAAGGTTTTGTGTCCCCAGAAACCCAAGGACTAGTACGTGGCTGGGAGGAGGTAGTGCACGATACTGTCATCCTCAGCGACCAGGAACACTCTGAAGCTAATGCCACCTCCGACCTACGCTGCATGGGCTCCCTTATCCTGCAAAGCCTGCTAAAGGACCCCAGGATTCATGCTATCAAGGAGAGGGATCATTACTGGTTGGCAACCCTTCTTGATCCACGATACAAGGGTAAGGTTGCAAAGCACATCCTGCCCACACAGAGGGAGCACAGGATGAAACAACTTGAGGATAGGGATGAGCTGTTCGATTCGATCTGTTCGGAGTTCGATTCGAACATCGGCCATTTGAAAGTTCGCAAACTTTGAACTTTTTGGGACGTTCGCCAAAAGTTCGAAAAGAAAAAAAAAATTGAAAAAAGTATAAAAAATGCTTAAAGAGTACTAAAAAAATCTAGAAATAAAGAGACTCTTTACTGCAGAATATTATAAGCAATGGTTTATTAGATATTGAATTAAAATGGTAATATTTTTAACATTGAAGCCTATGGGATAAAACTAGGGTTGCACCGATACCGATACTAGTATCGGTATCGGTGCCGATACCGGGTACTGCAGGAGTACTTGGTACTCGTACAGTACCCCCGATATTTTTCCCGATACCGGAAGCCGGCATTGAGCCGGCTTGCCGGCATCAGAGGGGCTGGGGCGGCTGTCCGAATGCTCTATCGGCATTCGGGCAGGCCCTGCAGCTGCTCACTGTGTTTATACTTACCTTCCTGAGCGACGCCAGGAAAGTCTCCGCACGTGCGCTCGTTGGAAGGCCCCCAGCCGCGACCATGTGGGACCATGTGATCGCGGCTGGGGCCTTCCAACGAGCGCACGCGCAGAAACTTCCCGGCGTCGCTCTGGAAGGTAAGTATGAACACAGTGAGCAGCTGCAGGGCCTGTCCGAATGCCGATAGAGCATTCGGACAGGCACCTGGAGCTCTCCGCGATGATACTTACCTATCTGAGCGACGCCGGGAAAGTTTCCGCGCGTGCGCTCGTTGGAAGGCCCCCAGCCGCGATCACATGGTCCCACGTGGTCGCGGCTGGGAGGCCTTCCAATGAGCGCACGCGCGAAGACTTTCCCGGCGTCGCCCAGGAAGGTAAGTATCATTGCGCTGAGTGCCGGGGGGGATCTGTGAGGTGGGGCAAATCCATGTGTGAGCTGGGGCAAATCCATGTGTGAGCTGGGGCAAATCCATGTGTGAGCTTGGGCATATCCATGAGCTGGGGCAAATCCATGTGTGAGCTGGGGCATATCCATGTTTGAGCTGGGGCATATCCATGAGCTGGGGCAAATCCATGTGTGAGCTGGGGCAAATCCATGTGTGAGCTGGGGCATATCCATGTTTGAGCTGGGGCATATCCATGAGCTGGGGCAAATCCATGTGTGAGCTGGGGCATATCCATGTGTGAGCTGGGGCATAGCCATGTGTGAGCTGGGGCATAGCCATGTGTGAGCTGGGGCATATCCATGTGTGAGCTGGGGCATATCCATGAGCTGGGGGCAGTATCCATGAGCTGGGGGCAGTATCCCTGAGCTGGGGGCAGTATCCATGAGCTGGGGGATATATACATGTGAGCTGGGGGCATTTTTATATGGTCTGCTCTTATTGGAAAGCGTCACATGACATTAAAGAAAAGTATCGGTACTCGGTATCAGTGAGTACTTTTAAAAAGTATCGGTACTCGTACTTGGTCTTAAAAAAGTGGTATCGGTGCATCCCTAGATAAAACATTCTTGTTACTAAAACATCAGGCAGACACAGCCCTCTAATCAGGCACTGTAGAGGGCAGCCTGCCGGGGCCTCCCAAGGATCCCCTTGAGAAGCATGTGGCCGCCGGATGACAGAGCTGTGACTGTGTGGGCTAGCCGCCCGGGTGCATGTGGCAGAGACAGGCAGCGCAGGGAGGGAGCCACTGCACCTGCGGCCACGGCAGACCCCCCCCCCACAACCAGGATCCAGGGAGCCCCCACTGACCACCAGGCGACACATTTCTAAAAAGAAAAAATCCGAGCACATTTTTAAATGTAACCCGGGAACATAAAATAAAAAACTTTTTTTTTTCTCTACTTTGCTGAATGTATCTAATATATATAATTAAATACATTCAGCCAGGTAGAGGTGCATGTGGACTGCGCAGGGTCTCAGGCAGTGGTTTTTTTTTGTGTTTATATTTTTAGCAAATTTATAGGGGAAGGTAAGGGCAGGTATGATATATATATATATATAGATAAGATATATATCTATATTCTTATAAATATATATATATATATATCCAGACTTGTATTACACACACATTTTGGCAACTAATTCCCCCCCACATTTAGTTGAGATTGTCCACATGCCACCCCCCCATGTGCGTATGTGTATAAATGGTCGGAGGTCTGTGGGTGGGTGTATATATATATCTGCGTGTTGATATATACATATATATAGGTCTGCGTGTTGATATATACGTATATGTCTGTGTGTGGTATCAATGCATCCTTACTCTATACACAGCGCTCCATGTCCCTATAATATATATGTTCAGGGGTTATCTTTTTTTATATTTTTATACACACACGGAACAGGAGGGCCCTCACTCCTCCTGTTCCGTGTGTGTAATGTGTATGTAGATTTGTTATTGTCTCACCCATTGTACAGCGCCACAGAACCCGTCGGTGCTCTACAAATACTAGTAACTGTAACTGTATATGTGTGCACACCTTACACATATATACATACATACATAAACAATATATTGTGTTAAATAAATCCTAGGTGTTTTCTTTGTAAGAGCTACCAAGTTATTTGATCAATTGTGCAAAAGATCAAACACAGTATTTTCCTCTTTCAGGGATTTTTACACCTTCAATGTTGTGCAACTACTTTTCCCACATTGCTACTATCTGACTGCCTGAGCATTGTGGGATCTGTAGTTACAATACATGCAGGTCCTTAGAACAAAACAGCAAAATCAACAAATCAAAGGAAATAAAAGCTATTTTACCTTTTTCTTTAACCAAATCTAGTCACACACACACCACAATACATGCAGAAAATGCCCCCTTCCTCCCTCTGATATACTTGCTTCTTCCTGGGGAGTGGGAATCCAGCAGCTCTGTCCTCCTATAACAGCAGCACATGGCACTCTGCACTTCCTGTCACGCTCTCCCCCTACACACAGAGGAACCTCCCGGTCATGTGATCACACAGCCCGGACTCATCTATGTTTACAGAGCCATCTCAGCAGCAGGCACTGCTAGTAACCTCATGGCTCACCACTGATCTTCCCCTTTAGTTTATTGGAAAGGAGGTGAGGATGGGAGGGAGCCTTGGGGTTGGTAATATTTTCTCGGGGGGGGGCGCAATTGCCCCGTTGCCACCCCTGGATCCACCCCTGGTGCCAGGGCCTCCACCATCAAATGCTGCAGCGATGCTCCACGAGCCGCAGCGTGCACCCTCAAGTGTTCCAGCAGACATACCAGCGATGTAGATGCCACCCCAGCCACCAAGTCACTTTCTCTCTCCTTTCTCTATCACCAGGAACACCTGAAAAACACATGATCTCACCTTGATGTACTTCTCACGCTGGCAGGAACAAGAGGAAGAACACTGCACCCATCACCAGCATATATAGCCCAGGTAAACAACATTGTTGCAAACACACCACCAATAACACCCTAGCTCTCTCCCTGACTGACAGGCCCAGACTATCAGTCCAGGCCCCCCCGTCCAGCCCCATGAGGATCAGTGTGCGCCATGTCGATCGATCTTGTGCCAGTGTAGCGCTCACTCCCGGAGGAGCCGCTGAAAATGAACCACGGGTCCAGTCTCCCCGCACTAGGGAATAAATATACTCCAACACGCTGAACAGTTTTATAATTTAAAAGGTTTACTAAAAGGTTTGCAGCTCTTAAGACACGGTTTATATAGGAAGATTTACAGTACTTTCGTAACACGATAAACGCGTAGCGGTAAAAGAAACGAAAACACGAGGGCTTCGTATTTTCGGAAAAAAAACCCGACCGAGCAGAAAATTAAGAGATACGAAATTCGAGGAAAAACCGCGTAGCGGGACACAATAAAAATCACAGTTCTCGTATTACGATAGACGCGCAGCGGAACAAAAAAAGGAAAATCGTTCAGAATGTAGCTTTTCTTTGCCCCCTTGTATGGATTTTGAAAAAGGAAACAGAGTCCTGCACAGGTTAAGTCCCAGAACTTGAAGTGATATATATTTATATATGTAGGGTACCCGGGTACTTTTCTACTGGCCAGTGAGCTTACTTTAACGATGTCTTCGACTAGTCAGTTGGGGCCTGTGGGTTTTAGAAGGAAACAGCAGTGTACGCTTAAATTTACACACGGCCTTGGGGGCTCTCACCCATCCAGCGCAAGCTCGAGGTTCCGCTGACCCAGGACGTCTCTCCGCTCGATATTAACTGGGGACGCCGACCACCGGATCTGTTGTCTGGCCTTCTGTCTGTCAGCCGCAACTCAGCCAGCTTACCGCCTGCTCCCCGCTTCCATCGACCGCGGTACTCCTTACTCGAGGGGTCTTCTCTCCTCAGCACTGCACCCGGAATACAGCTGGTGATGTGTCTTCTCCGCAAGGCTGGGTGGCCCGATTGTGAGGCCCAATCCACTCTGTCTGCGCTCCGGCCTAGCTCTTGATCTCTCCTTCTGTGTGTGTCTCTGTGCATCCGCTCTCCTCAGCTCTCTGGCGCCTTCTCCCTGCTCTCCACGAGGTGCAGGATGTACAGGCTCTCCACAAACCCACCCACTTCCTGTTTCTTCGCAAAGCATGCATGGATATGTAGTTCAAGTGTCCAGAGTCTTAAATCGTGATAGTCTCCATCTTGTGGCCAAAAATGAGTACTGCCACAGTAAACTTTAACACATCGCTACACTCTCCCCCTCCTAGAACTCTTGGGTCTCTCCAAGGAGGTACAACAGTTACATTATCCTTTTACAATTTGCACACAGTTTATACAGTATATACAGGTTCAGCAGCATACATGCAGTGGGTTAGAAACACTTTCTCAAGCTGACTCATGGTCTGGGCTACCTCAGCTAACATAGCAGACACTTCGGGCAATCTCTGCACAGTGGTGATGGCCTCTTCAGTGCTATGTCCAGGTGAGTCATAAGTAAGTCGCTGGGGCGGCCGAATAGAGCGTTTTTGTTCAGGCTCCTCTGTTCCTCTTCAGGTGGAAGTACTATGGGCGTTGGCTCAATTTCTCTCTATCACTGGAGCAGACGTTTCTTCAGAATATGATCCTCCAGTGAAGGCATAGAACCGTAATCACCTGAATAAGCTTCTGGAGCTACCGGGATCCCACAGCCTCAGGGGCTTCCCATTGAAATTCAAGCGGCTCAGGGATATCAACAGTCTCAGGGACTTCCAACAAGAATTCAGGAGCTTCAGGCCTCAAATTACTCTCCATCGTTCAGGAACTGAGGTAATCTCTTCAGGCTCCGGTGAACGTATCCAGTCCAGACAGAAACTTTCTTCCTCACTGTCCCTTTCGCTCTCTTCGACAGCCCGGGTCTGTTGAGACCGAGTAACAGGAGGAACACGTGGAGCACGCGGATTCGCCGGAGGAAGTTCGTTTTCCACTGGTACCCTCACAGCCTCTCTCATGGTAACAAGTGATTTCGGTGCCAATTCTTGAGGGGACCAGCCTTTCCATCAGGGCGAATCTGATACACCGGCAGACCTGGCAGTTGCTTGCAAACAATGTAAACCTGAGAACTCCATCTATCCGCCAGCTTGTGTCTCGCAGCAGCACCCAAATTCTTCAACAGAACCCTATCACCGGGTTGTAAATCCTGTACTCGAACCTTCAGATCATAGTTCTTCTTGTTCCTTTGCTCCCTGTTACCTGAAGTCAAACGAGCCTGTTCAAACGCAGAAGCCAGATTCTTCCGAAGTCTATCCACATAGTTTCTATGAGAAGCTACCGACGTCTGGTCTAGAGATAACCAAATGCCAAATCAACCGGCAGTCGAGCTTCTCTTCCGAACATAAGACGGTACGGTGAATATCCAGTGGCATCACTCTCCGTACTGTTATATGCATGCACCAGAGTAGCTATGTGACGACTCCAACTCTGCTTCTCCACATTAGACAAGGTCCCCAGCATGTTTAGCAGCGTGCGATTAAACCTTTCAGGCTGAGCATCACCTTGAGGGTGGTATGGCGTAGTTCGAGTCTTTTGAATTCCCAACAACTCCAGCAATTGCCCGACCAATCTACTTTCAAAGTCTCTTCCCTGATCAGAGTGTATTCTTCTTGGCAGGCCGTAATGAACAAAGAACTTTTCCATCAGCACCTTCGCCACTGTCGGAGCGCGTTGGTCTTTTGTAGAAAAAGCTTGGGCATAACGGGTAAAGTGATCAGTCACTATCAGAATGTTCCCTTGCCACTAGCATCCGGCTCTAAGCACAGGAAGTCAATGCACACCAAATCCATGGGTCCCTGACTCTGTAGATGGCTCATTGGAGCAGCTCGGGTTGGTAGAGTTTTCCTCTGAATGCACCTCAGACAGGAATGGCAGTAACTCTCGACTTCAGCCCTCATGCAAGGCCAATAAAACCTATCTCGCACCAATTTAAAAGTTCTCTCAGCACCCAAATGTCCATGCTCATCATGTAGTGATCGCAACACACTCTCCCTGTGTTTGGTGGGGAGAATAATTGTTGAATCTCTTCGGAATTGGTCGAGGGGCCCCTTCGGTAGACCACACCATCCAACATCTTCAACCGCTCCCACTCTTTGTAGACCAATCTGGCTCCATCCGGGGAATTGGTTAACAGAATCTCTCGCTGGTTTGCAGTCAGGGCTTTATGGTCAATGCAATCAAAGGGTCTCTAGCTGATCCGCTTTCAGATCCTGCTTGGAAAAGGTAGGTAGATTTTCATCTCTCAATTGTGTAGGGTTACAGTAGAACTCAGGACAGCCGCGGCCATGACTCCTATGGCCTCCGCTTCAACTCCTCCCTTGATCCGGCGTTCTGTTCCTTGACACAAAGCTTGCACCCCGTCTGGAGTTAACTGAGTCCATTCTGTAGTGTAGGGTCTTCTTGATAAAGCATCAGCATCTCGATTGTTCACCCCAGGGCGATACTTCAGGCTGAACCGAAACCCTGACAGAGCGGCCACCACCGATGTCCGTTGCGTCCAGTTTCGCAGTAGTAAGGATATAGGTGAGAGGATTATTATCCGTCTTGATCACGAACTCAGCTCCATACAGATAGTCTTTCAACTTGTCCACCACTGCCCACTTCAAGGCAGGAACTCCAGTTTGTGAGTAGGATAGTTCTTCTCAGAAGGCGAAAGGCTCCGGCTCACATACGCTACAGGCCTCAGCAATCCATCATACTCCTGATATAGGACTCCTCCAGACCTTCTCGGCTGGCATCCACATGTAGTTCATATGGCTTGTGAGGGTCCGCGTAGGCCAGAACAGGAGCTCGGGTTAGATTCTCTTTCAGCTTCATAAACGCACCTTCACATTGACTAGTCCATTCACCTTGTATGGACTCTTTAGCCTTCCTTGGTCCCGGAGCGGAAGGGTTTCGGTCAGAGACTTTACAGCCTTCTTCGGTGGTCTCTTTCTGCAGAAGTTTGTTCAGCGGCTGAGCTATCTTTGCAAATCCTCCCACAAATCTTCGATAATACGAGCAGAATCCCAAGAAAGACCTAAGTTCAGTGACGTTTCGAGGTCTAGGCCAAGAAGCTACGGCCTCCAACTTTCGAGGATCTGTCGAAACACCTTCTGCCGAGACCACGTGTCCCAGATAGGTGACTGACGGCAAACAGAACTGACATTTCTCCAGAGACAATTTCAACCCCTCTTCATGGAGCCTCTTCAAGACCTTCTCCAAACGTTGCTCATGTTCTTCCAGAGTCTTCCCGAACACAATTATGTCATCCAGGTACACTAACACTTCGATTAGATTCATATCCCCGACTGTCTTCTCCATCAACCGTTGAAACGTGGCTGGAGCTCCCGTCAGACCTTGAGGCATTCTATTGAACTCAAAGAACCCCAGTGGGCAGATGAACGCAGTTTTTCTTTTTGTCTTCAGGGTGCATCGGTATCTGATGATATCCGCTTCGAAGATCTAGTACACTGAACCACTTTGCTCCAGATAGACACTGTAAGGCATCTTCAATCCTAGGAGTGGCGTATTGGTCGGGGATGGTTCTTCGGTTCAAGGTGCGATAGTCTATGCACAAGCGGACAGAACCGTTCTTCTTCCTGACCAGCACTATTGGAGATGCATATGGGCTCCTGGACTCTTGAATCACATTGGTTCTCTGCAACTCATTTAGCTGTTCTCGCAGATCATCCAAGTCTCCCAGCGGAACTCGCCTTGACCTTTCACGAAACGGCTTGTCTTCTTGCAACCGAATGCGGTGTTCCGTACTCTTAGCCAGGCCCACATCGAACTCATCTTTCGAGAATAATTCTTTCCACTTCAGAACTTGAGGCTGAAGACGTTTCTTCCACTCAGGTGAAATGGGAGCGTCCTTGGGGTAGAATCTTTCATCTGGAATCTCTTTCTCTTCTCCCCCTCCTGAATCGGTAGAGAGGGGTGTAACAGACTCTACTTGCCCGATAGGCATTCGTGCTTTAAGGACCACTGGAGAATCTGTCACATTGCACACACTGACCGAGACTCTTCCACGTGTTCTCTTCAAGGCTTTTGTGGAGATTATTTCAGGAATTACTTCGACTCCGGTTTCACTCCCATGACTGACATCGGTTCCCAGCACCACATAAGGACCTGGTTGCGATCCGTTAACTTGACTGAAACCCGGAAGCTCGCTACTTCTCCCGCTTGCAGGACCTTCTCTGTCCCACCCAGTCTCCACAGTCTTCCCACCTCAGCAGGTGCTTTCCGTTCTTCAACCATCCTCTGATAGACCGGTCGTAACATGGGGTGCACTCCTTGAGTTGACCCTTCTTCCACTACGATGGGGGTCAGGAGACGCCGCACTAGGTCCGTATTCGTCCCCACTATCAGAGAGCTTCTGTTTGCACCCGAGGGTCGGGGGCACACAATGGCCAAAGCGTCACAGCTTCCAGACTGTCCGATGACTTCAGATCCGATCTCCAACCTTACTTGCAGATACCCGTCATAAGGGAGTTTCTCAGTGCCGATACCCCAGATTTCCAAATCCTTCAGTTCTTGCAAGGGAATATGTTTCAAGTGTCTCTCGTAGAAATCTCGGTAGATCAAAGTCACTTGGGCCCCTGAATCCAACAGGGCTTTAGTATAGACTCCCTCCACTTGAATTGGCACAATAGGAGAAGGACCTATCAGCTGATCAGGAAACTTTGTAGCGGTATCCGGACGTTTAGACCCAGTTTGCTGGACCCTGGCCTTTTTCTTGGCCCGTGCAGGTTTTGGGTGTGCATTGCCTCCCCATGACGTAGACCCGGACACTAAGGAGTGACTCTTTCCATTCTGGCAGGCTCAGCAATTGGCTTAACTTTGGGCCCTCTTGCCCTCCTAGCCCTGACTTGGTTTCTGGAGCGGGGTTCAACCTTCGGGCACCCAGGTTGCTCCTTCACTGGTGCCCTCTGGCGTTTCCCGCCGGTGGGGTAGACAACAGTCCTTCTAAAGCTTTCAACAATCTCTCGACTCTATCCTTCTCAGGCTTTCGGCCCTGGCACTGTGCGCGGAAATGGCCCATTTCTCCACAACCGAAACATCTCTTCTTAGAGAGCGGAGACGTAGTTTCTTGTTGAGATTTTGTTAAAGGGTTTGGACCAGACGCCACAGCAACTTCTGTCGTCTGTATACCTGTTAAGAACTTTTGCATTTCCCCCTGCATCTCGTCACCTTCATCAACACCCTGCACAGTTCAGCGTGCGCTTTCTGCAGTTCAGTTTGAGCTTCCTGTACCTCCTTTACAGTCTTGAACAACTCGCTTCGTTCAGAAGGGTTCGAATCTTTAGCAGCCCTTCCGGTGGATTTAAACCCGACTAACTGTTCCTGTTCGTCCAGGTCAGATCCATAGGTGTCTATCGAGTCGCTTTCAGGCTGTAGACCGTCGTTATATCTCGCAGGTTGTGCATAAGCCCTTTCTCCCGTCTGAAGGACTTCTCTTCCAGCAGAGCCTCCTCCTCTCGTACAACTCGGATCAGTTCCAAGTACTTCAACTCTTGATTGACTGCTCTGCTTCTCAGCTGCATCATCACAGGATCTAACGGTTGAGAGCCTCTCAGGATCTGCTTTATTCGTATCTTATCTACGTCAGCCGGTTGGGCCCCTTTCTTGAGGAGTATTTGGTGCAGAATCTTATCCAAACGCCTCATGTAATCAATCATTCTCTCACCTCTCTTCTGATAGGTGTGTTCGTACTGATATACCAGTTCCGCTGCCTTTTCTGTTCGCCCAAACACTTCTTCAAGAACGTTCAGATAATCCAAAGCAGTACAATCTTTTCTACTCAATTTTAGGTTTCTCACCGCTTCTGACGCAGGTCCCTTTAAACTCTCGGTGATCCTTTGCTTTTTCTGGGCCTCAGGGACGTCCACTCATCCAGAGCCTGCATCGCCTGTTCCACCCATTCCTCAAAGGTTTCTTCTCCCGCCGGAGTTGGTACATTTCCTGTAAAGTTCCTTAACCGTCGATAACCGAAATTAGTGTGAGGAGGGCTTGTTTTCTGACATTTAGCCAGCAAATCTCCAATAGCCACGATAAATTCAGGCCCGATCATAGCCAACGGACTGGGCACGGGAACACTTTCGGCTTCGCCACGTGGCGCACTTGGCTGAATCAGTTGGACTTCCACCTCAGCGGTCAGCTTCACGCTCGCGCCCCGAAAACATGCTGGAATACCTTTTCTCCATTCGAGAAGAACATGCGTGTGAGAGGTATCTGGGTTTTTCTCAATGTCCAGAATTAACCCCCGATAATCTGGTGCTAGCGTGGCCACGGCCTGGCGAATCTGATCTTCGGCCCAAGTGTCTGCGGGAATATCCATGACTACGCAACATGCTAACTGACTACTATACTCCCCACACCATTCGGCAGCAGTGTCTGGATCCATATTTAACCCTTTAGATGCGGTTTTTCCAGAGACTGAATCCCGGAAACGAGCCCCCACGTGTAGCGCTCACTCCCGGAGGAGCCGCTGAAAATGAACCACGGGTCCAGTCTCCCCGCACTAGGGAATAAATATACTCCAACACGCTGAACAGTTTTATAATTTAAAAGGTTTACTAAAAGGTTTGCAGCTCTTAAGACACGGTTTATATAGGAAGATTTACAGTACTTTCGTAACACGATAAACGCGTAGCGGTAAAAGAAACGAAAACACGAGGGCTTCGTATTTTCGGAAAAAAAACCCCGACCGAGCAGAAAATTAAGAGATACGAAATTCGAGGAAAAACCGCGTAGCGGGACACAATAAAATACACAGTTCTCGTATTACGATAGACGCGCAGCGGGAACAAAAAAAGGAAAAATCGTTCAGAATGTAGCTTTTCTTTGCCCCCTTGTATGGATTTTGAAAAAAGGAAAACAGAGTCCTGCACAGGTTAAGTCCCAGAACTTGAAGTGATATATATTTATATATGTAGGGTACCCGGGTACTTTTCTACTGGCCAGTGAGCTTACTTTAACGATGTCTTCGACTAGTCAGTTGGGGCCCTGTGGGTTTTAGAAGGAAACAGCAGTGTACGCTTAAATTTACACACGGCCTTGGGGGCCTCTCACCCATCCAGCGCAAGCTCGAGGTTCCGCTGACCCAGGACGTCTCTCCGCTCGATATTAACTGGGGACGCCGACCACCGGATCTGTTGTCTGGCCTTCTGTCTGTCAGCCGCAACTCAGCCAGCTTACCGCCTGCTCCCCGCTTCCATCGACCGCGGTACTCCTTACTCGAGGGGTCTTCTCTCCTCAGCACTGCACCCGGAATACAGCTGGTGATGTCTCTCTCCCGCAAGGCTGGGTGGCCCGATTGTGAGGCCCAATCCACTCTGTCTGCGCTCCGGCCTAGCTCTTGATCTCTCCTTCTGTGTGTGTCTCTGTGCATCCGCTCTCCTCAGCTCTCTGGCGCCTTCTCCCTGCTCTCCACGAGGTGCAGGATGTACAGGCTCTCCACAAACCCACCCACTTCCTGTTTCTTCGCAAAGCATGCATGGATATGTAGTTCAAGTGTCCAGAGTCTTAAATCGTGATAGTCTCCATCTTGTGGCCAAAAATGAGTACTGCCACAGTAAACTTTAACACATCGCTACACCAGGATTTCCCAGGAGATGATATCAATATCCATGGACTTGAAGGAGGCTTTCAGTGCTTCTTCGTATCGCTTCTTTTGTCCTCCGTGTGACTGCTTTCCCTGAGACAGCTCACCATAAAGGAGCTGTTTAGGGATGTGATGATCTGGCATCCTTGCAACATGGCCTGCCCACCATGTCTGGGCTTTCATCAGCAGGGTGTAAGCTGATGACAGGCCTGCTCTGGAAAGGACTTCTGTGTCTAGCACGTTATCCTGACACCGGATCCTAAGAAGTCTGTGGAGGCTGGTCATATGAAAGTGATTCAGTTGTCTTGCATGCCTCCTGTAAACAGTCCAAGTCTCACTGGCATACATCAGGTACATCAGGGTAGTTAACACTACTGCTCGATAGACTTTGAGCTTTGTAGCAAGGCTTATTCCACGGCGGTCCCATACATTGGTTAATAGTCTGTCAAATGCAGAGCTTGCCTTGGCTACTCTGCAGTTTACCTCAATGTCAATTGTCACTGCACGGGAAAGGGTGCTGCCTAAGTATGTAAATTGGTCCACTGCTTGCAGCTTTTGTCCCTGGTGGGCTCTTGATGTTGGACTTTCGGAGCTGGCTGATACATCACCTCAATCTTTTTGTGTTGATGAGGAGGCTGAAGTTGTCGCAAGCTTCTGAGAATTTGTCCACACTGACTTGCATTTCCTGCTCTGATCCAGCATTCAGGGCACAGTCATCAGCAAAAAGGAGTTCAGGTAAGACAGTCTCCTTTACCTTGGTGACAGCCTGGAGTCTGAGCAGGTTGAACAGCTTCCCATTGGTCCTGTATCTCAGGCCAAGTCCCAAGTAGGGATGAGCCGAACACCCCAGTGTTCGGTTTGCATTCGAACTCGAACAATTTCAAAAGTTCGAGTTTGAGCTCGAACACGAACCGAACTCAATGCAAGTCAATGGGACTCAAAAGTTCGGTGTTTAGAGTGCCCTGCAAGAGGGCATATATGCAAGATATTTGCCATAAAAGGTGTATGGGGTCCGGGTAGTGCCATGGGGGACAGGAACAAGGACAAAAAGTTAAAAAAATACATTTTTAAAGGAACAGTGATTTTTCCATGAAATAAAGGTTAAGAATAAAAACGAACAATTCCTTCAAATATCGTGCCTAGGAGGTCCCCATAACCTGCCCGGGAAGTGGCGGATTTGTAGGATGTATAGAAACATTTAAAAACAAAAAAATGACGTTTCAAATGACGGAAAACGTTTTTCCTTTAATCTATTCATAAACAACTGCTTGGGGTGGCAGTCTGTATTAAAAAAGGAGACATTTTAGGACACGCAGAACAAGTTTAGTGATTTTTTGGCTAAATTATGGTGAAACTTATGCAGACTTTGGATGAAAGTAACAATAGGTGCTTTAAAATTGGGCCTTTAGTGTCGGCAACAGTAACCCCTCGGTGGTATTGTGGAAGACTGCAGGGTTGGACCCTGCGTTCCAAAAAATTTAAATGATATAAGTTTGGTACAGGCGTCAGTGCACCCAAATATTGTGCCTTTCATGGCAGCAAGTGCCTTCACACCATAACCCTTTTATGGTATTGTGGAAGAGTGCAGGGTTGGACCCTGCGTTCCAAAAAATTTAAATGATATAAGTTTGGTACAGGCGTCAGTGCACCCAAATATTGTGCCTTTCATGGCAGCAAGTGCCTTCACACCATAACCCTTTTGTGGTATTGTGGAAGAGTTCAGTGGTGGAGGTTTTGTGAATGCAGAAGACATCCTCGATGTCACGGTGGCCCATGTCCAGGGAAATTTTGCGCCTTCGACCCATGTCCGGGGAAATGTTGCACCTTCGCCCCATGTCCAGGGAAATGTTGCACCTTCGCCCCATGTCCAGGGAAATGTTGCACCTTCGCCCCATTTCCGGGGAAATGTTGCGGCCGTCACAGCAGCTGATATCCAGAAAGCCTTGTTCCAGGGTACTGTGTACTACAGGACAGAGAATGGTGCTGCCCGCGAATCAGATGCAGCATGCAGGAAGGACAACCAATCGCAGCACATGACCAGCTATCCTATAGCAGAGCAGGGCGTCTCCTCTGAGCACCAATAGGAAGTGCTGTGGCTCTATTTAAAGGGCTTCCTTTCTCTTAGCAAGTTTCCCTAGCGTGGTTCCTGTTACTCCTAGTGCCTTATTGTTATTCCTATTCTGACTGATTTCCTGGTTTATACGATCCCGGCTTGTCTCGACTTCCCTGTATTCTGGCGCCTTGATTTCTGGCATAGTATAACGGACCTCTATTTCCTTAACCCCTGCCTATGTGTGTTTTGTTGGTTTGCCCTGCTTAACCCGGCCATTATTAAGGACCGGCTAGCTAGAGCATTGTGGGTTACGTTATTCCGCAGGTTGTTTTTATTTGCACTCCACCACTTTATTTGTGTTCTTCATTTTCAGTAATACTGACCATAACCTGGCCATTTCTAAGGACCGGTTGGTCAGGGTCTGTTGGCTTACAGTCTGCAAGTGGGGTTACCCGATCCTGACACCCGATCTATTCCGTTACATCAGCATCAGGGGATTGATAGCTGCTGATCCAGGACTGATTCATTTTTATAAATGTCAGCCGGTCTACAGAGTCGGTGGACAGACGCACCTCCAGCGGCACTGAACGTCCTTTCAGAAAGCAAGCTGGATGAAGGGCAACCTAGTAGCTGCATAGCATA
Organism: Leptobrachium leishanense; assembly: GCA_009667805.1. NCBI lineage: Eukaryota > Metazoa > Chordata > Amphibia > Anura > Megophryidae > Leptobrachium > Leptobrachium leishanense. The sequence goes on along the minus strand of CM019068.1, from coordinate 108,414,061 downwards.
TTGGCTAAGTTCTGGCCAGTGATCCAATCTCAACACCCAGTAAGCCAGTGGATCATCTGCTGGAAAGGTATCCAGGTCTGCTCTTGCCCCTAGGTAGTCCTGCACCATACAGTGAAGACGCTGGCAATGGGTGCCTACATTTGACGTCCCTGGGCGTCGTGGACTAAAAAAAATTAAAAAGACATCAGTCAAGCGGCCCTGGCCTTCACCACTATTCCTCTGATCATACGCAGCCTCAGAAGCACGTGTGTCATCACTTGGTAACCTACCAGTGCCTGGAAAGGTGTTACACAAGTGTCGCTTTAGAGCTTCCTCAAGTTTTTTATCCTGTGCTCCCTCTGTGTGGGCAGGATGAGCTCTGCAACTTTACCCTTGTATCGTGGATCAAGAAGGCTTGCCAACCAGTAATGATCCCTCTCCTTGATAGCACGAATCCTGGAGTCCTTTACCAGGCTTTGCAGGATAAGGGAGCCCATGCAGCGTAGGTTGGAGGTGGCATTCTTATGATGTACCGTCCATATATATCATGAAAAAAAACAAATAATATAATAGTGCAGAGCGAATATATATTGTGAACTATACGTTTACAATTTACTCATCCCACTCACAAGTAAAGAGCCCCAAAACTGGCTCTGAGCGGGTCAACGCATTTGGGTCCTTTGCTTCTATGTACAGAAAGGCGACCCACGCCTTTCAGAAGAGGGAGTCTTCTTTCGATCTCAGTATATGAAAAGACATAAAGCAAGAATAACGTGAAGAACACACAAGCAATGTATACCCTAAATGGTACGGAGATAGGGAAATCCAAGCAGGAGAAGGATTTGGGAATAATCATAGACTTCAAACTAAGTAACAATGTGCAATGTCAAACAGCAGCCGCCAAGGCCAGCAAAGTACTGGCATGCATTAAAAGGGGAGTTCACTCACGGGATGAAAACATAATTTTGCCTCTGTATAAATCAATGGTCAGGCCGCACCTTGAATATGCCGTGCAATTTTGTGCACCTGTCTTAAAAAAAGATATTATATCGTTAGAAAAAGTGCAGAGACGGGCAACTAAATTAATAAGGGGGATGGAAGGGTTAAGTTATGAGGAAAGACTAACAAGCTTAAACCTGTTTAGTTTAGAGAAAAGGCGCCTTAGAGGGGATCTGATAACCTTATATAAATATATACGGGGCCATTATCAACCATTGTCTGATAACCTATTCATTAACAGGACTATACATAGGACAAGGGGTCATCCATTTAGACTGGAAGAAAGAAAATTTAGCTTAAAGCATAGGAAGGGTTATTTTACGGTGAGAACAATAAAGCTGTGGAATTCTCTGCCTGTTGAGGTGGTTGGGTCAGAGTCTGTACAGACTTTTAAAAAACGACTGGATGACTTCCTGCAGACACAGAATATTAAGGGTTATAATATTTAATATGTGGGTAAAAGCTTCTTGATCCAAGGAGGAATCTGACTGCCATTCTGGGTCAAGAAGGAATTTTTTCCCAGTATGTTGCATATTGGCGAGCGCTTCAGACTGGGTTTTTTGCCTTCTTTTGGATCAACAGCAGTAGGTTATGTGGGAGAGGCTGAACCCGATGGACGCATGTCTTTTTTCAGCCTATATAACTATGTAACTATGTAACTATGTAAGAAGACTTCCTTGTGCAGGTCCACTGGTAATAAAGTGGATGTATTTAGATGAAGGTTTAACTCACATTTGTTGGAGCTTATAGCCAAGCTCTAGGTTGGAGCGCCTGTGGACTTATTAAAGGTCAAGCCCATAAAAACCCTCTGGATTCCAAAAAACACCGGGGACTGGTGCACGTAAATGAATTTATTAAAACTTAATAACAGTAAAGGAAAATAAACCTGGCACAGCCAGGTAACCAGGACGCGTTTCACCACATATTGTGGCTTCCTCAGCTGGTTTACAGGTAATACTGATGAACTTGTGTATATATAGTGTCTTTATATTAAATGTAATTGTCCCCAGGTGTTTCATTCCACAGTCGGCGTGCATTCCACGCCTCCAATTGCGCTGTCTCGATGTTCCCGGCAGATCCGTCATCTTGCGCATGCGCTCTAACAGCGCTTGCGTTCCATGGTGCGTAGCCCCTGTCACGCGTCGGTTTAACTGCCACTTCGCCAGAGACAGAGAAGGAGGAGGAAGAGGTGGTGGTAGAGCAGACAGACCTCATACAAGCAGCTTTCTGGAGGCGTGGTGGATGAACAAGCTCCAGCACAGAGCCCCGTCTTGGATCCCTCCCAGCTGCAATCAGAGTTACCCAGTGTGCCGTGAAGGAAATGTAACGGCCCTGTCCATGCTTGCTGGACCACGTGTCTAAAATCACATGCACCTTGCTGCTGACTGCCTTTCCCAATGACTCGATAACATTGTCTTCCACGTGCTGTTATAGTGCTGGAATGGCCTTCTGTGAAAAGGTTTTGGAACCTGCCACTGTGGTACAGCACATTCAGCAAATTCACAGAAGGAAGCAGAGTCCACCATCTGGAAAGGCAGCAGCTGTAATGCGAGTAATTTTGCTAAACTGGCATTTAGACACTGTGCTTGGGGATGGTTGGGCTTGGGGTGGTCTTTCCCATGCTTGAGCCTCATCTGACATAGATTACAAATAGCAACGGTGCGGTCTGCTGCACATTTCTTAAAGAACTCCCAGACAGCAGAGTTCCTGGATTTGTGCTTTGAGACAACAGCGCTCTGCACCTGAGCAGCTCTGACATCTGATGCCTTGGACTGACTAGTGCTACGGTTGGTCATAGAGGACGATGTGCCTCATGTTTGTTGTATCCTCCTCCTCACTTGACTCCTCTGTTCGATCAGACACCCAGGTGGAGTTAGTGACCTCATCATCATTGTCATCACCCCCTATCTCCTCGTCACTGGAGCCAACTTGGCAGTATGCTGCAGCTGCTGGGGCAACATGAGTGCCAGTTATTTGTGTGTCACTGGCACCCCCTTCCTCTAGGTTGATTATACTCCCTTCCTCAACCTCAGAGATTGGATCAGAGCACTGTAGTTGCTGCGCATCCTCAAGCAGCATGTCACTGTCATTGTAGTCAAACAATTCAGCTGACTCCTCAGTGTGTGATAGTGAGGCTACGGCAGGAGTAGCTGTGGACATGGAGGCTGCATTAGATGCTTTGACAGCTGAGGTGGACTGTAAAGCACTACAAGCCTGGCTGGCAGAGGACTCGGAGGATGAGGATGGCCTGGTTAGCCAATCCACCAAATCCTTTGTATGTTGCTGCTGCTTAAGACGGCCAGCACCAGTTAGAAAGGACAAGCGTGCCCCTGCAGAGGATGCACCACGTCCACGACAACCTGAGGCACAGCCTCCCGACACAGAGGCTGCTTTCCCTCTTATCTGTGTCTGGAATCATCTGCGTGTCCTTTTTGGTCTTTCTGACACGAGTGAGTGATTTATAGATTAAAGATATAGATACATAGAAACATAGAAAAATGTCGGCAGATAAGAACCTTTCGGCCCATCTAGTCTGCCAAATTACATGGATACTTAACATGGATTTATCTTTTGTTTAGGATAGCCTTATGCCTATCCCATGCTTGCTTAAATTCAATTACTGTTTTGGCCTCAACCACTTCAACTGGAAGGCTGTTCCATGTATCCACCACCCTCTCAGTAAAATAATACTTCCTGATGTTATTTTTAAACCTTTGCCCCTCTAATCTAAGACTATGTCCTCTTGTTTTGCTACTTTGTTTCCGTTTAAATATACTCCCTTCCTCTACCTTGTGGATTCCCTTTACGTATTTAAATGTTTCTATCATATCTCCTCTGTCTCGTCTTTTTTCCAAGCTGTACATGTTAAGATCATTAAGCCTTTCCTGGTAACTTTTCTCCTTCAAGCCGTACACCATTTTAGTAGCCCTTCTCTATACAGAACTCTGATTCAACTCTGTTATAAAAATTGGAGATATGCTGCAGAACTCTGATTCAACTCTTTAGTATAAAGATTAAAGATTTCCAGAACTCTGGTATAACTCAGTGAGACACCCTGATAGCTGGCAGCCAGTGACAAGACACAAATTACAATTCCCAGAAACCACCTACAAATCAGTGAGACCCCCTTATAGGACCCCCTGATAGCTGGCAACAGTGACAAGACACAGATTACAATTCGCAGAAATCTGCTAGAAGTATGTGAGACCCCCTGCTAGCTGGCAGTGAGAAGACACAGATTACAATTCCCAGAAACCTCCTATAAGTCATTGATACCCCCTGATGGGTGGCAGTGAGAACAAAGATTACAACAATTCCCAGATATTTTGTAGAAATGAGACCCCCAAAATACTTGGTGGCAGTGAGAACACACAGATTACAACAATTCCCAGATATTTTGTAGAAATGAGACCCCACAATAATTGCTGGTGGCAGTGAGAACACAAAGATTACCACAGTTCCCAGATATTTTGTAGAAATGAGACCCCCAAAATACTTGGTGGCAGTGAGAACACACAGATTACCACAATTCCCAGATATTTTGTAGAAATGAGACCCCCAAAATACTGGGTGACAGTGAGAACACACAGATTACCACAATTCCCAGATATTTTGTAGAAATGACTGACTCCCAAAACTACTGGTGGCAGTGAGAACACAAAGATTACAACAATTCTCAGATATTTTGTAGAAATGAGACCCCCAAAATACTTGGTGGCAGTGAGAACACACAGATTACCACAATTCCCAGATATTTTGTAGAAATGAGACCCCCAAAATACTTGGTGGCAGTGAGAACACACAGATTACCACAATTCCCAGATATTTTGTAGAAATGAGACCCCTAAAATACTTGGTGGCAGTGAGAACACACAGATTAGAACAATTCCCAGATATTTTGTAGAAATGAGACCCCCCCAATAGCTGGTGGCAGACTGGCAGTGAGAACACACACTAACAGAACAATCTCCTCTCAAAAAACACATGCTGAAGCGCTTTGTGAAGCCTTATATAGTGTGCTGCGGGATTTAGCTCTGTGAGCCCATGATTGGGCAAAATTTGCCCAATCAGGACTCTGAGCCGTGATTGGCATAGTCTTGAACCTGTCTTGCACCTGACCTGTGGTCAGGTGCAAGGCTGTAGCCATTTACAAGCTTCAGGCCAGTGGAAAAGTGCTTTGTGGTCCATTGTGGTGCATTGTGGGCGAACATTTAGCGAACACGCGGAAATGTTCGTTGTTCGCGAACAGGCGATATTCGAAGCAAACTCTGAACCGATCGAACTGAACAGCTCATCCCTAGTCCCAAGGAGCTGGTCTGGAAGGTGTCTGACGGCATTGCTGAGAACATTATGCTAAACAGTTTTGGTGCCAACACGCAGCCTTGCTTGACGCCATTTGTAACGGGAAAGGCCTCTGAAGAGTCTCCATCGTCCAGTACACAAGCAGTCATTCCGTCGTGGAACTGACGTACCATTAGGATGAATCTATCAGGGGACCCAAACTTTGACATGATGCGCCACAAACCTTCACGACTGACGGTGTCAAAAGCCTGATGGTGAGATCTACAAAGGTGGTTTACAATTCCCAATTAGCTGACTGGCTGCGAAGATCATGTCCACAGTGCCACACTCTTTGCGGAAACCGCACTGTGTCTTGGGCAATTAACCCTGTTCTATAGATCTATATGCAGTATGTACGAAGCTCAGATTTACAATACTGCAAGGGCAATGTGATACACTAGATGTTTTGCACTTCGATGCGCTTCAGCAATTCCATTTCACTATTCACCGCAAGGTCACTGTAGAACACTGAAGATGGAGTCGCCGTAGTCTGCGGAAATGACTGCCGAAGCCCGCAGAAAGACCGCTGAACTGGTTGCCAAACTCCCAAAGACCGCCGCAAAGTGGCCGCCAAACACCGCCAAACTGTAGAAAAAAAACAAAACCTGGAACTCTCCTGTTCTCCTAATAGGTGTTAAAACCAATAAAAATGTATTAAAATTTTTGGAATAAAAAAAAAAAAGGTGCTTTAGAAAAAAAAAAAAAGGTCCGTTACAAAATAAGAAAAAGAAAGTCTTTAAAAAAGAATTGAGAATCAAAAACCTTGTCTAAATAATAAAAGAAATAGAAAAATGTGTTCTATAAAATAAATAAAAAAAGAGTTTTTGCTGAAAATGAAAAGAATACATTTATTTTAGAATTTTTTTTTAACCCTTTCGCTGCTGAGGCTTTTCCCCCCCTGTGCTGAGGTCATTTTTTACCTGTTTTGCGCATCATGTTTAAACGTGTTTTGAAGGCTTATTTTAGTATATGACACCGACATATTATATATCGTTCTTTCCGTCAGACTCGGTAGATTCATAATATGTCATTATTATATGTATACGTTATGTCATGTCTGTATATTATAACAAAAAATGCAATAAAATATGTATTTTCAATAATTTACAACGTGTAAAGTGTTTTTTTCCACATTTTAACATGCGAGCAATTGCGGTTATATTTTGTATGGGGTGCGCTTGTTAAAAAAATTAGAGATGGGGTCTCGTTACATTTTTTTTTGGGGAAAATGACACTATTTTTAACAAACGCACCGCATACAAAAATCGTTAGTGCAGCATCATTGTTCACATTATAATTGAAATGGGAACAATATTGCTGCATTAACAAACCCAAAAAAATTTAAAAAAGTGTTTATTTTTTTTTTTTTAATTTTTTTTTTTTAATTTTTTTTTTAATTTTTTTTTATTTTTATTTTTCTTTTTTTTTTTTTTTTACAAATTTTTTAACTTTCATGTTTGGTATCGTTGGAACGGCCATGCTCTGGCCGATCCAACGATATCAAAATTTAACCCCTAGCTGCCACGGATCGGGAGATAGGGAGTTCATTGGAACTCCCTATCTCCACAGTTGGTGGCAGTTAGGGGTTAACTGTAGGACTGGCGTCATCGTGCTGCGCACGATGACGCCAGTCCTCTGTGGGAGTCCCCGGAAGCTTGGCCGACATCCAAGATGTCGGCCAGCTCCCGGGAAGGATCGCGAATCGGCGCTTTTCAGCGCCGATTTGCGATCCAGCTCCCCAGGGGTTAATGCCAGGCATCATTTGGAAGGGCAGGCTGTGCCCTTCCAAATGATGCCTGGGTTAAGCCCCTGTGTGCCACCGATCGGGAGGGAGAGAGGTCCGAAGGACCTCCCCCCCTCCCTTTCAGGCGCCTCCTCCGCACATGCGGGGGGGGGCGCCTGAATTAGGTGTCATCGCGCCCCCGCGATGACACCTAATGTTGGCGGCTGCTGGTCCGGATGCCGGGCTGACATCCAGGATGTCAGCCCGCACCGGAGGGGCCAGCGATCGGCCGGAACCCGGCCGAACGCTGACCCCAAACTGAGGACGCGCTCAGCGCGTCCTCAGCACACCAGCGGTAATGCTGAGGACGCGCTGAGCGCGTCCTTAGCATTGAAGTGGTTAAATAATATTATTTTTTAAAATTGAAACCTATGGGATTTGCCTTTTTAAACCTGTCAAACTGAAACACCGAACATCAGGACATTTCGGCAACACTTCGGTGCAGTTCGGCATTCTGTGAATAGATTAACCATTACTTCTCCATTACTTTTGCTGTGACTGAGGTTTACAACAACTATGGTTATGTTAACACCAGACTTGGAATCGGCACTAAATTAATGCTCGAACTGTTTTGAACTGTGCCAAATTGGGGAATTCACAGAGAAGATCAATTCAAAGAAAAAAAAAAATAGATTTTCAGCTGAGCTGTTTCTGTGAGATATAAATATAATGTATGCATTGACCTTGGAAAAGCTCCCAAGGACCCTGCCAAGATCAGACCATTAGTTGGTCTGTGATTGCCAGTAATGGCAGAGGGAGGGACTGGGAGTTTAAAATATGTGGGACACTATTGCAATCTTATAGCTAACGTTATGGCTAAGATATGTGCTCATTAAAGCTAGGTTAAGTGAGTTTAGCGCATGCCCCCATATTACATCCCTAACGCTAAACCCATTTGTAATCTGTTACCACATCTGTGATTGTGGATCTTACGGTACTATGCCCACCCTACACTTAACATAGTGAGCATCAGTAATTAGCATTAGGATTACAAAGTCCTAACACTAATTACCCCACGAACGCATTAACGAAAAATGTACCCACCACTAGTAGCTGCTGCTAACTGATTCCGCTTCTGCAGAATAAATTTGCACCAGCTGAAAAACCTCCAATAAAATCAGACACTCGCCTCTCCTTCCGTGGCTAGAACGGCAGTCTGATTGGCTGCTTTTGGCTGCCAGGAGCAGAGTGAGACTGGGGACAAATAGTGCGTGATCTCGCAAGAGCAATATCACGCAGGGCTCGTGGCCCGGCAGTGCAAACTTCCATGGAGTCCTATGGACTCCAGGAGATGATACTCACAGCGGCAAAGAAACGCTACCCTGAGTATCCCCTAGGGTAGTGCTGCGTTCAGTAGCAAGGTGCTGAATTAGCGCCTGCCCCAGAATATGGTGCTAAATTGGGGATGCTACGGGGAAACCAGCAGGTGTTCCCTGTTAGCGTCAGCATTTTAGCTCCAATGAAAGAAGAGGGCCCTAACTTTCCAAAAGACTTTTTGAAATTTGTATCATTAATCTATCTTTACTCTATCTCTACGTTAAGTCATTCTTGCTTACATAGAAGGACTAGAGAAATTTTGCTATTTCAACAACCTCTTTTCATTAACAATGTTAATTCTTTTGCTGCCCGAACATCTTCGGGTGTGCATGCTGTGTGCGGAAGACGTCAGGGCTGTCCACAGCTAAAGGTTAGACTCCATGCCTCTGGGACGGAGTCCCAGGGAGATCTGGCTTCCTCAAAGTCAGACTGTCTCTTTAGACCCCTCCCGGTGCACTGACGTCAACGCTCTGGCATGCAATGATGTCAGCTAAAGATGCCCCCGACAGCCGGGAGAGTACATGAAAGGGAGGACGGTCCTTTGGAAACGTTAGAGAAAAAAAAGAGAGGCATCAATGGAAGGGTCACAGTCTGGCTTTTCCAGCAATGCTTCTCTTTAACCCTTTAGGTACCAGTCTTACTTTATAATTAGAAACATAGAAAAATGTCGGCAGATAAGAACCTTTCGGCCCATCTAGTCTGCCCAATTACATGGATACTTTACCTGGATTTATCTTTTGTTTAGGATAGCCTTATGCCTATCCCATGCCTGCTTAAATTCAATTACTGTTTTGGCCTCTACCACTTCTACCGGAATACTGTTCCATGTATCCACCACCCTCTCAGTAAAATAATGCTTCCTGATGTTACTTTTAAACCTTTGCCCCTCTAATCTAAGACTATGTCCTCTTGTTTTGCTATTTTGTTTCCTTTTAAATATATTCCCTTCCTCTACCTTGTGGATTCCCTTTACGTATTTAAATGTTTCTATCATATCTCCTCTGTCTCGTCTTTTTTCCAAGCTGTACATGTTAAGATCATTAAGCCTTTCCTGGTAACTTTTCTCCTTCAAGCCGTGCACCATTTTAGTAGCCCTTCTCTGAACTCTCTCTAAGATGTCTATATCCTTCTGGAGATACGGTCTCCAGTACTGCACACAGTACTCCAAGTGAGTTCTCACCAGTGCTCTGTACAGTGGCATGAGCACTTCCCTTTTCCTACTGCTAATACCTCTCCCTACACAACCAAGCATTCTGCTAGCATTTCCTGCTGCTCTATTACATTGACTACTTACCCTTAGATCCTCTGAAATAATGACCCCTAAATCCCTTTCCTCAGATGTTGAGGTTAGGACTGTATCAAATATTCTATATTCAGCCCTTGGGTTTTTACATCCCAGGTGCATTATCTTGCACTTATCCACATTAAAACTCAATTGCCACAACTCCGACCATTTTTTTAGTTTACCTAAATCATTTGTCATTTGGCTGATCCCTCCAGGAACGTCAACCCTGTTGCAAATCTTTGTGTCATCAGCAAAAAGACATACTTTTCCATTAATACCTTCTGCAATATCACTAATAAAAATATTAAAGAGAATGGGTCCAAGTACTGACCCCTGAGGTACCCCACTGGTAACAAGACCTTTCGCCGAATAAACTCCATTTACCACAACCCTCTGTTGCCTGTCACTCAGCCACTGCCTAATCCATTCAACAATATTGGAATCCAAGCTCAAAGATTGCAATTTATTGATAAGCCTTCTATGCGGAACAGTATCAAAAGCCTTACTGAAATCTAAATAAGCAATGTCTACTGCACCACCTGTGTCTATTATTTTTGTTACCCAATCAAAAAAATCAATAAGATTAGTTTGGCATGATCTCCCTGAGGTAAACCCATGTTGTTTCTGATCCTGTAATCTATGTGTTTTTAGATGTTCAACAATCCTTTCCTTTAACATGGTTTCCATTAATTTCCCCACTACTGACGTAAGACTAACTGGCCTATAGTTCCCCGATTCCTCCCTACTACCCTTCTTGTAAATGGGCACAACATTTGCTAATTTCCAGTCTTCTGGGACGACTCCGTTAACAAGGATTGGTTAAATAAATCTGTTAACGGTTTTGCTATTACATCACTGAGCTCTTTTAATAATTTAGGGTGGATCCCATCAGGCCCCATTGACTTATTTGTCTTTACTTTAGACAGCTGCTGTAGAACCTCCTCCTCTGTAAACTCATATGTAAATGTCTCTTTAGTGTTCTCTCCTAACTGAGATCCCTTTCCTTCCTTTTCTTCTGCAAAGACTGAACAAAAATATTCATTGAGGCAGTCAGCGAGACTTTTATCCTCTTCTACATACCTTCCTTCCTTTGTTTTTAATCTATGTAATCCTTGTTTTACTTTTCTTTTCTCGTTTAAGTATCTAAAAAATTTTTGTCCCCCTCTTTTACTGACTGAGCTATTTTCTCTTCTGCGTGTGCTTTGGAAGCTCTTATAAATTGCTTTGCCTCTTTCTGCCTAATTTTATAGGTTTGCCTATCTTCTTCACTCTGAGTTTTTTTATAATTATTGAATGCTATCTTTTTGTTCTTCACTATTTTGGCCACTTCTGCAGAGTACCACAGTGGTTTCTTCCCTTGTTTGTTTTTGCTAACAAGCCGAATGCAATTTCCTGTGGCCTTCAATAATGCTTCCTTTAAATAATCCCATTTCTCCTGGACTCCCTTTAAACTCCTCCAGTCTGATAATGACTCCTTCACACAAAATCTCATTTTAGAAAAATCTGTTTTTTTAAAGTCTAAAACTTTTGTTTTTGTGTGGTGCGGCTCCATCCCTGTTCTTATATTAAACCACACTGACTAATTGATTGTAAATTGTGCAGCCAGTCAGCTACTCTGTCATCAGCTACTGTGTCAGGTTAAGAGCAATACCTTCTCTAGTGTTTGTGGGGCCTGGTGCAATGTACAACAAGGGGCCACTTTCTGTATTTTTTTGTATCTTATTTTTAGAGAATATTTTTAATAGCAATTTCATCAAATACGTACACGCGTAATCCAACTAAAACCATCCTAAAATATATCAATAACTAGTATATATTCAAAAACGTCAATTAACTAAATCAATATATTATTTTTTAACCCCATGGTGGCCAGCAGATATTACCATTGTCTGTCCGAAAGTACCCACTGCTGTTTTTACATTTCTGCGCTGTTTGTGTTTAGGTCTAATGTTCCTCTTACTCGTTTATGGAACCCACAAATATTATATACCGTTTTTCTCATTAAATGGATTTTCTAAAGATACCATTATTTTCATCATATCCTATAAGTTACTATAAAAAAATTATGAAATATGATGAAAAAAATGGGGAAAAAACACAATTTTTTTTAACTTTAATCCCCAAAATCTACAAACCAACAAATAAGACCCTGGCTACATAGTTTTAAAATTTTGTCCTGAGTTTAGAAATGCAGAAGATTTATATCAGGTAGGGTTGCACCGATACCGATACTAGTATTGGTATCGGTGCCGATACTGGGTACTGCAGGAGTACTTGGTACTCCTGCAGTACCCCCCGATATTTTTTCAGATACCGGAAGCCGGCATTGAGCCGGCTTGCCGGCATCCGAGGGGCTGCGGCGGCTGTCCGAATGCTCTATCGGCATTCGGACAGCCGCCCCTGGACCTGCTCTCTGCGATACTTACCTTCCTGAGCGACGCCGGGAATGTCTCCGCGCGCGCTCGTTGGAAGGTCCCCAGCCGCGACCACGTGGGACCATGTGATCGCGGCTGGGGTCCTTCCAACGAGCGCGCGCGGGGAAACTTTCCCGCGGCGCCAGGAAGGTAAGTATAAAGACACTGAGCAGCTGCAGGGCCTGTCCGAATGCAGATAGAGCATTCAGACAGGCCCTGCAGCTGCTCTCCGTGATGATACTTACCTTCCTGGGCGATGCCGGGAAAGTTTCCCGCGCGCGCTTGTTGGAAGGACCCCAGCCGCGATCACATGGTCCCACGTGGTCGCGGCTGGGGACCTTCCAACGAGCGCGCGCGGAGACATTCCCGGCGTCGACCAGGAAGGTAAGTATCGTCGCGGGGGGGTGGTCCATGAGCTGGGGGGCATACCCATGTGTGAGCTGGGGGACATAACCATGTGTGAGCTGGGGGGGCAAATCCATAAACTGGGGGGCATAACCATGTGTGAGCTGGGGGGGCAAATCCATGTGTGAGCTGGGGCATATCCATGAGCTGGGGCATATCCATGTGTGAGCTGGGGCATATCCATGAGCTGGGGCAAATCCATGTGTGAGCTGGGGCATATCCATGAGCTGGGGCAAATCCATGTGTGAGCTGGGGCAAATCCATGTGTGAGCTGGGGCATATCCATGTGTGAGCTGGGGCAAATCCATGTGTGAGCTGGGGCATATCCATATGTGAGCTGGGGCATATCCATGTGTGAGCTGGGGCATATCCATATGTGAGCTGGGGCAATATCCATGTGTGAGCTGGGGCAAATCCATGAGCTGGGGCAAATCCATGTGTGAGCTGGGGCAAATCCATGTGTGAGCTGGGGCATATCCATGAGCTGGGGCATATCCATGAGCTGGGGCAAATCCATGTGTGAGCTGGGGCAAATCCATGAGCTGGGGCAAATCCATGAGCTGGGGCATATCCATGTGTGAGCTGGGGCATATCCATGAGCTGGGGCAAATCCATGAGCTGGGGCATATCCATGTGTGAGCTGGGGCAAATCCATGTGTGAGCTGGGGCAAATCCATGTGTGAGCTGGGGCATATCCATGTGTGAGCTGGGGCAAATCCTTGTGTGAGCTGGGGCAAATCCATGTGTGAGCTGGGGCATATCCATGTGTGAGCTGGGGCAAATCCATGTGTGAGCTGGGGCATATCCATGTGTGAGCTGGGGCAAATCCATGTGTGAGCTGGGGCAAATCCATGAGCTGGGGCAAATCCATGAGCGAGCTGGGGCAAATCCATGTGTGAGCTGGGGCAAATCCATGTGTGAGCTGGGGCAATATCCATGTGTGAGCTAAGGCAATATCCATGTGTGAGCTGGGGCAATATCCATGTGTGAGCTGGGGCAAATCCATGAGCTGGGGCAAATCCATGTGTGAGCTGGGGCAAATCCATGTGTAAGCTGGGGCATATCCATGTGTGAGCTGGGGCAAATCCATGTGTGAGCTGGGGCAAATCCATGTGTGAGCAGGGGCAAATCCATGTGTGAGCCTGGGGCATATCCATGTGTGAGCTGGGGCAATATCCATGTGTGAGCTGGGGCAAATCCATGTGTGAGCTGGGGCATATCCATGTGTGAGCTGGGGCAATATCCATGTGTGAGCTGGGGCAATATCCATGTGTGAGCTGGGGCAAATAAATGTGTGAGCTGGGGCAAATCCATGTGTGAGCTGGGGCATATCCATGTGTGAGCTGGGGCATATCCATGTGTGAGCTGGGGCAATATCCATGTGTGAGCTGGGGCAAATCCATGAGCTGGGGCAAATCCATGAGCTGGGGCATATCCATGTGTGAGCTGGGGCAGTATGAATATATATATATATATATATATATATATCGGGGGGGATATACATGTGAGTTGGGGGCATTTTTATATGGTCTGTTCTTATTGGAAAGCGTCACATGACATTAAAGAAAAGTATCGATACCGGTGAGTACTTTTAAAAAGTATCGGTACTCGTACTCGGTCTTAAAAAAGTGGTATCGGTGCATCCCTAATATCAGGGTTACTCAAAGAGATCCGAATGGCTGACGAAAGGTAACCGAATGCTGAAATTCAGCGTACGGTTACCTTTCCTGGCCATTCAGCTATCCAGAGAGCAGGCACTTCGCCAAATCCTGGCGGATTGCCTGCACATATGGTGCCTGTTTGAGGCATAGAGAAGCAATGCTTCGGCTATTCAGAGAGCAAAAACCAGCAGTGCCCTGCCATTCGGTGGTTTCATTCGGCAGGTTTATTCAGGCGAATCCCATAGGCTTCAATGTTAAAAATATTCCCATTTTAATACAATATCTAATAAACCGTTCATTATAATATTCTGCAGTAAAAAGTCTCTTTATTTTTAGATTTTTTAGGATCTTTTAGGATTTTTTTGCAAAAATTATTTATCGTTTTGTTTTTTTAAATCGTTTTTTCTTTTTTCTGTAACAGCCCTTTTTATTATCATTCATTGGATCTTATATGTAAATTTCAGACATTTTCGCTCAGTAGTTTCTTTGCAAACAGCGTTTTACTTTTCAACATTCAAGCGTACTGGTTTTTTTTCATCTCCTTCGTCTGCCATGTCGGGTTTTTTCAGCGGCTGCTCTGCACTGTGATCGGCTCCTGCTCGGGTTTCCATGGCGTCTTCGGTGGGTTAATCCAGATGTTTTTGCGGGTTTCGGTGTGCGTTCGCCCTCATTTTGCAGTGAGTTTTCAGCGGGTTTGCGAGACTTTTCCCTGCATTACGGCGGCCCTGTGGTGCTTGCTGAATACACCGCAGGGTCGCCGAAATGGGATCGCTAAATCACACCGAATTGAAGAGAACGAAAAGTCACCGAACGTGCGGTGACTTTTCGATTCTCTTTGAATAACCCTTTATGTTTTTGCTTCTTAACCTCTTCACTGCTGAGCCATTTTACCACTATTATTATTATTATTCTTTATTTATAAAGTGCCAGCATATTCCGCAGCGCTGTACAATAAACACAGTATAGACAGGGTTACAATACATTGAACAACATTTGACAAACAGTACAGGAGGAGATGAGGGCCCTATTCCCGTAGGAACTCACAATCTGGGAGGGTTGGGGTTGGAAACAGGAGGAAACAGGAGGAGAGGACTGTGTGCTGAGCTCATTTTGACAATTTTATGCTCATCAGGTTTAAATGTGATTTGAAATCCTATTTTATTATAACCCCTAGACAATTTTAAAAAAACAAAACTTTTTATCTTTTTTTATTATTATTTTCACACCAAACCTGGTCATGTGTGGTATCATTGGAAAGGTCATGATCAGGTATCCAATGATAATAAAAACGACCCTTGGGAGATACGTAGGTCCAAATGACTCCCATAGCTCCACTTGGCAGCTAGGGGGTTAACTTTCCAACTGACGTCATTGAACATATGATGATGACGTCAGTGGGTGTGGGGTGACCACCTCCAGGAGCGGATCACGATGTGTCACCGTTTGGTGCCGAATCACGATCCGGCAACTAAGGGGTTAAAAAGATGTACTGTTGGAGAGGACAGACTTCAGTTAACTTACATTTTTGTAAACTTAAGTAGGAGACCTGAACATTTTTATTATGCATTTTTATATACATTTACTTTATTTATTTGAGTAGATAGGTGGGTCACTTTTTATGGCACTACCAGGTGATCGTTGGTGCTGTGTTTTGCTTTAGTTATGTACACATGAATTTACCTAACACATATACAAACAGCACCTGTAGTAATCTCAGCAATAAATAAACAGTAATAGTAACAGTCTACTGCATCATACCCAAGGGGGTGTTAATAAAAGCTAAGAAATAAATACAAGTGCTTGGAGGTAAAAGTGTTCAGTGCAAATGAAAAAACAATTAGTTGTATAGATAAGGTCAGATATTATTATCACCCTTTAGAACTATAACCAACCCCCCCTCCCATGATAAGATAATAATATCTGACCCCTCTATGTACAGGGACCCACCTATGATAACCCCCATGAGTGGATATCAATTTCCCCCTCCCCTCTTTACAGAACATCCCCTTTCCCATCCATCCACCATATACCACTACACTTGGTTTCCCTATCTATACCGTACCTCCATAGGAACAAGGAGTTCCCCCTATTGTGTACAAATTTAAGAATATTTTTTTATTTCCCTTGGACTAAAGGTTTATATATTTTAATCATTTTATCATATATATTTTTTATCCATATTATTTCTGTTTTTACACCCTTGAGAAACTTTCATCTGATTGCACGGGTTTTAAATAATACTATATTTACAGAACATCCCCTTTCCCATCCATCAACCATATGCCACTGCGCTTGGTTTCCCTATCTACAGTATATAGCAACCATATCTTCATAGGAATAAGGAGTTCCCTCTTAAGTGCGCAAATTCAAGTTATTTTTTATTTTCCCTTAGAATGAAGGTTTATTTATATTTTAATCATTTCATCATATATAGATTTTTAATCCATATTGTTTCTGTTTTTATACCCTTGAGACACTTTCATCTGATAGCACGGGTTCTAAATTATATTATATTGATATCTTTGGACCATGAATTTTCTCCTCCAATAATGAATTAAGATCCATCTAATCCTGCAATGTTATGACTACAATGTGCTGAGTTTTAATTGATCCCCCGTTCCTCGAGAACTGGTCAATCCAGGGTTAAAATGAGAAACTCCCCGGACATGAGGGACATGTCCGGGAAAATTTTCACGCCCCCCGACCCCCCCCCCATCCACCACTTTATGATTTTATATTGTTTTTAACCCTGTCTTAAAAAAAACCCTATTTGATTTTAAGACCCTCTGATTCCAAGTGAACAGTACACTCTATTTCCTGGTGAAAACATCGGTAAGACCATCCGCAGCAAGGAACCCTTGCAAAAGCTCCTGGGAGATCCTGGACACTGGAGGTCTACACCACACTGCATAGACAGAAGGCGACTCGAAATGGGGAAGGGTCACCTTTATGGACACACATGCCTGTTAAGTGAGCCTTACCATTATTAGGCTCTAAATCACGTGAGTGGGTCTTCTTTTTATTTCGACGATAGTTTTATTTGAATATCAGTGTGCACTATGTCCCCTTTCCTTTTCATTTGAGGGAGAGAGAGGACAACCATGCACCAGGATTATATAAAGAGACTGCAACACTCCCAACCAGGAATAACACCTGCTTTTTTGAGAGGATGACTTTTAATTTGCCTTACAAAAACCAGGCAACCCAAGGTCTAGTTGGTATATCCCAAGATCTAAAAACTTTGATCCAAGTTCACCCAAATCTATTGACTTAACTGAATACATTATTATGGACTAATCATTGCAATGTGCACTTTAAACCACTGGGTGGCACTGCGGATACATTTCACTGTATATGAATAAAAGCCCTTATAAACAGAAACCGGTACCACATATCGTTGATTCAATAGCACTTTATTACGTATCATGTTGCACTAAGCACTCTCAAACATTGATATATAGGTTACAGCAAGTTGCAATTTCACTGTTATTACTGAACCTTTAGCACTGAGTTACCTTATTGTTTGTTTGAGAAAGGATTTTACCAGGAAGGATACATTGAGATTTCTCTTGTTTTCAAGTATGTCCTGGGGGCGAGTATGTACCGTTGGGTGTCTTGCCCAATGACACTTACTGGAGAGGTGCACTTGCCAGGTTCGAACATGTGTCTCCACAGTCCAGAGTCTCTCTCCACGGTTATAGAGCAGTGATGTTACCTCTACTCCACCCAGCTGGTACTATACAACTAATTGTTTTTTCATTTGCACAGAACACTTTTACCTCCAAGTATTTATATTTATTTCTTAGCTTTTATTAACACCCCCATGGGTATGATGCAGTAGACTGTTAATATTACTGATTATTTATTGCTGAGATTACTACAGGTGTTGTTTGTATATGTGTTAGGTAAATTCATGTGCACATAACTACAGCAAAACACAGCACCAACGGTGACCAGGTACCGTTTATTTTTGTCAATAAACACCAGAGGTGGATTTGGCTCAAACAGAGAGTTAGCCATATGGAAAATTACCTCATGCCCCCGGTGAAATATTTGATGGTTCTTTATTGTTTTGGGTTTATGTTAATGTACTGTTTTTCTGCCAGAGGACCTGAATATTTTGTAAGGATACACGTCATTGTGAACTCTATCAAATATAAAGTGATAATAAATGAACATGTTGCATCTTTTAGCGGGACAATAATTTAAACAAACACCAAAATCAACACAAATATGGTTTAATGACCACAAAATCAGACTCCTGTCATAGACATCCAAGTTAACGTGAGCCCCATAGAAAACATGTGGGGTGAACCTAAGAGGAGAGTTCACTAGCATCAATTTGAAATCTGAAGGATCTAGAGCGATTCAGTATGGAGGAATGGTCTCAGATCCCTTGCTATGTATTCTCCAACCTCATCAATCAGTAGCAAAACAAGAGGACATAGTCTTAGATTAGAGGGGCAAAGGTTTAAAAGTAACATTAGGAAGCATTATTTTACTGAGAGGGTGGTGGATACATGGAACAGCCATGGTAGAGGCCAAAACAGTGATTGAATTTAAGCAGGCATGGGATAGGCATAAGGCTATCCTAAACAAAAGATAAATCCAGGTAAAGTATCCATGTAATTGGGCAGACTAGATGGACCGAAAGGTTCTTATCTGCCGACATTTTTCTATGTTTCTATGTAATCATTATGGGAGAAGGCTTAGAGCTGTTATCTTGGCAAAGTGAGGCAGCACAACGTGTTAACTAAAATGATACCAATAACTGTGCCATACATATATTTAACAAATAATTATTTTTAGATAAACCTATTTTGAGTTTGGAATTGATGGATATCCATGAGAGCAGAGTATTTTTTAAAAAAGATCAAAACGTTAAAAAAATTCAATACCCTTTTTGCTCATATTTTCTGGAGTTGTCGATATTAGTGGAGTAAATTATTTGTTTATTGTGCCACATGTTTTTTTTTTTTTTAAAAATAAATCTTTATTTTAGCCTTTTATCAACAATGTTTTAAGCCTCTATGCACACACCTTCTCAAAAAGCAAATTTCAATTAAATTTACCTGTGGAGAATCTATTTCATATTTGTCGTTTAGACAAACCCCATAGACCTAAAGTTCACACAAATATCTGAACCTTGGTAACAGATTAGTGCACAGATCTACAATAAACTGAGATGACAGTTCACAGAACATAAAAATGCCTACTTTTCCAGTTAATAAAGCAGTTTGTAAGGTTCAATCCACACATATATTTAACAAAGATTTTTTTTGTAATAAACCTATATCGTGTTTGCAATTGTATTTTTTAAACAAAGAACAAAAAGTAAAACAAATAAAGACAAATTGTCGCAGCCTTCTCTATTCATATTAACCAAGGGTATATACACTGTATATGGGTTGGAGTGCTCTCCTCCTGGTTTGTTATATATATATTTATTTATTTATTTATTTATATATCCACCGTGATTCTTGTAAAAGAAATTACAGGAAGCTGTAACAACTGCAGAGCTTCTTTAATTGTGAGAATTCTATTCCTCTAGCAAATACTGAAAAATTGTTATTCCCATGCTTTCCCAGTTTACTCAAGCCCTGAAATCCCCCTGAAATATATACATTTTTGTAAAATTGCATCTGAGTAGAAAGGTAACTTTAACATCTAAATCAGCCGAATTGGATCTTCTAAAATAAGGAGCACTCAAAAACTTACTCAAAAGTTTAATTAAGAACTCATTAAAAGGTCTATTATCTAGGTCGATTAACTCATACAGGGTTATTCAGAGAAAGGTGAAAACCAGGAAAACGACTGGAGGAGTGAAAATTCTAGGTCAAAATAGCCAAACCAGAAAAATTCTCTAATTTATCTCACTTTCCAAATCGGCTATTTTAACCTAGAATTTTCCATTCTCCAGCCATTCTCCTGCTTTTCACCTCTCTCTGAGTAACCCTGATAGGCTTTTCATGGTAATCTATCTAAGCAGCAATCATTCTATCTATCATCTATTTCTCTGTATTTATCTCTCTATTTATCATCTATGCCCATCCTTATGCCAATCATTTATCTATTTAACAATCAATGCCTATCTTCTTCAAACATTTAATTACTCATTAAAAGGTTTAACAACAAGTTGACTAACTCAGTCATTTTCTTGTTATTCTGTGTATTAATCTATCACTTGTCTCTCTGTTTTAATCAGTCTATCCTTATCAGACAGTATCTATCATCTATTTATCTACATTGTTATCTGTCTATATTGATCTCTTGCTCTGAATAAGCAATACAATAAACAAACATTAATGGAAATCAAAAATAATTACCTGATGGAGTTCCTACAACCGGAAGACTGCTGGAGATAAGGCCATTGTTTGCTTATAGCTGCCGCCCCACAAGCAATAACAGCAGCACAGATGAGAAATGGGGGAAAGAGGAGGGTGGGTTTGAATGAAGGACAGCCAGTCAAGAGACAGAAGGGAGGGAAGGGAAGGCAACCAGTTTGATGTAAATGCAGGGGACAGATCTTACTGCCCTGGAGGGGCATGCTGGGTTTTAACCTTTCTGGCCCTGTGAACCAGTGTTCAGTTCAAGTAAAAGGTTTGCTGACCTTCAATAAATGATGAGGGTAATCAGTGCCATCACAGGCTTCTCTGGCAATATTTAGGCTAAATGCAGTGCTCCACTTTTCCTCTTTTCTGTCCCTGAGGCTTCTATGAACATTGAAGGACATATAGGAATCCCTATATAGCAAGTGCACTAACGCTATGCATTCATTTTCATATTTCAATAAATTCTGCTATCCTCTAGTCAGTCCCATGTTATCTCGTCACATGAAGGCTAAATAGTTTCTTGATGCTTTGCTGTGGCGGATTGTATTTCAGCTAGGAGTGCACTATGTTTTTCCCACGATACAAAGCTGTCAGCATTTGAAAACTATTTCCAGGGATGCTTTAAAGGATTAACTTCAGGAAACAGGTATTGTGAATTGACTGAAGAAGGTGGAACGCCGAAACGCATCTGAATTTAAGATTTGGGATCTGGGACTTTGCTTATTCTTTAATTTTAATGTTTTTAATTGTTTGTGTAGTGCACTTTTAATTTATCTTAATAAATCATTGGATTATTTTAATTATTGGAGTCCAGCCAGGTCCTTACTAGGGATGAGCCGAACACCCCCCGAGTTCGGTTCGGGCCCGAACCCGAACTTCCCATATGTTCGGGTCCGAAACCGAACCCGAACTCAAACTCAATCTCAATGCAAGTCGATGGGGCTGAAAATTCGGTTTTTAGAGTGCCCTCCAAGAGGGCATATATGCTAGATATTTGCCATAAAAGGTGTATGGGGGTCCGGGTAGTGCCCTGGGGACAGGAAACAAGGACAAAAAGTAAAAAAAAAAACGTTTTTAAAGGGACAGTGAGTTTTCCATGAAATAAGGGTTAAAAATAAAAACAAAAAATTCCTTCAAATATCGTGCCTAGGAGGTCCCCATAACCTGCCCGTGAAGTGGCGGATTTCTAGGATGTATAGAAACACTTAAAAACAAAATAATGATGTTTCATATGACGGTAAATGGTATATGACCTTTAATCTATCCATAAACAACTGCTTGGGGCGGCAGTCTGTATGAAAAGAGGAGACATTTTCGTACACGCAGAAAAAGTTTACAGATTTTTTGGGCTAAATTATTGTGAAACTTATGCAGGCTTTGGATGAAAGTAACAATAGGTGCTTCAAAATTGGTCCTTTAGCGTCCCCAACAGTGCCGTCACACCGTAACCCATCTGAGGATATGAATCTGATACAGGTGTCAGTGGCAGTGCACCCAAATATTGTGCTTTTTGTGCCAGGCCTGCAAGTACTATCATACAGTAATCCCTCTGTGGTATTGTGGAAGAATGCAGGGGGGAACCTTGCGGTCCTATATTAAAAAGATATGCATCTGGTTAAGGCGTCAGTGCACCCAGATATTCTGCCTTTGGTGCAAGACTGCCAGGCCAGCAAGTATCATCATACAGTAACCCCTCTGTAGTATTGTGGAAGAATGCAGGGGTGGACCATGTGGTCCTATATTGGAAAGATATGATTCTGGTCAAGGCGTCAGTGCACCCAGATATTCTGCCTTTGGTGCCAGGCCAGCAAATATCATCATAAAGTAACCCCTCTGTGGTATTGTGGAAGAATGCAGGGGTGGACCATGTGGTCCTATATTGAAATTTTTTTTATCTGGTAATGGGCGTCAGTGCACCCAGATATTGTGCCTTTAATGCCAGGCCAGCAATTATCATCATACCGTAACCCCTCTGTGGTATTGTGGAAGAATGCAGGGGTGAACCTTGCGGTCCTATATTAAAAAGATATGCATCTGGTTAAGGCGTCAGTGCACCCAGATATTCTGCCTTTGGTGCAAGACTGCCAGGCCACCAAGTATCATCATACAGTAACCCCTCTGTAGTATTGTGGAAGAATGCAGGGGTGGACCATGTGGTCCTATATTGAAAAGATATGATTCTGGTCAAGGCGTCAGTGCACCCAGATATTGTGCCTTTGGTGCCAGGCCAGCAAGTATCATCCTACAGTAACCCCTCTGTGGTATTGTGGAAGAATGCAGGGGTGGACCATGTGGTCCTATATTGAAAAGATAGGATTCTGGTCAAGGCGTCAGTGCACCCAGATATTCTGCCTTTGGTACCAGGCCAGCAAATTTCATCATACAGTAACCCCTCTGTGGTATTGTGGAAGAGTGCAGGGTTGGACCCTGCGGTTCAAAAAAATTTAAATGATATAAATCTGGCACAGGCGTCAGTGCAGCCAAATATTGTGCCTTTCATGGCAGCAAGTGCCTTCACACCGTAACCCTTTTGTGGTATTGTGGAAGAGTTCAGTGCTGCAGTTTTTGTGAATGCAGAAGAGGACATCCCCGATCTATTCCATTACTTCAGCATCAGGGGATTGATAGCTGCTGATCCAGGACTGATTCATTTTTATAAATGTCAGCCGGTCTACAGAGTCGGTGGACAGACGCACTCTTTTGTCTGTGACAAAACCTCCAGCGGCACTGAACGTCCTTTCAGAAAGCACGCTAGATGAAGGGCAAACTAGTAGCTGCATAGCATATTTGCTAAATTCTGGCCAGTGATCCAATCTCAACACCCAGTAAGCCAGTGGATCATCTGCTGGAAAGGTATCCAGGTCTGCCCTTGCCCCTAGGTAGTCCTGCACCATATGGTGAAGACGCTGGCAATAGGTGCCTACATTTGACGTCCCTGGGCGTCGAGGACTAAAAAAATTAAAAAATGCATCAGTCAAGCGGCCCTGGCCTTCACCACTATTCCTCTGATCATCCGCAGCCTCAGAAGCACGTGTGTCAGCACTTGGTAATGTACCAGTGCCTGGAAAGGTGTTACACAAGTGTCGCTTTAGAGCGTCCTCAGGTTTTTTCATCCTGTGCTCCCTCTGTGCGGGCAGGATGAGCTCTGCAACTTTACCCTTGTATCGTGGATCAAGAAGGGTTGCCAACCAGTAATGATCCCTCTCCTTGATAGCACGAATCCTGGGGTCCTTTAGCAGGCTTTGCATCATTATCCCTAATGCAGCGTAGGTTGGAGGTGGCATTAGCTTCCGAGTCTTCCTGGTCAATGAGGATGACCGTATCGTGCACTTCCTCCTCCCAGCCACGCACTAGCCCTTGTGTTTCTGGGCACACGAAACCCTCCCTTGAGGAATCCCCACCTTCAATGCCCCCACTACTTAAATATTCTGCCTCCTCCTCCTCCTCATCCTCCTCTTGTCTGATCTGAGTAGGACCCACTGGAATGCTGTCTGCGGAAAGACTGGGGCCTTGAGAGCTAGGGGAGGCCTCCTCTTCCTCCCGCTGCTCTGCCTCTAGAGCCACATCTATAATTCCCCGCAGAATGTGCTCCAGCAGGAACAATAAAGGAATTGTGTCACTGATGCATGCACTGTCCCTGCTTACCATCCTCGTTGCCTCCTCAAATGGTGACAGTATAGTGCATGCATCCTTGATCATCAGCCACTGTGGGGGGGGGAAACCAAGTTGACCTGAACCTGTCCTTGTGCCATACTCACATAGGTACTCGTTGATGGCCCTCTGCTGCTTGTGCAGATGCTGCAGCATTGCTAATGTCGAGTTCCACCTGGTGGGCATATCACAGATCAGACGGTTTGTGGGAAGGTGGAATTCTCTTTGAATTTCTGCCAGGCGAACGCTTGCTGGGAATGACCGTCTGAAGTGGCTGCAGACTTTTTCTGGCCTGGCTGAGAAGCTCTGGCAGCCCTGGGTACTTGGTTAGGAAACGCTGTACCACCAGATTTAGGACGTGTGCTAGGCATGGTACATGCGTCAATTTACCCTTGCGTAGGGTGGAGAGAAGGTTGCTGCCATTATCGCAGACGATCATTCCCAGCTGAAGCTGGCGTGGTGTATTTCTGGCCCGGTGCGGCTCCTGTTCCCTAAACAAACCAGCTCAAGCACAGTATGGTATCTTTTTGCTTGAGCCATTGCGTAGACCCTGTCAGGCGTCGGTCACTTCGCCAGAGACAGAGAAGGAGGAGGAGGAGGAAGAGGGAGAGGTGGTGGTGGTGGAGCAGACAGACCTCATACAAGCAGCTTTCTGGAGGCATGGTGGATGAACAAGCTCCAGCACAGAGCCCCGTCTTGGATCCCTCCCAGCTGCAATCAGAGTTACCCAGTGTGCCGTGAAGGAAATGTAACGACCCTGTCCATGCTTGCTGGACCACGTGTCTAAAGTCACATACAACTTGCTGCTGACTGCCTTTCCCAATGACTGGATAACATTGTCTTCCACGTGCTGGTATAGTGCTTGAATGGCCTTGCGTGAAAAGTAATGTTGTTTTGGAACCTGCCACTGTGGTACAGCACATTCAGCAAATTCATGGAAAGGAGCAGAGTCCACCAGCTGGAAAGGCAGCAGCTGCAATGCGAGTAATTTTGCTAAGCTGACATTTAGACGCTGTGCTTGGGGATGGTTGGGACTATATTTTTTCTTACGCTGCAGCAGCTGTGGCAACGTAATCTGACTGCGTAAATCTTCAGCTGATGGGGATACAGGTCGCATTGTGAAGGAGCTGGTACATCCATTACTGTAGCATCATTTCTATCAGTGGAGGTTGTAGTCTATGACATGGCAGGACATACAGTGGGGGTAGAGACAGATGAGGAGGAGGAGGAGGACCTATGCAAAGTTTTGCGCCAAAAGGGATGTGTGGCAGGTGGTCATATGTCGCCTCAAGCACGTAGTACTCAAGCGTCCGGTGTCTTTCCCACAATTCAGCCTCATCTGACATAGATTACAAAAAGCAATGGTGCGGTCTGCTGCACATTTCTTAAAGAACTCCCAGACAGCAGAGTTCCTGCGTGTGTGCTTTGAGACAACAGCGCTCTGCACCTGAGCAGCTCTGACATCTGATGCCTTGGACTGGCTAGTGCTACGGTTGGTCATAGAGGATGTTGTGCCTCGTGTTTGCTGTGCCTCCTCCTCACTTGATTCCTCTGTTCAATCAGGGACCCAGGTGGAGTCAGTGACCTCATCATCATTGTCATCATAATCACCCCCTATCTCCTCGTCACTGGAGCCAACTTGGCAGCATGCTTCAGCTGCTGGGGCAACATGAGCGCCAGTTATTTGTGTGTCATCACTGGCACCCCCTTCCTCTAGGTTGATTATACTCCCTTCCTCAACCTCAGAGATTGAATCAGAGCACTGTACTGGCTGCGCATCCTCAAGCAGCATGTCACTGTCATTGTAGTCAAACAATTCAGCTGACTCCTCCGTGTGTGATAGCGAGGCTACGGCAGGAGTAGCTGTGGACATGGAGGCTGCATTAGATGCTTTGGCAGCTGAGGTGGACTGTAAAGCACTAGAAGCCTTGCTGGCAGAGGACTCGGAGGATGAGGATGACCTGGTTAGCCAATCCACCAAGTCCTCTGTATGTTATACATAAATACAGAAAAAATGGCGTCGCGCCCATACTCACTTATTTTTGGAGCGGCGGCAACTGCCAGGAGTAACAGCCCAGTAAATGTATAAAACATAACAAGGAAGGAGAGTGTCATCTGCGCTCATTCCTATGTGTTCCATGTACAACAAAAATGAGGTTTTGTTTGTTTCAATGGCCATTGCAACGTAAGCCCACTCGCCACTTCAAGGCACCTCTTTAGAGTGGGTACCTAACAATTGTAACCAAAAGGGCCGCTCTACTGAGCAGCTCCAAGCCCCTCCAGCTGCTTTTCAGCAAGGAGAGACAAAGATGGTGGGTTTTATTTATACACGCACCAAGCACTTCCCATTTGGGATCAAAAACAAAAACATGGAAAGAGGAACAGCTGCAAAATGACGGACTGGTGTTACAAGCATGATATACATAAATACAGAAAAAATGGCGTCGCGCCCATACTCACTTATTTTTGGAGCGGCGGCAACTGCCAGGAGTAACAGCCCAGTAAATGTATAAAACATAACAAGGAAGGAGAGTGTCATCTGCGCTCATTCCTATGTGTTCCATGTACAATAAAAATGAGGTTTTGTTTGTTTCAATGGCCATTGCAACGTAAGCCCTCCCACTTCAAGGCACCTCTTTAGAGTGGGTACCTAACAATTGTAACCAAAAGGCCGCTCTACTGAGCAGCTCCAAGCCCCTCCAGCTGCTTTTCAGCAAGGAGAGACAAAGATGGTGGGTTTTATTTATACACGCACCAAGCACTTCCCATTTGGGTCAAAAACAAAAACATGGAAAGAGGAACAGCTGCAAAATGACGGACTGGTGTTACAAGCATGATATACATAAATACAGAAAAAATGGCGTCGCGCCCATACTCACTTAATGGCGACGCCATTTTTTCTGTATTTATGTATATCATGCTTGTAACACCAGTCCGTCATTTTGCAGCTGTTCCTCTTTCCATGTTTTGTTTTTGATCCCAAATGGGAAGTGCTTGGTGCGTGTATAAATAAAACCCACCATCTTTGTCTCTCCTTGCTGAAAAGCAGCTGGAGGGGCTTGGAGCTGCTCAGTAGAGCGGCCTTTTGGTTACAATTGTTAGGTACCCACTCTAAAGAGGTGCCTTGAAGTGGCGAGTGGGCTTACGTTGCAATGGCCATTGAAACAAACAAAACCTCATTTTTGTTGTACATGGAACACATAGGAATGAGCGCAGATGACACTCTCCTTCCTCTGTATGTTGCTGCTGCTTAAGGCTAGGGTCAGACTAACGCATTTTTCACGTTGTCCGTGAAAATGTGCGTTCGAAGAATGGACGTATTTTTTCACGGAATACGCAATAGCGGTCATACTATGCGCAGTTTCATCCGTGATTTTGTATGGATCATCAATAAAACACTTCTTGCATCTGGACGTTATGTTGGCCGGACATTAGCAGCGTCTGATGTCTCCAATTCACGCACACACGCCGCTAGCGGACGCAGCGCACTCTGTACGTCAGTACTAGTGGTTTAACGTTCTCGAAAAAATGCGTTCATTTTCCACTTGCGTTGCGCAGCCGGACTTTTGTGCGACCGTACATCGTATATTGGCCGTCATTGCCCGGCATCTGCTGCTAGTGCGGCCGTGATTAAGTGCGCCAGAACGCGCGTTCGCACTGCCTCAGTCTGACCCTAGCCTAAGATGGCCAGCACCAGTTAGAAAGGACATGCGTGCCCCTGCAGAGGATGCACCACGTCCACCACGACCAGAGGCACAGCCTCCCGACACAGGGTCTGCTTGCCCTCTTATCTGTGTCTGGGAGCGTCTGCCTGTCCTTTTTGTTCTTTCAGACATGGTGAGTGATATATAGATCAATATATACAGAACTCTGATTAAACTCTGGTATAAAGATTTAAAGAACTCTGGTATAACTCAGTGAGACACCCTGATAGCTGGAAGCCAGTGACAAGACACAGATTACAAGTCTCAGACACCTCCTATAAATCAGTGAGACCCCTTGATGGGTGGCAGTGAAACCTCCTATAAATCAGTGAGACCCCTTGATGGGTGGCAGCCAGTGAGAACACATGGATTATAACAATTCCCAAATGTTTTAAAGAAATTAGTGAGCCCCAAAATACTGCGTGGTACTGGCTGTGTGACAAGAGACAGATCACCTCAATTCACAAATGTATTGTAGAAATTAGTGACACCCAAAATACTGTGTGGTACTGGCTATGTGACAAGACACAGATCACCTCAATTAACAAATGTTTTAAAGAAATTAGTGACACCCAAAATACTGCGTGGTACTGGTTGTGTGACAAGACACAGATCACCTCAATTCACAAATGTTTTAAAGGAATTAGTGAGCCCCAAAATACTGTGTGGTACTGGTTGTGTTACAAGACACAGATCACCTCAATTCACAAATGTTTTGTAGAAATTAGTGAGCCCCAAAATACTGCGTGGTACTGGCTGTGTGACAAGACACAGATCACCTCAATTCACAAATGTTTTAAAGAAATTTGTAAACCCCCAAAAAACTTTCTGGCACAGTGACAAGACACACACCACCTAAATTCCCTGATATTTGGTAGAAATGAGACCCCCCCGACCACCCCAGTAGTGTGGCAGACCGGCAGTAACAACACACAACTATCTCCTCTGAAATCTCCTCTAAAAATGCGTGCTGTAGCTATGCGTGGAAACCTTATATAGTGTGCTGCGGGACTTAGCTCTGTGAGCCCATGATTGGGCAACATTTGCCCAATCAGGACTCTGAGCCGTGATTGGCATACTGTTGAACCTGTCTTGCACCAGACCTGTGGTCAGGTGCAAGGCTGTAGCCAATTACGAGCTTCAGGCCAGTGGGAAAATGCATTGTGATCCATTGTGGTCGAACATGCGGCGAACACCCGGAAATGTTCGGTGTTCGCGATCTAATCGAACAGGCTAAGTTCGGGTCGAACTCTGAACCGTCCGAACCGAACAGCTCATCCCTACTCTACAGTATAATAATGCAGCATATGATTCCGCACACTGCTGGGCAGCACCACTACAGTATAATTAATGCAGCAAATGAATCCACACACTGCCGGGCAGCACCTCTACAGAATAATGCCGCATATGAATCCGCACACGGACGGGCAGCACCTCTACATTATAATAATGCAGCATATGATTCCGCACACTGCCGCACAGCACCTCTACAGTATAATAATAATGCATATAATTCCGCACACTGCCGGGCAGCACCTCTACAGTATAATAATGCAGCATATGATTCCGCACACTGCCACACAGCACCTCTACAGTATAATAATAATGCATATAATTCCGCACACTGCCGGGCAGCACCTCTACAGAATAATGCCGCATATGAATCCGCACACTGCCAGGCAGCATCTCTACAGTATAATTAATGCAGCAAATGAATCCGCACACTGCCGGGCAGCACCTCTACAGAAGAATGCAGCATATGATTCCGCATACTGCCGGGCAGCACCTCTACAGTATAATAATGCAGCATATGATTCTGCACACTGCCGGGCAGCACCTCTACAGTATAATAATGCAGCATATGATTCTGCATACTGCCGGGCAGCACCTTTACAGTATAATTAATGCAGCATAAGAATCCGCAAACTGCCGGGCAGCACCTCTACAGTATAATTAATGCAGCAAATGAATCTGCACACTGCCGGGCAGCACCTCTACAGAAAAATGCCGCATAAGAATCCGCACACTGCCGGGCAGCACCTCTACAGTATAATTAATGCAGCAAATGAATCTGCACACTGCCGGGCAGCACCTCTACAGAAAAATGCCGCATATGAATCCGCACACTGCCGGGCAGCACCTCTACAGTATAATTAATGTAGCATATGAATCCGCACACTGCCGCATAGCACCTCTACATTATAATAATGCAGCATTGAGTCTGCACACTGCCGCACAGCACCTCTACAGTATAATAATGCAGCATATGATTCCGCACACTGCTGGGCAGCACCTCTACAGTATAATAATAATGCATATGATTCCGCACACTGCCGGGCAGCACCTCTACAGTATAATAGTGCAGCATATGAATCTGCACACTGCCAGGCAGAACCTCTACAGTATAATTAATGCAGCATATGAATCCGCACACTGCTGGGCAGCACCTCTACAGTGTAATAATGCAGCATATGAATCCGCACACTGTCGGGCAGCACCTCTACAGTATAATAATAATGCATATGATTCCGCACACTGCCGGGCAGCACCTCTACAGTATAATAATGCAGCATATGATTCTGCACACTGCCAGGCAGCATCTCTACAGTATAATTAATGCAGAAAATGTATCCACACACTGCCGGGCAGCACCTCTACAGAATAATGCTGCATATGAATCCACACACTGCTGGGCAGCACCTCTACATTATAATAATGCAGCATATGAGTCCGCACACTGCCGCACAGCACCTCTACAGTATAATAATGCAGCATATGATTCCGCACACTGCCGGGCAGCACCTCTACAGTATAATAATAATGCATATGATTCCGCACACTGCCGGGCAGCACCTCTACAGTATAATAGTGCAGCATATGAATCTGCACACTGCCAGGCAGCACCTCTACAGTATAATTAATGCAGCAAATGAATCCACACACTGCCGGGCAGCACCTCTACAGAATAATGCCGCATATGAATCCGCACACTGCCGGGCAGCACCTCTACATTATAATAATGCAGCATATGATTCCGCACACTGCCGCACAGCACCTCTACAGTATAATAATAATGCATATAATTCCGCACACTGCCGGGCAGCACCTCTACAGTATAATAATGCAGCATATGATTCCGCACACTGCCACACAGCACCTCTACAGTATAATAATAATGCATATAATTCCGCACACTGCCGGGCAGCACCTCTACAGAATAATGCCGCATATGAATCCGCACACGGCCGGGCAGCACCTCTACATTATAATAATGCAGCATATGATTCCGCACACTGCCACACAGCACCTCTACAGTATAATAATAATGCATATAATTCCGCACACTGCCGGGCAGCACCTCTACAGTATAATAATGCAGCATATGAATCCCCACACTGCCAGGCAGCATCTCTACAGTATAATTAATGCAGCAAATGAATCCGCACACTGCCGGCAGCACCTCTACAGAAGAATGCAGCATATGATTCCGCATACTGCCGGGCAGCACCTCTACAGTATAATAATGCAGCATATGATCCGCACACTGCCGGGCAGCACCTCTACAGTATAATAATGCAGCATATGATTCTGCATACTGCCGGGCAGCACCTTTACAGTATAATTAATGCAGCATATGAATCCCCACACTGCCAGGCAGCATCTCTACAGTATAATTAATGCAGCAAATGAATCCGCACACTGCCGGGCAGCACCTCTACAGAAGAATGCAGCATATGATTCCGCATACTGCCGGGCAGCACCTCTACAGTATAATAATGCAGCATATGATTCCGCACACTGCCGGGCAGCACCTCTACAGTATAATAATGCAGCATATGATTCTGCATACTGCCGGGCAGCACCTTTACAGTATAATTAATGCAGCATAACAATCCGCAAACTGCCGGGCAGCACCTCTACAGTATAATTAATGCAGCAAATGAATCTGCACACTGCCGGGCAGCACCTCTACAGAAAAATGCCGCATATGAATCCGCACACTGCCGGGCAGCACCTCTACAGTATAATTAATGCAGCAAATGAATCTGCACACTGCCGGGCAGCACCTCTACAGAAAAATGCAGCATATGAATCCGCACACTGCCGCATAGCACCTCTACATTATAATAATGCAGCATTGAGTCTGCACACTGCCGCACAGCACCTCTACAGTATAATAATGCAGCATATGATTCCGCACACTGCTGGGCAGCACCTCTACAGTATAATAATAATGCATATGATTCCGCACACTGCCGGGCAGCACCTCTACAGTATAATAGTGCAGCATATGAATCTGCACACTGCCAGGCAGAACCTCTACAGTATAATTAATGCAGCATATGAATCCGCACACTGCTGGGCAGCACCTCTACAGTGTAATAATGCAGCATATGAATCCGCACACTGTCGGGCAGCACCTCTACAGTATAATAATAATGCATATGATTCCGCACACTGCCGGGCAGCACCTCTACAGTATAATAATGCAGCATAGGAATCCGCACACTGCCAGGCAGCACCTCTACAGTATAATAATGCAGCATATGATTCCACACACTGCCAGGCAGCACCTCTACAGTATAATTAATGCAGAAAATGTATCCACACACTGCCGGGCAGCACCTCTACAGAATAATGCTGCATATGAATCCACACACTGCTGGGCAGCACCTCTACATTATAATAATGCAGCATATGAGTCCGCACACTGCAGCACAGCACCTCTACAGTATAATAATGCAGCATATGATTCCGCACACTGCCGGGCAGCACCTCTACAGTATAATAATAATGCATATGATTCCGCACACTGCCGGGCAGCACCTCTACAGTATAATAGTGCAGCATATGAATCTGCACACTGCCAGGCAGCACCTCTACAGTATAATTAATGCAGCAAATGAATCCACACACTGCCGGGCAGCACCTCTACAGAATAATGCCGCATATGAATCCGCACACTGCCAGGCAGCACCTCTACAGTATAATAATGCAGCATATGAATCCGCACACTGCCGGGCAGCACCTCTATAGTGTAATAATGCAGCATATGAATCCGCACACTGTCGGGCAGCACCTCTACAGTATAATAATAATGCATATGATTCCGCACACTGTCGGGCAGCACCTCTACAGTATAATAATGCAGCATATGAATCCGCACACTGCCAGGCAGCACCTCTACAGTATAATAATGCAGCATATGATTCCGCACACTGCCAGGCAGCACCTCTACAGTATAATTAATGCAGCAAATGAATCCACACACTGCCAGGCAGCAACTCTACAGAATAATGCTGCATATGAATCCACACACTGCTGGGCAGCACCTCTACAGTATAATATGCAGCATATGAATTCGCAAACTGCCAGGCAGCACCTCTACAGTATAATAATGCAGCATATGATTCCGCACACTGCCGCACAGCACCTCTACAGTATAATAATGCAGCATATGAATCCGCACACTGCCAGGCCGCACCTCTACAGTATGATTAATGCAGCATATGAATTCGCACACTGCCGGGCTGCACCTCTACATTATAATAATAATGCAAATGATTCCGTACACTGCCGGGCAGCACTTCTACAGTATAATAATGCAGCATATGAATCCGCACACTGCCAGGCAGCACCTCTACAGTATAATTAATGCAGCAAATGAATCCACACACTGCCGGGCAGCACCTCTACAGAATAATGCTGCATATGAATCCGCACACTGCTGGGCAGCACCTCCACAGTATAATTAATGTAGCATATGAATTCGCACACTACCGGGCAGCACCTCTACAATATAATAATGCATCATATGAATCCGCATACTGCCAGGCAGCACCTCTACAGTATAATAATGCAGCATATGAATTCGCACACTTCCGGGTAGCACCTCTACAGTATAATTAATGCAGTATTGGAATCCGCAGTGGGCGGATTCATATGCTGCATTAATTATACTGTAGCGGTGCTGACCCTCAGAAGTTCTGTTTGTCCTTTGTGCAATGCTGTTACCAGACAGAATCATGGAGACTTCTTATTCATAACAAAAATAATATTTATTGAGAAACATTTGTACAGTTGGAAGGTTGGCAACGGGACACCAAAAACAGGTTAATGTAAATAAAGTCTTTTTTTTAAAAAAAAATTCCCTAGTTTTAGAAATGGACAGAGATTTTTTTTAAATAGTTTATGGCTAGGTGAAACCTTAAGAGTTATGTTTTTCCTATAAATGCCAGACATGATGTTATAAACGATAAAATGTCTTTATGTGATATAATGCTGAGCTAAGTGCCAGACATGTCATATTTAAATTTATTGGTTTGTTTTAACAAGTCTTTGAATATAACAACAAGTCATTGTGCTGACAGAATCATGGTTAACCCCTAAAGTGCCAGACTCTGCCATAGCAATACAAGGGTATTCATGCTCTAGAAAGGACAGAGCTAAGAGAGGAGGGGGAATTGTTATCTATGTTGACAACTCCATAAAGTATACCCCATTGCAGAATCCTAGCTCCCCGGCCACATTTGATTTCCTTTCTGGTACTATTGAGATCCCATTCAGTAAAACAATTATTGTTGCTGGATTCTACCGCCCACCAAGTTCCCCAGTGCAATCCCTTTCTGACATAACCCAAATTCTTAGTAAATTAGTCGCTCAAAACCAAAAAAGCAAACTGCTGGTCATTGGCGACTTTAATGTTGATTGGCTGAATCCTAAAAACAATAAACACTGCTCACTGTTTAAGGCTTTGCAGCTAACACAATTAGTCTCCTCCCCCACTAGCATTAATATGAAAAGCCCTAACCACACCTTGCTGGACTGGATTCTCTCCTCATGTCCTGATCGAATACAGGAGGCAGGCATTCTCGCTAACAGTTTCAGTGATCACTGCCTAGTGTACTGTGTGCGCAAAATAAGAGCCACAAAATGTCCACCAAAGGTAATAATCACCAGGTCTTTCAAGAAATGTAATCTTGAATCCTTCCTAAATGATCTCAAACAGCTCCCATGGTACAGACTAAACCTAATCCCAGACCTGGACTGTGCAATTGAAAATTTTCAAGCCGAGCTCCTGAAAGTCTGGAACACCCATACCCCACTGCGCAAAGTGCGAGTAAAAGGGGCCCATCTCCTCTGGGTTACAGCTGACCTCACGCATATGTACCAGTTTAGAGACTCCCTGTGGTCAAAGTTCAAGAGTACTGGATCCATGAACGATCACTGTGAATACTGAAAATGACGGAATAAATGCACAAAAGAAACAAAAATGGCTAAAGCCCAATACTTCAATGAAAATTTAAACAATAACATATCAAACCCCAGAAATTTTTGGAAAATCATAAGCAACACACAAGCACCCCCCCCCACTCCCAACCAGCTGCTTTAAAAGTAAACAACCAAACTGTACAACACCCCCTGGATGTAGCAAATGCTTTTAATAATTATTTTGTTGGATGCGCCACCACCCTGATTGCTAAACTAGGAAATGACACGCAATCTGAAAGGCCGCACGCAGGTCAGGACCCACCAACAGTGCAAAGACCCCATAACCCAGAGAAATTCAGTTTTAGGCCAGTGCCTGTCAGTGCCATCACTAAACTTCTCCATAACCAAAAAATGAAATACCAGTCTGGACCTGATCAAATCCCAGCAATGCTGCTGAAAATCAGTGCACCAGCAATTGCAAAACCTGTCGCAACCCTGATTAATGAATCACTGGCGACTGGATACATACCAAAACTCTGGAAGACTGCAAGGGTGGTACCTATCCATAAAAGTGGAGACAATACTTTGGTATCCAACTACCGCCCAATATCACTGCTCCCTGTAATGTCAAAAATTCTGGAAAAATGTGTCTACACTCAATTACGTGATTATTATCAGTATCACAACTATTTAACCCCAGATCAATCAGGTTTTCGTCCAAAACCATTAAAATGCAACTGCCCTTTTAAAAGTTTGCAATGATATCCAAGCGGGCATGGAACAAGGAAATCTAACTGGAGCCATCTTCCTTGATTTTGCCAAGGCTTTTGACACAGTAGACCATGGCATCCTATTACAAAAACTTAAGAACTCTGGTATTGGTGATAGTACGTTAACCTGGTTCCAATCATATGTGTCTGATAGGTCTCAATTTGTGTCCATTTCCAACAGCACTTCCCTTCCCCTCCCAGTCACGTGCGGTGTACCCCAAGGCTCGATACTTGGCCCCCTGCTAATCACAATATTCATAAACGATCTGCCCAATGTCTGCAAAGCCTCAACTGTACACATGTACGCAGACGACACTGTAATCTATACCAGCAAACCAAATCTCCCACAGCTGGAGGCACTGCTGCAAGAACAATTCACAGGGGTAGAAAAGTGGATCGCAAATAACAAACTTTTTCTAAATACTGACAAAACTGTTACGATGCTCTTTGGAACCGCACCTAAACTACACAAATTGCAAACACCCCATCTATGTGTTGGGACAAAATCAAATGGCACGCTGACCACAGTCACTTCTCTCAAATACCTAGGTATGTGGTTAGACCCAAATCTATCTTTTGGCCCCCACATCGAAAAACTCTCATCTAAACTCTACCCCAAACTAGGTGCCCTGTACAGAAACAAATCCTGCCTGAGCCCAGCGGTAAGAAAGCAGATTGTACAACAAATGCTTATGCCAGCCATGGAATACGGAGATGTAGTGTATGCAGCCGCCCCACAAACACACCTCCAGAAACTTAATACATTGTTTAACTCATTCTGTCGCTTTGTGCTACAATGTAACTACATGACACACCATTGTGACATGTTAAAAGAACTAAACTGGCCATCACTGGACTCTAGACGCACCCTTCACCTTTCCAACCTGGTGTTTAAGAGCTTTTCTGGGAAGCTACCACCCTACCTGAATATGCTGCTTCCCCCGGCAGTTCCCTCATCCTATAACCTCAGATCCAGGACCAGCACCTTACTTGCAATACCGCAATACAAAAAGAAAATGTCTCGATCCTCATTTTCCTACAGAGCACCGCAAATATGGAATAACCTCCCAGACACCGTCAAATCTTCCCCCAGTCTAAAGTCCCTTAAGACTTCCCTATTAACATACCTCAATACGAAATGCACCTGTAAACATGTAACATAATGACTTTATTTCCTCCATATTTATTTTTCTGTTAATCTGTATATTTGGTCTTGTGTTAATATCTTGCATTTTACTATTTTGTATTTCTGTAACCACTCAATGTTCTCGAACCCAGGACATACTTGAAAACGAGAGAAATCTCAATGTATCCTTCCTGGTAAAATCCTTTATAAATAAATAAATAAAGAGGAGTAGAGATATTAATTTAATTTTGGCAGGACAGACCCAAAGTCTGAATATAGGGTCTTTGTTAAGATAGATTGATCTTTTGACCTGAGATAAGATATATAAAAATTTAATTGTGGAATTAATTTGAAGAGCAACACTGCCCTCTTGAGGCATAGTAAATATTATATTAATATAAAGAATGTAATATTTAAATGAAAAGGGTAGATTGTCAGTGACGTCAAATTGACTATAATTGGAGCTGTACTGTTTGTTGCAAGGCACTTCGGACCATCCCAGGACACAATGCACTTCAGATCATCCCAAGACACGCTCATGCATTGATTCAGATTGCAGATCATTCCAACACCATATTTCATATCACTTAATCAGGTCCACATCTCTAACTCACATGCATTGAAAATCTACATTGATAATTTTCACATATTCCAAAACAATATCTTACATAAAGAATATTGCTGCTGTAACTCTTGGACAGGTAATGTATGAGAAAACAAATTTAAGAATAATGTAATTATATATATCTGGAGTATTTCTTGCAACAGATAGACCCAGAGTCTTCAAAATATTTCTATATCTGCAGATAGAGATATGAAGAAGAATCGGATATAAGGATTTATCCTAAAGTAATTGTTGCCAAGTGAAATACAAAGATATATATATATATATATATTGAATTTGGAAATTACTGTGATTGAAATTAATAAGCAAGGAGTTATATAACTGCAACATAAGAAGCAGAAGATTAGAAGCTTAATTCTCGATATTAGTGGAGGCTTCACTAAATAAGTTTTTATTACTTATCATTCTAGAATTAGAATGAGTGATAGCTCATCTTTTGTTGATCCATGTAGCATAGAGAGATACATATATCTCTACAAGATCTAGATGGTTAAACATTGGTTTGCTGGGAAATACATGTTAATTGTTTTCGTTAAGCAGAAATGTTTATTAACCATTTGTGTATAGTTACTAACTGATAAGGTAAATGATATTAATCATATATGCAGTTACTAACAGGAGATACATATATTGAGAAGCTAGTGTCTATGTGCTGATGGATGTTGTGGTTGTTTATAAATCTTTGTTTATGATATGAGATTTGAAACTTTTTTGTATACGTAATAAATATATATATTTTTATCCGATTATTGATTAGTGTATTCTTCAAAGCAAAACACAGACAATTAAAAGAATTTAGGAGAATTTCTAGGAAATATAAACAATTGATATTTGTGCCTCGTATGTTTCTTATTGAATAATAATCCGACAATTCCAATCAAAATTTATTGACACGTCAAGTTTCATACAATTATATGTTATCAACTAATTAGCAAGATACAGTTTTAAAAGTATTTTTATAGGTGGTGATTAATAGTAATACTGTGACACGCAATAATCTAATGGACAAACCGCTTAGGTTTATAGACCGCACCACAAATGTGCACAAATCAATCCTTAAACACTAAATTCTATTCTACCCACTTAAACCTTTTCCATTATAAAACAATCCTCCACCTGGCTAAGAACACTCAGTTACTGGGCATCACCCGCAGCACAATTTCTTATTGTGGGGGGCCGATTTACTAAATGCAACTTCCTTCAGAGAGATACATAACACACTCGATAGGTAGACTATCTCTTCCACAGATCAATCACAGCACTTCATTCAATATACGTTAATCCAAAACTTCCTATTGACTTACATGCATTCAATCGAGAGGTCTGCAAGATGTATATGAAAGGGGTTATGTTCGTTTTACTAATGGAGCTGATGGCACTTGATATATAAACACTATTTCTCAGTTCCAGCGTATCTCACTATGGGTACACAATTGATCTTTAGATGTCCAGATCCAGTATTCTTGAAATATAAATAATTTCACTAAACTAGGGGCGCAACAAGGCCGCCTTAATAGTTCTTCCTCTTGCGCTCGTCTGCAGTAGAGCGGAAAGGCTGATACTATTCTATTGTTTAGGCTTCAACAGCAAAATTATTAATTTATATTCCTTAATAGGTGATGGACATAGAAAGCAGTGACTATGCAATTAGGAACTGGATATCAAGTTATTCAATTATATTTTACCATCTGGTAGTGAATAATCAATATTATTGCTATTGTTGAAACGCCGGCATATTTTTCCATGGCGTGTATGCACAATACTCGTTATTTATATCCAGAGATTTGTATGAAATGGTTCTGCAGACAGGCATTCATCTTTTTTCTATCTTTTATCAAAGATTAGTCCCATGGTTATCTATTATAACTTACCACATAGATGGTAATTGAATATTTAATCTATGCATCTTGTATAATATGATGCTAAAGATTATGTTGTCTATCGCGTCGTTTTATATCACTTGAAAAATAAGAAAAATCATTTAACCTTATTTTTTTTCTACAATTCATGCAGTCAATGTCCAAGGTCTATGTGGCTGGCTTTAGAGCTTAGATCTGACCAAATATTGCCCTTGAATACATACACTAGGTTAAGCTCAGCTGCCCATTATGTTCCTTTACTTCAAAGCAATGTGATTTACAATATAAATTCACTTTACAACCAGAATTAATTCAGACATTTTATCTCTTCCAGTCTCTGAACAATGGAGGTTGTTTCCCTGGTTAACGAATTTGTCAATTCATTGTCTAGAGAGATTAGCCAGTTACATTTTAACTACGGTTAGATAAATTGCCTGTGTGAAGAAATTCCTGGCCCCAAATTTAAACTGTCCTGCGAAATATGATGTATTATAGAAATTTCGTATCTGAAATGGTCTGACAACTAACCGCAAAACCCAGGCGAATGCACACCGAAACCCGCAAAAACATCTGGATTATCCCCGCCGAACACGCTGGAGAAACCCGAGCAGGAGCCAATGAGAGCTCAGAGCAGCTGCCGGAAAAACCCGACACCGCAGACGAATGGAGTGGAATAAAAACAGTATGCTTGAATGTTTGAAAAGTGAAACGCTGTTTGCAAACAGACTACTGAGCAAAATGTCTGAAATTTACATAAGAGGGCCAATGAATGATAATAAAAAGGGCTGTTACATAAAAAAGAAAAAACTTTTAAAAAAAGGAAAAAAAATCTGCAATAAATCCTGAAAAATGTTTAAAAGATCCGAAAAAAATCTATAAATAAAGAGACTTTTTACTACAGAATATTATAATAAACGGTTTATTAGATATTTAATTAAAACTGGAATATTTTAACATTGAAGCTTATGGGATTCTCCTGAATAAACCTGTCGAATGAAACCACGGAATGGCAGGGTATTTTGGCAACTTTTCACTGCTGATTCTTGACCTCTGAATAGACGAAGCTATGGGGATTACACTGCCCTCGTACAGTCACCGGACATGCACTGTATGTGCAGGCAATTTGCCAACATTTGGCGTACTGCCTGCTCTCTGAATACCCGAATGGCCAGGAAAGGTAATACAACAATCTCCAATTAAGGAAAGAAGTGAATATAGCGGTATACCACTTAATCAACCAATGTTTTATAGTGTGTGCTGCTCCAACACCTATGTGCACCCCACACATATGCAATCAGTAGAAACAATTCGGTACAAGGCCCTTGTGTGAGCGCAATGTCTATTCCCAATATTATTAAGTGTACAATGAAATTTCAGAGAGAATCACATATCTGGTTCTTATAACCTCTGAACTGTTGGCTAAAGAGAATATGACCTAAATGTTACATAAAAAGGGACAAATGGTGCAATATTGTCTCAAGAAAAAAAACAGTCATTGTATAGATCTTAATTTGGGGTTTGCACTCACAAAGGAGGAGCCCCAAATGCCTCTATTGATGGCACCTTCTGACCTCTCAATCGGGGGGTCAAGTCCAACCACATCGAATCCCAGATGGATATATTCCAACGTAGCAGTTAATCCAGGCTGTTGTGCTTCAATAAAAATGAAGAAACCTCCATTGCGCAAATATCTGTACCAATAACCAAATGATGATGTTTACCAAGAGGAGATATACTCACACTATAATTAGGGATGAGCCGAACACCCCCGTGTTCGGTTCGCATTCGAACTCAAACAATTTCAAAAGTTCGAATTCGAACGCGAACACGAACCGAACCCAATGCAAGTCATGGGGACTCAAAAGTTCGATTTTTAGAGTGCCCTGCAAGAGGGCATATATGCAAGATATTTGCCATAAAAGGTGTATGGGGGTCCGGGTAGTGCCCTGGGGGACAGGAAACAAGGAAAAGAAGTTTAAAAAAAAACGTTTTTAAAGGGACAGTGAGTTTTCCATAAAATGAGGGTTAAAAATAAAAACGAAAAATTCCTTCAAATATTGTGCCTAGGAGGTCCCCATAACCTGCCTGTGAAGTGGCGGATTTGTAGGATGTATAGAAACATTTAAAAACAAAGAAATGACGTTTCAAATGACAGTAAACGGTTTTCCTTTAATCTATTCATAAACAACTGCTTGGGGCGGCAGCCTGTATGAAAAGACATTTTAGGACACACAGAAGAAAGTTTAGTGATTTTTTGGCTAAATTATGGTGAAACTTATGCAGGCTTTGGATTATGCAGTCTTTCAGACAGACTGAGGAAGCCTGCAGCACAAGCAGGCAAAACGCGTATCAGGAGACTGCATCTACCTTTTTAATTAGATTTTATTTGTTTAATAAATGTTTATTGACCAGAACTATCATTATTCCTTGGAAATCGTTATTTTCCACCAGAGGGCTCAATTGTAGAGGATCTAACCTGGAGCTTACATGAAGCTATCATACTGAGCCACATAGGGAAAAAAGGCTCATTATATTGTGAGTATATCTCCTCTTGGTAAACATCACCATTTGGTTATTGGTACAGATATTTGCGCAATAGAGGTTTCTTCATTTTTATTGATTGGCGGTGGTCCAGGCTGTTGCTGAGGCTGCTGCTGTCGCCGAGACTGTTGCTGTAGCTGAGGCTGCTGCTGGTGTTGAGGTTGAGCCGCAGCATGCAGGACACAGTGGCCTCGGGGCTGTGTTCCGCGCTGATGCAGGGGTGATGGGGGGTCTAGTGAGGGGGTTCTGGTGTGGGCGCAGCTTCTGGTGGTGCCTGTGAAGATGCTGGAGGTGAGATGTCCAGTATCCCAAACATGTCTTCCTCCTTCAGGAAGTCGTACAGTGAATGTTCACTTAGGTACCGATGTTGAACCGGGGGGGGGGCAGGTGATGAGGTTCGTGGGAGGGACTGGGTATCAGGTGTTGTATCTGTGAAGAGAGGACAGGATAACATGAGTGCAAGGCTCAATACACTGTCGGATGTACAGTATGTCCAATCAATAGCAAAACATTAAAGTGTCAGACACAGGTGCCAGCATGATTTCAGATGCAAATAAATGTGAATCCGTTTCTACTTGCAGGCCTTTCCTTTCACACATGTCAAGGAGAGGTATATGAGATCTGTAGATTTACACCTGCATGTGTTGTTACTATATCAGCCATGTTGCACTGGGACACATATTATTGAATCATGCTGATGTGAAGTACATCGTACATGACACCCTGCAGCATGTCACAACAAATGCACTGCATTTTAGTATACAAGGGTGTACTCACATGATGCAGCCTAATGTTATTGGTGCTGTACAATAAGGGCAGGTCCCCGCTATTTGCTTTCGGATTTTGCACCAGTTGTGTTTGGATTATACATGTTGCAGGGCAGCACTGTACGTGACCTGCGCATCAGCATGAATGAATAATTGTTGTCCCTCTAGAAATTGGCACATGTTCCCCCTAAGAATGCCCCCCTTGCAAATTAAAGCCAACATCTGTGCTGTATACAATATTGATTGTGCACTGTGCTATTCTTGTTGAAATCCACATGCAATCACATTCAACACACATGACAATGAATTCAAAACACACCATTATGAATTACAATTCCTTTTCTCTTTTTTTTGGAATCAACATGCTGTTTGTAATCATTTGCACTGATGAGGAACCTGACTCAGTTTCATATTTCAATACATTGTATGCATCACTAGTGATGACCAGTCAGATATGAAGTCATTGAGACGTCTCACGCTGACTTTGTCACTGTTACCATCAAGGAGAGGTGTGCTATTGGCACAGATATGGTGCACTGCCACGGGCAGGCCATGCCATCAACTCTATCAAGGTTCAACAACAATGAGTGGGCTGTGCACAGCTGGCCATTAGACCAGGGGTCAGTACACTTGGCTCCCTGATGTTTTGGGAACTACAATTCCCATGAGCACAAAGTGTTAATCAGCGTTAGGATTACAAAGTTATAATGCTGATTACCGTCCGGCTGCGGTTAACAAAAAATTAACCAGAGCCAAGACTTGGTGTTAACGGGTTCCTCTTCTGCAGAATCCGTTAGCACCAACCAAAAATAAAATTAAAAAAAATCTTATACTCACCTCCTGTCCCACGGCGAGGACCGCGGCTGAAATATAATGGATAGATATTGAATCAATATAATAGATATTGATAGATATTGAATCAATTATGATTTATAAAGCCTGCTCTAATGCAGGGCTGTGGTTTCCACTCGTCCTTCCCCCCTTCTAGTCCCAATACAATGTCTGTTCAGCTTCATTTCCTCTTGAGGCTGGCCAGTGGGGTGGTTAAAATAGATATCCTGTGTTAACTCTTAGACATGCCTGTGAAATCTATGTGATGTCTGATGTAGAAATGTATCTGCTCTGATTGGCTGTTATATCACATTCCTATGTGGGGTGGATAGGAACCTATTTTCTACAACAAACGTTTCTATTGGATGCTGAAATAATAAACTGGTCTGACTATCGATGAGATATTCAGACATGAAGCGGCCATATCCTGGTGTGGTTGACTTTACTGTCTCCGCCATGTCTCCGTCCTTTCTTTTTGTTATATAAGAGGAAACTGGAAAAAGGTTTATGGCATTCCAATTATGGTAATTATAATAGGAATATTGATTATGTTTGTTTATCGTCATAATTTAACAGTTGGTGTC
This sequence comes from Leptobrachium leishanense, assembly GCA_009667805.1. NCBI lineage: Eukaryota > Metazoa > Chordata > Amphibia > Anura > Megophryidae > Leptobrachium > Leptobrachium leishanense. The sequence goes on along the minus strand of CM019068.1, from coordinate 108,369,875 downwards.
AGAAATTTGATTTAATAATTCAATTGTCTAATATGATTTATTTCATGTTAAACAATTGCTTATATAGATAAAAGAATCTTTGCTTCCTGGTGAGACTCTGGCTGTGAGAGTCACTGTGTTGTTGTTGTTGTTGTAGGACGCTCTGTTTGTTTTTCTTTGTTTACACTCACCAGGAGGGATGATCTAGGAATCTAGGATCATGCCTTAAGTTGTTTGAGGTGCTATGTTTGTTTGTTTATCATAACTCGCCCGATAGAGAGCTGTTAATGAGTGGTGACTCACTCTTCATGTTGATGTACCCTGAGAAGCTCTAGTGCTGAGTATTCATTATGTCACTCACCCGGGAAACTGAAGAGACGTTTCTAAGCGTTGAGTATGTGTATATCGGTCTGTCTGTATTGTAGCTCCGTTCTGGAGTTTCTGACTCGTCCATATCTGCTTGTAATTGTGAGCATTTTATTTTAATTGATTAGATCTGTAAGTATTGGATCTGTCTGGTTTCGTCTCATATAACAAAATAGAAAACAAAATAGCTTTTCTCCCATTGAGAGCAATTTTCTTTCGCGCTATTACAATTTTTTTGCGTTCTTGACATTTTTTTTTGCTTGCGTTGCTGTTGCTCACGCGCTGTTTGGTTTTTGTATTATTTTTGCTAACTAATTTTTATACTTTTATTGCTGATATTTTCTACATAATTTAAATGCAATGTTCGCTTTTTTTCCAGATATTATGTTTTGTTTTTTATTACACTGTACAGCTGTCTGGGTTTCTGTGTGTATAGGGACTGATTTCCTTTGGAATATGTCGCTTTGCCAGTATAAAAACAAAAGTTGAATGCCGTGTCTCCGTTTCTCCCCCTAAGCAGCTGTAAAAGAAACAGCCCTCCCTTAATTCAGGCTTGCGCTAAGTTTTTTGTTTCCTCTTCTCTCTCTCTCTCTGTTCAATTGTTCCCCCTTATCTCTCTTCCTGATCTAAACTAAATGTGAGTTTTTTTGGAATGCAAGTTGGATAATGGAATTTGTAGTTATTTTGTTGTTCTGTTAGGATGTTATGATGGGATTTTGTTTATATGCTTTCAGTATCTATTAGGGATAATTGGACAGTATATAACAAATAACACATATCTAATGCCTTAAATATATAATAGTAATTAAATTCTGGAAAATATATGGTAAGAGCAAATCTAGATAAACGATAAGAATAACATGGCGTAATAACGTCACAAAATTGACATATCACACTGGCCCCCTAAGGGTTGCACTCACAAGATTATGGAAATATTCAGGCACATCAATAATGGTTGCTTTCTGTTACCCCACTCTGGTCACGTTTTGGAGTTGCCGGGCTTGGGAAATAACCTCCGTGTTGCTCCCTTGGTGGGAAAGGAGAAAAACAGCCGCTGCCAATTTAAGGCGCTGGTGTGATCACCATATGAAGTCCCAAAAGTCAGCAGAAGGACATATGCACTGACTCATCCGTTATAATAATGGAACTTTATTAAAACAATAAAAATTGGGTTAAAGCATCAAAGATTCAACGCGTTTTGTGGTCTCTAACCATTTCCTCAAGAATCTGACTGTCCATTGTCTCTTACCCACTTTATATAGCCCCCCGTTCGCGGTCTCTATCTTCCTCGATCATCCAATTCACTGTTGTCTTCGCCCGCTGATCGGAAACTCCAGTCCTTCACTTTAGTTTTCCAGAACCAATCAGCGATCGCTATTCCACGCATGCGCGAGTGCTTCGACTACCATCTTTGAAGTCCCTTTAGCCCAGCCTTCTTCTTATCTCAATACTCGCTCTGTGTTCTCACGCATCTCGGAGCCAACTAGCTTCAACTTCATATGCCTATAAATGCATATATCATAACATCTAGCATTTTTCTGGCACTTTTCAGACGCAAAAAACCACCCAAAAAAACACAAAAATGCATATAACTATTAAAACATCATAGAATTAATGTATGGGAAATACAGATAACCTATAATGGCCATCTGATATATATATATATATAAAAAAAAATATAGAAATTTATTAGACATATGTATAAAAAACTCTGATGATAATTATAAAATGTATAAAACTAATGAAATGGTACAATTTACTTATGCTGATGTACTTCACAGACAGTTAACGATATCAATTTCTGAATTTAACCCCCCATGCTGCCACGTTCTTAATTTATAGATCCAGCTGCTTTCTTTCCTAGCTAAAATCTTAATAAAATCTCCTCCTCTCCAATCGGGGGACACTGATTCAATACCCATCCAGATTAAGTTCTCCTCTTTAAATAGAGGACATTTCCCACAATGATTAGAGACACTGTGTTCAATTTTTTTCCTAATGTTATTCATATGCTCTAAAATACGTACTCTGTCTTAATTCTCTTTTTGTCCTGCCTATATATTGGGCCCCACAGGCACATATAAGGAGATAGATCACCCCTTTGCTTCTGCAATTTATGAAGTTCTTAATAGCAAAGGTTTCTCTTGTTTTACTACACTTAAAAGATGTAGTTTTTCTGTTTTTAAAAAATATACATGCTTTACAATTCCCGCATTTATAAAAACCTGGTTGTTGTTTTAAAAAGAAATCTATTACTTTGTCTTTCTGTTGTTTCGGCAAAAGAGTAGGTGCTAACTGATTTTTCAAAGTGGAGGCCACATATGTATAGTAAATTTCTACATATATTTTTTATATATACAGTATATATATCAGATGGCCATCATAGGTTATCTGTATTTCCCATACATTAATTCTATGATGTTTTAATAGTTATATGCATTTTTGTGGGTTTTTTGCGCCAGAAAAGTGCCAGAAAAATGCCAGATGTTATGATATATGCATTTATAGGCATATGAAGTTGAAGCTAGTTGGCTCAGAGATGCGTGAGAACACAGCGCGAGTATTGAGATAAGAAGAAGGCCGGGCTAAAGGGACTTCAAAGATGGTAGTCGGAGCACGCGCGCATGCTCGAAATAGCGATTGCTGATTGGTTATGGAAAACGAAAGTGAAGGACTGGAGTTTCCGGTCAGCGGGCGGAGACAACGGTGAATTGGATGATCGAGGAAGATAGAGACCGCGAACGGGGGGCTATATAAAGTGGGTAAGAGACAATGGACAGTCAGATTCTTGAGGAAGTGGTTAGAGACCACGAAACGCATCAAATCTTTGATGCTTTAACCCAATTTTTATTGTTTTAATAAAGTTCCATTATTATAACGGATGAGTCAGTGCATATGTCCTTCTGCTGACTTTTGGGACTTCATATGGTGATCACACCAGCGCCTTAAATTGGCAGCGGCTGTTTTTCTCCTTTCCCACCAAGGGAGCAACACGGAGGTTATGTCCCAAGCCCAGCAACTCCAAAAAGCAACCAGAGTGGGGTAAGAGAAAGCAACCATTATTGATGTGCCTGATTATTTCCATAATAATAGTGCAACCCTTAGGGGATATGTCAATTTTGTGACATTATTATGCCATGTTATTCTTATCGTTTATCTAGATTTGCTCTTACCATATATTTACCTGATCTTTCTTGAACGTTTAGAGGAGACGTTCCTAGAGCAAAATAAGATACAAATTATTCTTTGTTTATTTAAAGGGTTTGTCACATTTTTTTCTGTTTTTTAATTATATTCTGGAACTGTTAGTGCTTTATAAAAACTATAACTGTAACTGTTGTGGAATTGGGCGCGGTCTGGGCGCGTTTGGCGTGCGTGCAGGAGTGGATGTGAAACAGACAAAGAAATTGTGGGAGCGGGACTTAGTGTGAAAGGATGATACAAGTTGATGTATGATATAAAAAACTATTTTGTGTATCAAGGTGCTGGACGTCATCCATCTGCCTTAATATAAGCTATAAATTTTCCTAAAAGAGGTGTGGTCGATTATTTTTTTCTCTGGTCTTTGTTTGAGTCCAGCACAAAGGGATTGACCACACCTTAATATAGGTTATCTGTTTTGAATAAGGGATGTGTATGCCTGTGTAGTCTTCTTTGTTACTGAACATATGATAATCTCTATTAAAGATATAATAATAATATTTGAGTCCCCTATTGAATAAAGCCAAAATGGCTGACTGAGGTCATTTACAGGTTCTGTAACCTGTAAAAAGGAATATATATATATATAGGTTATCATAATACAGTAGGCAAAGAGGTCCTGTTTAAGAGTTACAATCTAAAAGGATAGAGTGATATTGAAGGATTATAGTTTATGTGAATGGTGTGGAAATAGCCTACAGATTCTGTGGCGCTGTACAAAGGAATGTTAAAGTATGTATGTTAGGACATAGAAGAAATAAGAAGAAAAAAAGGAAATTAGGCAGATTTATTTAGCATTGAAGGTGATAAGAAAGTAGGAAACATTTGATTAATTTGGTCATATTGCTGATTGGGGATTTGTGCACGTAAATATTTGATAATTATTTTTAACATGCCCTTCTATACGTTTTTTTTCCCAGTTTATGATATTTGTGTTACGTGTTTTTTATTTGAATATACAAGAGCATTTAAGAAAAAATGGTGACCGTTGCAAAAGTAAAAAAAGTTTTCACATTCTTCTCCTAGCACCCTCCATCTTGTCTCATGATCCCTCCTCTTTTCTTTGTGTCCAAAAATTTGCAGCATTTTTTAAAATAGATTCCTGGTTTCCTTAAAAATATTTATTGCTAAATGTTACAAGTTTAAATGTTTTTCTTTACAGTTTTAACCATGTAATTTTAAACTTTCACAGGTTATTAATAATATTTTTTTGACAAGTTTTTTTTTTATTATTTAGGTGATAATTACCCACGCATGCCAACGCATATTGCAAAACTGATGCTGATCAAGCTAGATGGAAGATTATTTGATACCAATATCGATATAGCTATTGAAATTGAAGAAAATTTACTCAAACACACATTATCATTTCACATTACGATGTTACCTCCACCGGATAACAAGAAAGGAATTATTAGACACTGGGCAATAAAACATTCTAACAAAAGGAGTTGTATTTCATTTTAAATTAATGAAGGAAGAATAAATTTTATCAACTCATCAATTACTCATGCGATTAAAGAAGATCATTGATTTGGAAATAAAACTTAAAAAATGTCAGTTTCACAAAACAGTTATATTTTGAACCAATAAGACAGAAGACAAAGAAAGAAGAAAAATAATGTATTTTTTATATGTTGATGGATTATCATTGTGTTGTCTAAGTGATAATTATTCTGTATCTTTTATTATTTTATATTTTATTATTTTTTTTGTTTGGTTACAATCAATATTGTTCAAATTCCCTGACACATTTAGGATTATGGGAGATCAGATTCATTTAAAATTAGAGTTAATTAATGTAACTAGGAACATATAATTTAATGCATTTGCATAAATACGTTTCATGACATATATAGTGGTAAATGGAATATAGTTTAATTCAGGTCTAAATGATTGTAGGAAAGTTTGAATTCGGTAAAATTATAAGTTGTTTTAATTTTTTTTTTTATTAAGGATTGGTGTGTTTTATAAACACCAGTTTGTTTCATTACACCAAACAAGAATGGATAAGATATCAATAAATTATTTTTATTTTTTGATATATATTAAAATGGGTGGAGTATACACTTTGGCTATTTCCCTTTTGAGCCAAAGTTGCGTATACAGTCAGGTCCAGAAATATTGGGACATCGACACAATTCTAACATCTTTGGCTCTATACACCACCACAATGGAGTTGGAAAGAAACAAACACAATGTGCTTTAACTGCAGACTGTCAGCTTTAATTTGAGGGTATGTACATCCAACGCAGGTGAACGGTGTAGGATTTACAGCAGTTTGCAGATGTGCCTCCCACTTGTTAAGGGACCAAAGGTAATGGGACAGAATAATAATCAAAAATCAAACTTTCCCTTCTTAATCCTTGGTTGCAAATCCTTTGCAGCCAATCACAGCCTGAAGTCTGGAACGCATAGACATCACCAGACACTGGGTTTCATCCCTGGTGATGCTCTGCCAGGCCTCTACTGCAACTGTCTTCAGTTCCTGCTTGTTCTTTGGGCATTTTCCCTTCAGTTTTGTCTTCAGCAAGTGAAATGCATGCTCAATGAGATTGAGGTCAGGTGATTGACTTGGCCATTGCATAACATTCCACTTCTGTCCCTTCAAAAACTCTTTGGTTGCTTTTGCAGTATGCTTTGGGTAATTGTCCATCTGCACTGTGAAGCGTCCATCCAATGAGTTCTGCAGCATTTGGCTGAATGTGAGCAGAAAATATTGCCCGAAACACTTCAGAATTCATCCTGCTGCTTTTGTCAGCAGTCACATCATCAATAAATACAAGAGAACCAGTTCCATTGGCAGCCATACATGCGCATGCCATGACACCACTGATGAGGTGATATGCTTAGGATCATGAGCAGTTCCTTTCCTTCTCCATACTCTTCTCTTCCCATCACTCTGGTACAAGTTGATCTTGAGTATCTTGAGTATGCGCGCTGCTGCGCTTAACGCTGCCGCATGTATCCCGTGGGTTAACGCGCGGTAACAATGCAGGCAACATTTTTTGCGCCTGCATAATAATCTAGCGTTAAAACGCAGGCAATAGGGGAAAAACTGTGTGCCCGCGTTTTAACGCTAGGAATGTAATTTAGCCCATTGTGTAGTAAATTGTGTGAAAAGGAACAGATCAAATACCAAAGATTGACTGTAAAATCCTCCTAGATAGTTCCCCACATGTAATATCAAATCAAAAACACATACAGGTTATCCAAAGAGATCCGAATTGCTGGAGAAATCTTGGCCATTCGGCTATCCAGAAAGCAGGCAATTCGCCAAATCCTGGTGAAGTGCCTGCACATACGGTGCCTGTTCCGTGCCTGTTCGAGGGCAGTGAAATCCCCATAAAAAAGCACTAATTTCAGCCCCTCAGCTTTTCCCCAGTCCATTTCATTTGAGCCCCCAGTTACTTCCTCCCCCTTCATTTCATTTCAGCCCCGCCCCCAGTTAATTTCTCCTCAGTCAATTTCATTTTAGCCCAATAGTTAATTTCTCCCCCAGTCCATTTAATTTCTGTCCCCAGTTAATTTCTCCGGACACTTCAGTCCATTTCAGCCCCCCCAGTTAATATCTCTCCCCAGTCCATTTCATTTCAGCCCCCCAGTTAATTTGTCCCCCCAGTCCATTTAATGTCAGCCCCCCAGTTAGTTTCTCCCCCCAGTCCATTTCATTTCAACCCCCGGTTAGTTTCTCCCCAAGTCCATTTCATCCACCAGGTAATTTCTCCCCCACCTCAATTCCTTTCAGATCCCCAGTTAATTCCTCCCCCACTTCATTTCAATTCTGCCCCAAGTTAATTTCTCCCCCCAGTCAGGGCCGGATTTGCACCTCAGGAGCCTGTAGGCACAGAATTGTAGAGCGCCCTTAACACCCCCCCAGAAAAAAAGAAACATGCCAAGAAGACTATTTAAATTTTTAGAAAACTAAAAAAAATATACATTTTAAAAAACTGAAACAGTTTTTCTCTGCGATCAAATCAAAAAGAGGCGGCAGAATCTGTTGCCTTAGTTGAGTTAGTTACAGTTACAAGTATTTATAAAGCACCAACAAATTCCTTAACGTGTACAATGGGAGAAACAGAATAAGAAATGTCGGGTATATTACACAGAAAAGGCGAATTTAAAATGGATGCCTGTAGCCATTTTGTTTTAAAGACAGTTTTTCTTTCAAAGTATTCTCTAGGTTTAGAAATGAACAAGATTCTTTTTTACAAAGTTCATTCCTGGGTTAAGAAGTCCCAGACATGAAGGAACCTAGGATGAATGTGAGACAATGCTAAGACATGTCATAAGTAAATTATTGGTCTGTTTTAAACTTTTAAAACAAAAGAGATTTTGTCTTTTGAGTATAGGAATAAGAGAAGATATTTTCTAATAGAATTATATTCACAAAATTTATGTTTATAATTAAGGTATATTTTATTATAATTACAGTATGAAATATATACTCCAAAATATTGTAGAAAGTATATAATTGGTAAATAATAAAAATTACTAAAGAATAGATTCTGTGAGTTAACCAGGAAAGAATTTAGCTGATAAGGCTCTAAGCAACCAAAAGGGAGGAGAGCTATAAATCTCAAGACAGTCTAGTTAGAAGACAAGGTTCTTTGTTAAGCTAAGTCTGACCTTGTGACCCTAGATAAAGACCGAGAAAAAGAAATTGGGGAATTAATTGGAATTAAATTAGAAGTGCAACACTGCCTCTACAGGATAGTAAAAATAATGATTTATATTATCATTAATATTAACTGTGTGGCTATAATAAGCGGGAAAAAGTTTTTGGTAGGTCAGTCAGAGATGTCAGCAGACAGACTCACATCGCCATGCACTCAGACATTCATTATATATGACACTCTGAGAAGTCGGAGATTGCCAGCCATCGGGACGCATCGCCATGCACTCAGACATTCATTATATATGACACTCTGAAGTCAGTCAGAGATGTCAGCAGACAGACTCACATCGCCATGCACTCAGACATTCATTATATATGACACTCTGAGAAGTCAGAGATTGCCAGCCATCGGGACGCATCGCAATGCACTCAGACGTCCATTACATATGACCCTCTGAAGAGTCAGAGATTCCAACAGACAGAGACTGACATCAGACTCACACCACGATGCACTCAGATCCCAAGACATGAGGCAATTAATATTCTCACCAAATCTCTAACTCACATGCATTGATTATCTAATATCGATAATTTTCACATATTCCAAAACAAAGCATCACATAAGAAATTCCAAGGCAGACTCATCAACATCCAAATTGGACAGGTAATGTATGAAATAAGGAATTAATGTAAAAATATATTTGTAGAGATTTTGCAACGCAGACTGAGACTTCTCGGATACGGTTAAAATCCAAATTCTAAGTATTTTCTATTCTGCAGATAGAAATATGAAGAAGTGGATATAAGGATTTATTCCTAAAGACATGTTGCAAGATTGATACCAATATATATATTGAAATTGGAAATTACTGTGATTAAAATTAATAAGCAAGGAATTATATAACTACAAAATAAAAAGCAAAAGATTAGAAGTTTAATTCTCGAGATTAGGGGAGGATTCACTAAATAAGTTTTTATTACTTATTATTAAATTAACTCATCTTTTGTTGATCCATGTAGCAGAGATATATATATATCTATAAGAGCTGGCTGGTTAAACATTGTTTGCTGGGAAATGCATGTTGTATTAAGCAGAAATGTTTATTAACCATTTGTGTATTAGTTACTAACTGATAAGGTAAATGATATTAATCATATATGCAGTTACTAACCGGAGATACATATATTGTGAAGCTAGTTTTTATATGCTGATGGAGTGTGGTTTATAAATTGTTGTTTATGATATGAGATTTGAAATTCTTTTGTATACGTAATAAATATATATATATTTTTATCCGATTATTGATTATTGTATTTTTTAAAGCAAAACACAGACAATTAAAAGAATTCAGGATAATTTCTAAGAGATATAAACGATTGATATTTGTGTCTCGTATAAGTTTCTTATGAAATAATAATCCCTGATATATTGGAGGCGACTGCCGAGGTAGGTCCAGTAAGTCCAGTATAGACATATTGGAGGCTTGGCTGATAAATCCAATATATACAAGCGTGTTGTATTCACGTGCAGAGATTATATCCGACAGAAATATACTGTACAAACACGTTACACACACGGAACAGAAGGAGGGAGGACCCTGCTCGAGAGCTTACAATCTAAGAGGAGTGGGGTGACACATTAGGTGAGGGCGAATAGGGTAAGTGAAGTGGCGGGGTGCATGTGGGCTGAATGGGCAGATAGAGCAAGAAATGTGCAGTGGGGGATTATGGAGTGATGCGTTTTCAGAGGCTTCTTGAAGGACTGGAGAGAAAGGGGGAGTCTGATGTTGCGGGGGATGGAGTTCCATGGAAAGGGTGCAGCTTGAGAGAAGTCCTGAAGGTGAAAGTTGGGGGTGCAGGTGCGAGGAACTGATAGCATCAGATCACTGACAGAGTGAAGTGACCGGGACGGGATGCACCTGCTAATAAGGGAGGAGATGTAGTCACAAGTGCGGATATGGAAAGCTTTGTACATGAGCAGCAATATAATGATTTGGATTCTAAAGGAAACAGGGAGCCAGTGTAGAGATTGACAGAGAGGTGAGATGTGAGAGGTACGGGAGGTGAGGTGTTTAAATCTGGCACAGGCGTTGATTACAGACTACAGAGGGAGAATCTGTGATCTCTTAAAGCCAGAGAGAAGGAGGCTACAGTAGTCAAGATGGGCGATAATAGGAGCTTGGATGAGCATTTTAGTAGAGTCCGGATTAAGAAAGGGACGGATGCCTGCAATGTTTTGTAGGTGGAAGTAGCAATATTTGGTTAGAGACTAAGTGTGAGAAGTAAAGGATAGATTGGAGTCCAAGAGGTCCCTGAGGCAAAGAGCCTGAGAGGTGGAAGTAATTCACCTGAAGGGAAATTGGAGCAGGAATCGGGGTTTTAGAGGAAGGGTAGATGAGCAGCTCAGTTTTCGAGAGGTTGAGCTTTAGGAAACAGAAAGTCATCCAGTCAGAGACAGCTGACAGGCTGGCTGTAACATGGTCCAACACCGGAGGAGAGAAATCGAGAGAGGAAAGGTAGATTTGGGTGTTGTCAGCATAGAGGTGATATTGTAATCCATAGGAAGAGATGAGGTTGCACAGAGAGGCAGTATCGATTGAGAAGAGTAGGGGGCCCAGAACAGAGCCTTGAGGTACCCCAACTGAAAGAGGAACCAGCAGTGAAGAGACACCAGCATGGAGACATTGAAGGAGTGAAAAGAGAGATAGGAAGAGAAACATGAGAGAGCGATGTCACTGAGGCCCAGTTGACACAGCGTGAGGAGCAGGAGAGGTTGGTCAACAATGTTGAATGCAGCGGAAAGGTCAAGAAGAATAAGGAAGGAGAAGTGACCTTTGGTTTCAGCAGCTGGTGAGCTGGTTATAGACCAGACGTTCTAGGGTTTTGGAGGCAAAGGGGAGCAGAGAGATGGGATGGTAGTTCAAGAGGGAGGTAGGATCAAGAGATGTCTTTTTTAGAATGGGAGTGATACACGGCTATATTATGCTTTCATTCACCCTTCTACTTTTCACTTCTGCCTTTCTCCTTAAATGGACCTCCTGACCCTCTACCACTGACTCCTACACTATCTGCATCTCTCCATCCCTCCTCTCTTCCCACACGATGGCCTCACATGAGCTCCTTTGTTTCCTCAGAACATGGTCTCCCTCCAACTCTCGTGCTGCCAATCACTCCCACAAATCCCAGTACCATCTTCTCATTCTCACCTTCCTGCTGTTACTCTATGCAGGTGACATATCCTCTAACCCTGGCCCCACAACACATCCAATACTTCGCTCTCATCCCATCTCCATCGCACATAAATCACCTCCCTGCAAGCCCAGCAACCTCATTCCCATAAACCCTCAGCGCCTGTCCTCTTTCTCCTGCTCCCTCTGGAACGCTCGGTCTGTGTGCAACAAACTCACAGCCATCCATGACCTCTTCTTTTCAAACTCCTTCAACCTCCTAGCTTTAACTGAAACCTGGCTAACCCCCTCTGACACGGCCTCCGTTGCTGCTCTCTCACATGGCGGTCTACACTTGAGCCATACCCCCAGACCCGGTGAGAGAAATGGTGGCAGGGTCGGAATCCTGCTCTCTCCCACCTGCACCTACCAGCATCTCCCTCCACCCCCATCCCTCTCCTTCTCCTCCTTTGAAACACACTGCATCCGCCTGTTCTCTCTCCTGCCTCTCAGGGTGGCAGTCATCTACTGCCCACCGGGACCAACCTCCCAGTTCTTTGACCACTTTGCTACCTGGCTTTCTCACTTCCTATCTTCTAATCTTCCATGCCTAGTTCTCGGGGACTTCAACATTCCCATTGATGATCCTTCTGCCCCTGCTGCCTCCAAACTTCTTTCACTCACGTCCTCCCTTGGACTCACGCAATCCGTCCTCCTCCCTACCCACCGCGATGGTCACGCTATTGACCTTGTCTTTTCCAACCTCTGCTCCATTTCTGAGTTCACATGTTGCCCTTTCCCCATCTCTGACCATCACCTTCTCTCTTTCAACCTATCTGGACTTCCTAAACACCCTGCTCCCCCACCCCGCACACACACTCACAGAAATCTACATGCCATGGATCCCCATCAATTCTCCAATCTACTTCACCACCTCCCTCACACCTCATCCTTCACCTGCCCTGATGCTGCCACTGACCACTATAACACAACACTTATCTCTGCCCTAGACACGCTTGCTCCTCTTCGACTCTGTAAGGCCCCACGCCGCCAGCTTCAGCCCTGGCACACCCTCCAGACACGCTACCTACAAAGATGCTCCCGCACTGCAGAGCGTGCTTGGAGGAAATCCCGCTCTGAAGCTGATTTTGTTTGCTTCAAGTTTATTCTCCGGTCATACACCTCTGTGCTCCACTTGGCCAAACAATCCTTCTTCTCATCTCTTATATCTACACTGTCCTCCAACCCTAAACGGCTCTGGTCCACCTTCAACACCCTCCTCTACCCACCTGCACCTCCCCCCTCAGCTGCCTTCAGCGCTCAAGACCTGGCATATTTCTTCCTCAGTAAAACTCTAACTATCATAAGCAACATCCCAACACAAGATAGTTATCTGCCACCTCCACTCCCAGAAGCCCCCTCTGCCACCCTCTGCCGCTTCCTCCCAGCCACTGATGAGGAAGTCAATTCCTTATTGTCCTCCTCACATCTCACCACGTGCCCGCTCGACCCCATTCCCTCACATCTAATTCCTCCCCTCTCCTCCCTCACCCCTGCTCTCACACACATCTTCAACCTATCTCTCTCCACCGGCTCCTTCCCATCCGCCTTCAAACACGCGCTAGTTACCCCATTACTAAAGAAACCATCCCTCGATCCTATCTCTCCATCCAACTACCGTCCTGTATCCCTTCTTCCCTTCACATCTAAGCTCTTAGAAAAACTAGTCTTCAACCGCCTCTCCCTCTTCCTGTCATCCAATTCCCTACTTGACCTCCTGCAGTCTGGCTTCCGTCCCCTACACTCAACTGAAACTGCCCTCACCAAAGTCACCAACGACCTAACTGCTAAAAAACACAGCCACTATTCTATTCTCATCCTGCTTGACCTCTCGGCTGCTTTTGACACTGTTGACCACCCCCTCCTTCTACAGACCCTCAACTCTCTTGGTCTCGGTGACACTGCACTCGCTTGGTTTGACTCCTATTTATCCAACAGGTCCTTCTCTGTGTCCTTTGCTGGTAACTCCTCCTCTTCATTGCCTCTATCTGTGGTGTACCTCAAGGCTCTGTCCTTGGTCCTCTGCTCTTTTCCATCTACACCTCCTCCCTGGGCAAAATCATTAACAGCTTTGGCTTTAATTACCACCTCTACGCTGATGACACTCAGATCAACCTCTCTACCCCTGATCTCTCTTCCCCTGTCCTTTCCAAAGTCAGTGACTGTTTATCTGGCATCTCCTCCTGGATGGCCTCCCACCACCTAAAGATCAACATGTCCAAGATGGAGCTCCTACTTATTCCTCCCTCTAATGCCTCCCCACCTCCTGACTTCTCTATCACGGTGGAGGGTATCACCATCTGCCCATCAAACCAAGTTCGCTCTCTTGGAGTTATACTTGACTCTGCTCTTTCCTTCATCCCCCACTTCCAGTCTCTTTCCTCCTCTTGCCGATACCAACTGCATAATATTTCCAGAATTTGGCCATTCCTTACCACTGTCACCACAAAACAACTCATACACGCCCTGGTAATCTCCCGATTTGACTATTGCAATAATCTCTTATCTGGCCTCCTTCTCTCCCGCCTCTCCCCCCTACAATCCATCCTGAACGCCTCCGCCAGGCTAATGCACCTCACCCGCCACTCTGTCTCTGCCGCTCCCCTCTGCGAGTCCCTTCACTGGCTCCCCATCCGCTGCAGAATTAAATTTAAAATCCTTACCCTGACCTACAAAATCCTCACTAACTCTGCTCCCCACTACCTGTCCTCACTAATCACCAAATACACCCCAGCCCGCTCCCTAAGGTCAAACAGCGACCTGTGCCTAGCGTCTCCCTGCATCACTTCTTCCCATGATAGACTGCAGGACTTCTCACGCGCAGCCCCCATTCTCTGGAGCACTCTCCCTCATACGGTCAGACTTTCCCCTAATTTCTCTTCCTTCAAACGCTCCCTTAAAACATTCCTTTTTAGGGAAGCCTACCACCCAACTCACTGACGCAACCAGGGCCGGATTAACGTAGGGGCGGTTGGAGCGGCCGCTCCAGGCCCCTTCCATTAAATAGGCCCACAGCTGCCCCAAGAATAGAGGAGCCGCCGGCCGTCCGACAGGTCTGCCACGCGCACACACACACACCGTGATGAAGCCGATATGCTCAAGCGGCCCCACCGTGTTGTAAAATGCGCAGGAGTATTTTGGGGCAGAGCAGCCACTAGGTGTCACTCAGCAGCTGCTCTGTGAGACACGGCTGCTCCTCCCCATCCTCCAGCACCTCTTCCTGTTTCCAGCCATGTGGAAGGAAGGCGACTGGTAAGGAGAGCAGCAGCCGGGGGAAAGGTAAGCTTCCCCAGCTGCTGATTCACCCGGGCAGCTTTTTTTTTGTAATTTACCTTCACCCCTTACCCCCCCACCCCCGCAGCTCTCCCTCTGAACTCATTCAGAAGGGGGCAGCATGCAGGGGGGACAGTAAAGACACAGACAGGCAGAGGGATCACAGACACAGAGAGAGGGGGATGAAAGAGAGGAGGAAATAAAAGAGGGGGGATGAGAGAGAGAGGGTGGGATGAAAGAGGGGGATGAGAGAGAGAGGGGGGATGAGAGAGAGGGGATGAGAGTGAGAGAGAGGGGGGATGAGAGAGAGAGGGGGGATGAGAGAGAGAGGGGGGATGAGAGAGAGAGAGAGGGGGATGAGAGAAAGGGGGATGAGAGAGAGAGGGGGATGAGAGAGAGAGGGGGATGAGAGGGGGGATGAGAGAGAGAGGGGGATGAGAGAGAGGGGAATGAGAGAGAGGGGGATGAGAGAATGAAGGAGTCACAGAGAGAAAGGAGTCAAAGAGGGATGAGAGATGAGTACAAAGAGAGCGAGGGATGAGAGATGAGTACAAAGAGAGCGAGGGATGAGAGATGAGTACAGAGAGAGTGAAGGATGAGGAGTACAGAGAGAGCGAAGGATGAGGAGTACAGAGAGGGATGAGAGGCATACAAAAAGAGCGAGGGATGAGAGAAGAGTACAGAGAGCGAGGGATGAGAGAGGCGTACAGAGAGCGAGGGATGAGAGGAGTACAGAGAGAGGGATGAGAGGCGTACAGAGAGCGAGGGATGAGAGGAGTACAGAGAGGGATGAGCGAGGCGTACAGAAAGAGCGAGGGATGAGATGTGTACAGAGAGAGCGAGGGATTAGGGAGGAGTAAAGCGAGCGAAGGATGAGTACAGAGAGAGGGATGAGTGGAGTACAGAGAGGGATGAGTGGAGTACAAAGAGAGCGAGGGATGAGAGGCGTACAGAGAGCGAGGGATGAGAGGCGTACAGAGAGCGAGGGATGAGAGGCGTACAGAGAGCGAGGGATGAGAGGCGTACAGAGAGAGCGAGGGATGAGAGGCGTACAGAGAGAGCGAGGGATGAGAGGCGTACCGAGAGAGCGAGGGATGAGAGGCGTACAGAGAGCGAGGGATGAGAGGCGTACAGAGAGCGAGGGATAAGAGGCGTACAGAGAGCGAGGGATGAGAGGCGTACAGAGAGAGCGAGGGATGAGAGAGGAGTACAGAGAGAGGGTTGAGAGGAGTCACAGAGAGGGATGGATGAGAAATGAGTCACTGAGAGGAGTCAGAGAGAGACGGACGGACGAAAGGACTCAAAGATGTGTGACGGGTGAGAAAGACTACACAGAAATGAGAGATACTACTTATACATACAGCATTACTGTGAGTTTTATTGCTGTGGAGCTCTGTGATACTCTCATACACCCTGCACATTACTGTGAGTTTTATTGCTGTGGAGCTCTGTGATACTCTCATACACCCTGCACATTACTGTGAGTTTTATTGCTGTGGAGCTCCGATATGCTCATCTGTGAATATATTAATCATTACTTCTCTATAGGACAATTTCACTGAAGATTGCTGAATTTTGACGAATTGCACCGTATTTCGCTGTCAATGCCAGTATTTGGCGAACTGACAGTTTAGTGAATAGACGAACTGACACGAAATTGCACCATAGGGTGAAATTCACCGTTCGGTGCAGTTCGGTGGCAAGTTCGGGGGTTAGTGAATAACCCCTTCTGTTAACGCACTCCTACGTCAGTCGCCCAGCCACACACATTCATCAATCTCTGATGCATAGCCCCCATTCACATCACATTCGGTCACTTTCACTCCTATGAATGATTTTTTTTTTATTATTTATGGCACCTTTTTTTTTATCATTTAAACACATTTTAATGCATTTTTATTGGTTTAAATACAAGAATAGTGTAGTTCCATTTATTGTTTTTTGACTGCAGTCCAGCCGGCTTCAGTGGCGTTCGGGTGTCAGTCCGGCAGCATTTGGCTGGGACCCTGGGTTGTCCATAGTCACTTGCAGTAGACAACCCAGGAAGTCTGCCATCGTACGACCTAGGTTGTCCGTAGTCGGACGACCACATTGGACGTCAGAATATGGACCCAGTGGACGGTCAGCCTAAGTAAATTTTTAAAAAAGGTGTAAATATCCTTTCAGATAAGCAAAGCAACGCGGATCGATGGTTGCCTCAGTATCTAAAAATAGGCCCACCGAAATCCTCAGCACCAGGCCCATGATACCCTTAATCTGGCCCTGGACGCAACCATCAATCACTCTCAGCTTGCAGTCCTCTCTTCCTGTTTCCAACCCCAACCCTTCTAGATTGTGACTTCCTACAGGAATAGGGCCCTCATCTCCTCCTGTACTGTTTGTCAAATGTTGTACAATGTATTGTAACTCTGTCTATACTGTGCCTATTGTACAGCACTGCGGAATATGCTGGCGCTTTATAAATAAAGAATAATAATAAAAATAATAATAATCAAAGCACGTTTGAATACAGAGGGGTCGATTCTAGAGGAGAGGGGGAGGTTAAAAATATGAGTCAAAGCAGGGACAGTAATTGGTAGGGCAGGCCGAATATGGTTCGAGGGGATGGGATCAAGTGGACAGGCGGACATGAGAAGTTCTGAGACATCCTCCTCCGAGACTGGAGGAAAGGAAGACATAGTAGAAGAGGGGGCAGGAGTGAGGGAGTCAATGGGTAGAATAGTTAAAGGAGGAGGGCAGTGAATGCAGCAGTATTGTTTGTTTTACAGTATATGTAAAAGCATACTGTATATTGCCTCTGATGTAGAACAGAGAAAAATATTTAGCATTTACTTTTTTCATTTTTTTATTTTTATACATTACATGATCATGTTTGGTATCATTGTAAAGACTAGACTCTGATCTTTCCAATGACACCTCACTTAACCTTGTGAGGTGTATAATTCAGGAATTCAGAAAGTCCCCCTGTCTCTCTTCACTGCAGCACCATGGTCTAGGTTGTGAATTAAACAATGCACTGCTTCACTAGATACACACTTGCTGGCAGTGTGGGAAATGAGGTGAGTTAGTGCAGCATCACTGTTCACTTTATAATTGTAAACTGAGTAATAGTGACATGTTAGAAAAAAAAAGATAAAAATAAGATTTTAATAGATATTTTTTTTACATAAATCTAACCTGGTCATGTTTGGCATCACTGGAAAGGCTATAAGCTGACCTTTCCAGTGATGCCTCATATGTCCCTCTAGCCCGGTGTTTCCCAAACCTGTCCTCAGGACCCTCCGCCTCGCCAGGTTTGCAGGATAGCTGAAGCATAGCGCAGGTGATATGATTTGCTGCTCAGTGATTGCAGGATTCAGTCTGCATTTCCCTAAGGTGATCTGCAATATCTGGCCTGGTTGAGGGTCCCGAGGAGAGGTTTGGGAAACACTGCTCTAGCCCTTAGGGCTCCAGAGATGAAGTGGTCTAAATTATTGCAAATTGTAAAAAAAAAAAAAATACACACAGAGCAAGGCGCCCCCTTGTGGCAGGCACCTGTAGGCACATGCCTACTCTGCCTAATTATAATTACGGCCCTGCCCTCAGTCCATTTACACACACATACAGCACCCCACTTGTTATATATTTACTATATTTACCATATAGTAGAATCCTTGGCTGTCTCCTTGGGTCCCGGCTGGTCCCTCCCCTCCCTGCACATTTATTTATTTACTTATAAAGGATTTTACCAGGAAGGATACATTGAGATTTCTCTCGTTTTCAAGTATGTCCTGGGTTCAAGAACATTGTTACAGAAATACAAAGTAGTAAAATGCAAGATATTAACACAAAACAAATATACAAATTAACAGAAAATAAATATGTAGGAAATATAGTCACTATGTTACATGTTTACAGGTGCATTCCTTATTGAGGTATATTAATAGGGAGCTCTTAAGGGACTTTAGACAGGGGGAAGATTTGATGGCGTCTGGGAGGTTATAATAATTGTGGTGCTCTGTAGGAAAATGAGGATCGAGCCACTTTCTTTTTGTATTGTGGTATTGCAAGTAAGGTGCAGGTCCTGGATCGGAGGTTATAGGATGAGGGAACTGCTGAGGGAAGCAGCCTATTCAGGTAGGGTGCCAATGACATATGCACCAATAACCAATGTAGGTGCCAATAACTATGTATGTGTTTGTATCTCCTCCTGTGTTATATGGCTATATATGGATATGAGTGGGTGTCTGGGCCTGCAGCGTGTCATTGTTTGTGGTGTTTGATTCTCAGTGACAATTGGATATAGACGGACCAAGCACACGTCAGAAGCTGAAATTCCAAACTCGGTTCCACACAGCTGGAGCCTGGCCACTTATGGTCCCAAGGTAGTTCAGCAGAAAAATAGGGTGTTGGACACAGTGGGCATATTTTCTTCCAAGGCCAATATTATTTGGAATCAAAATACAACATTTTGGCTTTAGCACAGAGCCTCTGTCAAGTTTGCTTTGGCTGGAAACTGGTGTCCTGTGTGATTTCTGTATCACAATATATACACGGAGGGAAAAGAAAGGACAGTTTATTTTTCTTTCTTTTTTTTTATATTCAAAATTTTATTTTGTAACAATGTCAGCAATACAGCAAACAGGAAAAAGGTCGTGCATGGCCACAGCAGGTTAGTCATCACAAAGGCACATAAGGGCAATAACCACAATGAGTGTATAGTCACTGAAAAATCCACATTTAGTCCTCAAAAAAGTGTCTCTAAATGTCCCAAGCCAGGGAACAACAATACATACATAGTAGGAAGAGTCCAAAAAATATTCCCAGTTTAGGATGGGGGAGGGGAACAAAAATCAAAAAGGTACAGCGTGAAGGTAAAGAAAAAGAAAAGAAGGGGACGACGACACATACCAAGAAGAACACCGGGACCCAAAAAAAAGAGGAAAAAGAGTAAAAAGGGGGTGGAAAAGATGGCAAAGGCCCAATACGTGACCTTCCTGGCACAGGGGAGGCCATGGAAGAGTGCAGGTCACAAGGCCGGGGTATTTGAGGGCCAAGTATGCCAGGCAGAGCCATGGTGGCCTCCACAATGGCACACCTCAAGAAAGCCCCAAGATGCCAAGAAAAAAATATATATATGAGGGGGGAAGTGGGCCCGGGGCACAAACTGGCATGTCAAAAATGAAAAAAAGAAAAAAAATACAGGAGAAAACACCGGCCACAGAATCCCCAGCCGGCAGGGTACAGACAGTGGTGGGGGAGGGGGTGTCATCACGGTGGGGGTCATCAGAGGTGGGAAATGGTTGGCAATAGCAAAAGATCAGCAGCCAGAAAGGTGAGGTGGTCAGGCCAGGGAGAGTCAGCCCGTGTCCCACAAGAGTGCGAGAAGGCACACAGCCCCCTCAGGGACAACACCCAGCAGGGATACTTCATATGTGAGGACAGGGATACTTTCCACAACTGCAGTGCATCCACCCACGGCTCTCCTATTTGCTGCCATCCATCCAGCAGGTACAGCTCGAGTAGCGTCTCCAGTGGACGTCCCGGGGGTGGGGGATACATCTCGATATCTCCATAATGCCGGCAGTAGACAGTGCCAAATCTCCCAGACTGACAGGGCCCCGTCCACACACAGCACAATCCCCAGAGAGCCGCACCTCCGGCAACTCTGCCAAAGAAACAGCCTCCCCAGCCGGAGCCACTCCAGAGCGCCATCCAGCTTCCTGCCAGTCACGGATCCACGAAGCCTGAAATTCCTCCATCAGCTCCGTCAGCATGCCCCTCGTAAGGGGCAGGAAATCTGGATCAATCGGGTTTGGGTCGAAATACCTACAACCAGGTTCCCTAATGCCAAAATCCCGACGGCCAACTTCCCCGACAACTCCCTGACGGCCAACTTCCCTACACAGCCAACTTCCCTACACAGACAACTCCCTGATGGACAGCTTCCAGACATCCAAAATCCCAGCAGCTAACCTGAACCCTACACCCTAACCCCCTAAACCTAGCCCTAACCCTAACCCCCCCTAAACCTAACCCTAACCCCCTAAACCTAGCCCTAACCTTAACCCCTTAAATCTAACCTAACCCACCTAAAATTAACCCTCCTAAATCTAGCCCTAACCCTAAACCCCTAAATATAACTCTAACCCCCTAAAATTAAACCCTAACCCCCTAGATCTAACCCTAACCCCCTAAATCTAGCCCTAACCCTAACCCACCTAAATCTACCCATAACCCTCTAAATCTAGCCCTAACACTAACCCCTTAAATCTGCCCTACCCCCCTAAATCTAGCCCTCCTAAATCCAGCCCTAACCCTAATCCCTAAATATAACTCTAACCCCTAAATCTAACCCTACCCTAGATCTAACCCTAACCCCCTAATCTAACCTAACCCCTCTAAATCAATATAGCCCTAACCCTAACCCCCTAAACCTAACCCTTACCCTAACCACTAAACCTAGCCCTAACCCTCTCTCTAAACCTAGCCCTAACCCTAACCCCCCTAAACCTAACCCTAACCCCCCTAAACCTAGCCCTAACCTTAACCTTAAATCTAACCTAACCCACCTAAAATTAACCCTCCTAATCTAGCCCTAACCCTAAACCCCTATAAACTCTAACCCCCCCCTAAAACAATAAACCCTAACCCCCTAAATCTAGCCCTAACCCTAACCCACCTAAATCTACCCATAACCCCTCTAAATCTAGCCCTAACACTAACCCCCTTAAATCTTGCCCTAACCCCCCTAAATCTAGCCCTCCTAAATCCAGCCCTAACCCTAATCCCCTAAATATAACTCTAACCCCTAAATCTAACCCTACCCCCTAGATCTAACCCTAACCCCCCTAAATCTAACCCTAACCCCTCTAAATCTAGCCCTAACCCTAACCCCTAAACCTAACCCTTACCCTAACCACTAAACCTAGCCCTAACCCTAACTCTCTAAACCTAGCCCTAACCCTAACCCCCTAAACCTAACCCTAACCCCCTAAACCTAGCCCTAACCCTAACTCTCTAAACCTAGCCCTAACCCTAACCCCTAAATCTAACCCTAACCCCCTTAAATCTAGCCCTAACCCTAACCCCCTAAATGTAACCCTAGCCCCTAAATATAACCCTAAGCCCCCTAGATATAACCCTAACCCCCTAAATCTAACCCTAACCCCCTAAATCTTGTCCTAACCCTAACACCCCTAAATCTAGCCCAAACCCTAACCCCCCTAAATCTCACACCCTAAATCTAGTCCTAACCCTATCCCCCCTAAATCTAGCCCTAACCCCCCTAAACCTAGCCCTAACCCCAACCCCCCTAAACCTAGGGTTAGGGTGTTAGTATTAGGGTTAGCCGCTGGGAATATGTCTGGAAGTTGGCCATGTAGGGCAGTTGGGATGTCCGGCACTTGTCCTGTCTGGAAGTTGGCTGTCCGGGATGTTGGCATTAGGGAACCTGGCTGTAGGGATTTTGTCCGGCACCCGGATCAATCATCTGTGCAGAGGACATGTGCACCAGGAAGAAACCATGAGCTCCACGACGATGCAGGCATCAGAAATGATCAGGATAGGCCGCATGTGTAGGCCCAAAACCCCACACCAGCTCCTTCGTCAACAAGAGCACCCTCAACTCTTCACGGCACCCCAGCGCCAAAGCCAGACGACAATAGCCACCGAGTGAGGGACATAAAACAGACGGAGGGACGAAAAAAACCACACACAATGTACAATCTTCTAGGGAGCTCAGCAATGTGCGTCCTTTGCTGTCAGCGATCAGCTCCGCCCCCCAGGAAGGCCAGTTTAACCTTATTTGGAAGAATTAACAGAAAGAATATGTAATAAAACAACTCTTTTTTATCAGTATTATGTATTCCTGCGAACTATAGACAAATGTCCCAAAATACACATCCTCAGCAGTTATAGGCATTCTCATGTATCACAAACAAATGCACAGATGTTTTAGAAAAATTAGAGGAGGTTTCTTCCTATCAACACTGGCATTAATGTCTAGGGATGAGCAGTTCAGTTCGATCTGTTCGGAGTTCGCATCGAACATCGGCCGTTCGGCTGTTCGCGAACTGCGAACATTTCCGCGTGTTCAGATCGAGTTCGCCCACAATGCACCACAATGGACCACAATGCACTTTTCCACTGGCCTGAAGCTTGTAATTGGCTACAGCCTTGCACCTGACCACAGGTAAGGTGCAAGACAGGTGCAAGACTATGCCAATCACGGCTCAGAGTCCTGATTGGGCAAATTTTGCCCAATCACGGGCTCACAGAGCTAAATCCCGCAGCACACTATATAAGGGTTCACACGGCCCCCAGCACGTGTTTTTTGAGAGGAGATTGTTCTGTTAGTGTGTCTTCTCAGTGCCAGCAGCTATTGGGGGGTCTCACTAATACAAGATATCTGGGAATTTTTGCAATCTGTGTGTTCTCACTGCCAGAAGCTATTGGGGGTCTCAATTCTACAAGATATCTGGGAATTGTTGTAATCTGTGTGTTCTCACTGCCAGCAGCTATTGGGGGGGTCTCACTTCTACAAGATATCTAGAATATTTGTAATATGTGTGTTCTCAATGCCAGCAGCTATTGGGGGGTCTCACTTCTACAGGATATCTGAGAATTGTTGTAATCTGTGTGTTCTCACTGCCAGCAGCTATTGGGGGTCTCACTTTTACAAGCTATCTGGAAATTGTTGTAATCTGTGTGTTCTCACTGCCAGCAGCGATTGGGGGGGTCTCACTTCTACAAGATATCTGGAAATTGTTGTAATCTGGGTGTTCTCACTGCCAGCAGCTATTGGGGGGTCTCACTTCTACAAGATATCTGGGAATTGTAATCTGTGTATTGTCACTGCCACCCATCAGGGGGTCTCACTGATTTATAGGAGGTTCCTGGGAATTGTAATTTGTGTTTTGTCACTGCCACCCATCAGGAGGTCTCAAAGACTTGTAGCAGATATCTAGGAATTATAACCTGTGTCTTGTCACTGCCACCCATCAGGGGGTCTCACTGATTTATAGGTGGTTTCTGGGAATTTTAATCTATGTCTTGTCACTGGCTGCCAGGTATCAGGGTGTCTCACTGAGTTATACCAGAGTTCTGGAAATCGTTAATCTAGATAACACAGTTGAATCAGAGTTATGCATATCTCCAATTTTTATAACAGTTAAATCAGAGTTCTGTATATCTTTAATCTATATATCACTCACCATTAGGGATGAGCTCTTCGGTTTGATTGGTTCGGAGTTCGATTCGAACATCGCCTGTTCGCGAACTACGAACATTTCCGCGTGTTCGCCGCATGTTCGCCCACGAAGCACCACAATGGACCACAATGCACTTTTCCATTAGCCTGAAGCTTGTAATTGGCTACAGCCTTGCACCTGACCACAGGTGGGTGCAAGACAGGTTCAAGACTATGCCAATCACGGCTCAGAGTCCTGATTGGGCAAATTTTGCCCAATCATGGGCTCACAGAGCTAAGTCCCGCAGCACACAATATAAGGCTTCACACAGCGCTTCAGCACGTGTTTGAGAGGAGATAGTTGTTGTGTTAGTGTGTGTTCTCACTGCCAGTCTGCCACCAAAATATCTGGGAATTGTGGTAATCTGTGTGTTCTCACTCCCAGCAACTATTTTGGGGGTCAGTAATGTTTATAAAATATCTAGGAATTGTTCTAATCTGTGTGTTCTCACTCCCAACAACTATTTTGGGGGTCAATAATTTCTACAAAATATCTGCGAATTGTTCTAATCTGTGTGTTCACACTCACAGAAACTATTTTGGGGGGTCAGGAATTTCTACAAAATATCTGGGAATTGTTCTAATCTGTGTGTTCTCCCAGCAACTAATTTGGGGGTCAGTAATTTCTATAAAATATCTGGAAATTGTGGTAATCTGTGTGTTCTCCCAGCAACTAATTTGGGGGTCAGTAATTTCTACAAAATATCTGGGAATTGTTCTAATCTGTGTGTTCACACTCCCAGAAACTATTTTGGGGGTCAGTAATTTCTACAAAATATCTGGGTATTGTGGTAATCTGTGTGTTCTCCCAGCAACTAATTTGGGGGTCAGTAATTTCTATAAAATATCTGGGAATTGTTCTAATCTGTGTGATATCACTCCCAGCAACTATTTTGGGGGGTCAGTAATTTCTACAAAATATCTGGGCATTGTTCTAATCTGTGTGTTCTCACTCCCAGCAACGATTTTGGGGGTCAGTATTTTCTACAAAATATCTGGGCATTGTTCTAATCTGTGT
Source organism: Leptobrachium leishanense (assembly GCA_009667805.1). NCBI lineage: Eukaryota > Metazoa > Chordata > Amphibia > Anura > Megophryidae > Leptobrachium > Leptobrachium leishanense. The sequence continues at coordinate 108,344,964 of CM019068.1, read as the reverse complement.
GTTCTCACTCCCAGCAACGATTTTGGGGGTCAGTAATTTCTACAAAATATCTGGAAATTGTTCTAATCTGTGTGTTCTCACTCCCAGCAACTATTTTGGGGGGTCAGTAATTTCTACAAAATATCTGGGAATTGTTCTAATCTGTGTGTTCTCACTGCCACCAAGTATTTTGGGGGTCAGTAATTTCTACAAAATATCTGGGAATTGTGGTAATCTGTGTGTTCTCACTGCCACCAAGTATTTTGGGGGTCTCATTTCTACAAAATATCTGGGAATTGTGGTAATCTTTGTGTTCTCACTGCCACCAGCAGTTTTGGGGGTCAGTCATTTCCACAAAATATCTGGGAATCGTGGTAATCTGTGTGTTATCACTGCCACCAAGTATTTTGGAGTCAGTAATTTCTACAAAATATCTGGGAATTGTGGTAATCTGTGTGTTCTCACTCCAAGCAACTATTTTGGGGGTCAGTAATTTCTACAAAATATCTGGGAATTGTGGTAATCTGTGTGTTCTCATTCCGAGCAACTATTTTGGGGGTCAGTAATTTCTACAAAATAACTGGGAACTGTGGTAATCTGTGTGTTCTCACTCCCAGCAACTATTTTGGGGTCAGTAATTTCTACAAAATATCTGAGAATTGTGGTAATCTGTGTGTTCTCACTCCCAGCAACTTTTTAGGGGGTGAGGAATTTCTACAAAATCTGGGAATGTTCTAATCTGTGTGTTCTCTGCCCAGCAACTATTTTGGGGGTCAGTAATTTCTACAAAATCTGGGAATTGTGGTAATCTGTGTGTTCTCACTGCCACCAAGTATTTGGATGTCAGTAATTTCTACAAAATATGCTGGAAATTGTGGTATTCTGTGTGTTCTCACTGCCACCAAATTTTTGGGGTCTCATTTCTACAAAATATCTGGAATTGTGGTAATCTGGTGTTTCTCACTGCCACCAAGTATTTTGGGTGTCTCATTTCTACAAAATATCTGGGAATTGTGGTAATCCTTGTGTTCTCACTGCCACCAGCAGTTTTGGGGGTCAGTCATTTCCACAAAATATCTGGGAATTGTGGTAATCTGTGTGTTCTCACTCCAAGCAACTATTTTGGGGGTCAGTAATTTCTACAAAATATCTGGGAATTGTGGTAATCTGTGTGTTCTCATTTCCAGCAACTATTTTGGGGGTCAATAATTTCTACAAAATATCTGGGAACTGTGGTAATCTGTGTGTTCTCACTCCCAGCAACTATTTTGGGGTCAGTAATTTCTACAAAATATCTGGGAATTGTTCTAATCTGTGTGTTCTCACTCCCAGCAACTATTTTGGGGGTCAGTATTTCTACAAAATATCTGGGAATTGTGGTAATCTGTGTGTTCTCACTCCCAGCAACTATTTTGGGGGTCAGGAATTTCTATAAAATGTTTCGGAATTGTTCTAATCTGTGTGTTCTCACTGCCACCAAGTATTTTGGGGGGTCAGTAATTTCTACAAAATATCTGGGAACTGTGGTAATCTGTGTGTTCTCCCAGAAACTATTTAGGGGGTGAGGAATTTCTACAAAATATCTGGGAATTGTTCTAATCTGTGTGTTCTCACTCCCAGCAACTATTTTGGGGGGTCAGTAATTTCTACAAAATATCTGGGAATTGTTCTAATCTGTGTGTTCTCACTGCCACCAAGTATTTTGGGGAGTCAGTAATTTCTACAAAATATCTGGGAACTGTGGTAATCTGTGTGTTCTCCCAGAAACTATTTTGGGGTCAGTAATTTCTACAAAATATCTGGGAATTCTGGTAATCTGTGTGTTCTCACTCCCAGCAACTATTTTGGGGGTCAGTAATTTCTACAAAATATCTGGGAATTGTTCTAATCTGTGTTTTCTCACTCCCAGCAACTATTTTTTGGAGGTCAGTAATTTCTCTACAAAAATATCTGGGAATTGTGGCAATCTGTGTGTTCTCTCACCCCAGCAACTATTTTGGGGGGTCAGTAATTTCTACAAAATATCTGGGAATTGTTCTAATCTGTGTGTTCTCACTCCAGCAACTATTTTGGGGGGTCAGAGTAATTTATACAATATCTGGGAATTGTTCTAATATCTGTGTGTTCTCACTGCCACCAAGTATTTTGGGGTCAGTAATTTATACAAAATAAATCCGGGAATTGTGGTAATACTGTGTGTTCTCACTGCCACCAACGTTATTTTTGGGGTCAGTAATTTCTACAAAATATCTGGGAATTGTGGTAATCTGTGTGCTCTCCCAGCAACTATTTTGGGGTCAGTAATTTCTTCAAACAAAATATGTGGGAATTGTGGTAATCTGTGTGTTCTCACTCCAGCAACTATTTTGGGGGTCATTAATTTCTACAAAATATCTGGGAATTGTTCAAATCTTGTGT